>CM060357.1:95338062-95655766 GCA_030545235.1 Helianthus tuberosus | reverse complement strand
AGAGATCTTTAAAAAAAATCATGTTCCTATAAATAAGGTGGCGGTTATGGAAGGTTTTGAATTAATTGAGTTAATGCTAAAATTACTTATTTACCCTTTTGAATTAATTTAAATTGAGGACACATTCATCTCCACAATATTTCTCACACTTCTCACACTTTTAACCTTTTTTACAATAACCTTACCCTATATATATATATATATATATATATATATATATATATATATATATAGGTTGGTTAACGTACAATATTCCTTAACGTACGATGTGTACGAGATGAAAATACGAACGTTATAAAACTCAAAAATTCTAATCACGCATGTACAAAATCAGAAATCACGCATGGGGTAAAAAACCTAATCACGCGTGTTATAAAACTAATCGTGCATGTTATATTTTCACAGCGTACGCAGCATACGTTAAGCAAAATTGTACAATACACTTTCACTATATATATATATATATATATATATATATATATATATATATATATATATATATATATATATATATATATATATATATATATGGGTGGGGTTTGGCTACAAAGTCTGTTTTTCCTACAAAGTGTACAAAGTCATAAAACACCACAATTTTAGCCATAAAACATACTCAAAACCCACAAATAACAGAGTGAAGATCACTAAAACACAATATCCAAACCCTAACAATCCATAAAAACTTCAAACACACACCATCGCAGAACTATGAATATAAAACACAACATGATAATCAACGTAAAACACACTAACGTTAGTCATTCGCTAAATAAAGCCTTATCATCCAAAACACAATACAAAACCAACAAATATGGCGTTTTAGTAATCTTCACTTTGTTATTTGTGGGTTTTGAGAGTGTTTTATGGTTGACATGATGGTGTTTTATTACTTTTTACACTTTGTAGGAAAAATGGGCTTTGTAGCCAACTCCCGCCCATATATATATATATAGTTAATTAGATCGATTTTCTGGGAAACCTTTTAGCCGAATGTCACCAGGTGTTTATCCTTGTCGAAGTGGTGCGCATTTGAGTCCTACAAATCGGGCAATATATAGATTTTAGTAGTAGATTTTAGAGCGTGTGTCTTCGTCGTTTAAAAAATTAGATCGATGCCCGAATTGTAAGTCCAATTTACATAATTGCTTAGTTTTCTTCGTATATCAGTTTATGCTTATTTTGTTCAAATTGTAACGTCTTAGTCATTAACACTAAGAGAATCCACATATAGATTTGAGTTAATGTAAACTCTCCATTTTTTCTTTTCATTAAAAAAACAAATAAAAAGTCCTCAAAGTCCCTTCATCCTAACATACTCCATCCGTCTCTTCGTTTTCCTCTATATGAATGCGATGACAAGGTCCACACCGTGAACAAGCTCCGCCAAGAATTAGTTGAAAAGCCAATGTTTCTACCCTAGTTGTCATCTGTGACTTTGTTTTCAAGGCATACCAAGTGTGCACCTAGGTGCACTTTTTAGGTCGGGGGCAGTCTTCAACCTAAAACAGCCTAAACATGTCTAAAACCCCTAAAAACTGAATTTTATACTATGTGCCTCGCTTATAAGACCATGTGTAGTGGAAGGGGAAAATAATGCCCCCAAGTGTGGGCATTTTACGCCATGTGGCGGTCCAGTCAGCAAAGGGGCATTATTGGACGTTTTCTAAAATGGGTGTAGTGGGGATGAGGCATTATTGGGGCATTAAATAAAAAAAAGAAAAAAAAAAGAAAAAAAAAAAGAAAAAATCTTATTGGATAGAACAAGGGGAGATGAAATCTGATTGGACAAAGACAAAGGGTGTTGGGCGTGGTTTATAAAACGCCAAAGGGTTTTTTTTTTGATTTTTTGCTTAAAAAAACGCCCCATGTAATGGTGCATGGGCGTTTTCGGGCGTTTTTTTTGAATTTAAAAAAAAAAAACGCCCCACTACACATGGTCTAACAACCCTCATTTTTAAGCCCCTGTGTTGCGGTCCAAGGTTCAACCTTTGCGCCTAAACTGTAACTTGAGCTTTCGACAACTATGATATGTGACCATAATATTCAATCATCTAACTTCCTCACTCACCACCATGAGTGTTGTTTTAGGCAGGGTGCTCATTATTTTGTTTGAAACCGATTAAATCAAACCCAAACCTATGAAAAAACGGAAAAATCTAAAGTGAATAACAAACTCTGTTTTCTATTTGGTTTGAAATCGAAACCGAATAAAGTGTTCAGTTTCAGTTCCAATATTTTTTGGTTCAATTCAAACCGGATAAAATCCCTAACAGAATAAACTGAATTAAATAAACGAAAAAAATCGAAAAACGAAGAGGCTAACACCCTTAGTTGTAGAAGCCACTCACAGCTACCTGACTACCTCTAAATTCAATTATTTAGAAAATCCTAGATGGATATGAGTTTTCGATGTCACCATCCATTATTATTCCTTGTAATTTGTTTTTATGGATTTAATTGTTTGATTTTTTCCAATAAAGAATTATGTGATATTGTTTTGTGATGGAATTTAAAGAAATTAGAATATGAGTGAAGAAATTAGAATATGAGTTTCATCTTTTAATGTGTTTCTTTCTTATAATTTGTTGTAACTGGTATTTTAATTTGATTTTTTAAGTGTTTGTTTGTAAAAGAAATTGCAATTGGAATTGGAATGGAAATTAATTCCCTCATATGAATAAATTAAACCCTTCCGATATGTAAAGGAATTCAACCAAGATTATTGAAATATTCAATCACACACTCGTCGCATCCATCACCGACCTTACCACCGCCACTCAGACCATAATCACACCGTCTTGACCCAATTTGTACCACCACCGACATGCAACATCTCAATCTGACCTGCTCCCCAGCTGACTCGCACCGCCTCGACCCACCTAGCTCGACACTGACCTATATCGTCTCCCGCTATTGACCCACAACGTCTATACCTGATCTAGATCGTCGTCGACTCAGAATGGTTTGAGCCGTCGCCGACTCAGCCCACTGCTGACCTGACCTGCTGTTAACCCAAACTGCCTTGACCCAATCTGTTTTCAACCTTCAACGTGTCGACCTCGCCCAGATGGTCCTTGATGTGCACCTTCTTAACCCCACCTACTGCCTACCCACATCATCTCGACCCGGCCTGGATTGTCGCTGACCTAGAATGTCTTGATTCAACCCGCAACCTCTGGACTTGATTCGACCAACCCACAGCCAAACCCACACCTTTTATATATTCTAATTTCTTTAGGGTCTGTTTGGTATGTGTTAATGGAATAGTAGAGGGAATGAAATGGACAAGGAATACAATGGATTATTACAATTCCATTGTCTTGTCTGGTTACCATGTGAGAGTGAAATTAATCATTATTTTGTGTTGTTTGGTAGGAAGGAAAAGACGATGGGGTAAAATTGGTAGTGAGTGGTGATGGTAGGTGGCAGTGGTGGTGGTGCCCATGGGTGGCGTTGGCACTAGTGAGTACCAACGGTAGGTGGTGGTGGAAGTGGCAGTGGCAGTGGCAGTGGCGGGTGAGTGTAAGTGAAGTATCCTGCCTGGTAATAATGGCTTTATTAATTATGTGAATACACCATGTGTTAGTGGGTTTAAGTATGATAAACACGTTAATAGTTAACAGGTTTAAAATACTTAGTAGGATTATGGTTGTTAGTGACAAACCCGCTAAGCTTAGTGTGTTTATGGAAATTAGAGGGTTTAGCTAGATGGCAAAAGATCAAATACAAATAATCTTAACATACTAAACATACACATTGAAGGAAAACCCAAAAAGACAAGGTGGCATTTTTGTAATTACCACCAACTATCAAAGTTACAACCAAAAATACCTAAAAAAACACAAATTTTTTTTTTTTTAACATTTTTTATCAAAAAATCGCTACATTTCGTTAGCAAAAAAAAAAAAAAAAAAAAAAAAAAAAAAATTTTTTTTTTTTTTTTTTTTTTTTTTTTGCTGCTACTAAAAGTAGCGATTTTTTAATAAAAAATGTTAAAAAAATAAAATAAAATAATTTGTGTGTTTTTTTTTATTTTTTTAGATTTTTTTAGGTTTTTTGGGGGTTTAGTTTTTAGCATTTTAGCTTGGGTGGGGGGGGGGGGGTTAGGTTTTTTTTAGGTTTTTGGGGGGTGGGGGGGGGTTAGGTTTTTTTAGGTTTTTGGGGGGTGGGGGTGGGGGGGGGGGGGTTAGGTTTTTTTTAGGTTTTTGGGGGGTGGGGGGGGGGGGGGGGTTAGGTTTTTTTAGGTTTTTGGGGGGTGGGGGGTGGGGGGGGGGGGTTAGGTTTTTTTTAGGTTTTTGGGGGGTGGGGGGGGGGTTAGGTTTTTTTAGGTTTTTGGGGGGTGGGGGGAGTGGTTAGGTTTTTTTAGGTATATTTGTAGAGTAACTTTGATAGTTATTGATAATTACAAAAATGCCACCTTGTCTTTTTGAGTTTTCCTTCAATTTGTATGTTTAGTATGTTAAGATTATTTGTACAAGAACTTTACCCTTAGCTAGATATGCTATTTGTTAGCATATCTAATTAGTATGTTTAGTGTTTTGTTAATATAAATACATGTGTTGTGTCTCATTTGTAACTAAGCATTCCAAGCATGAGAAGCAAACTATGTTTGTACGTGTCCCTGTTTGTCACGGACTTTGTGTCCAGGTGTTAGTGACCAGATTGTCTAGAGGTAGGATATGTACTCTTTCGGTTATGTAATCTGTGACGGTTATATCATAAATCAAGAGTGGTGTGTTTGATATGTGTTATCTATCCTAGGAGGTCCCGATGACTTTCAGGTCGTATCAGAGCTTCGGTTCTCGATTCCAAAACTACCAACCGCCTTTCGAATCACCACTAGCTCTTAATTAGGTGTTTATTTTCGCGAAACACCTTAGAGACATGATATTCAGTGTGTTTTTTATCTATTGGGTTAAAATGAGCTGGTTAGAAGTATTTGTTCGATTGTTGAGAGTTAAAATTGAGTCCAGATTTGTATTCATCAAGTTTATTTGACTAGTAACCGTCAATTAGCGGGTTTAGGTGTCAGTAACTGCTCTTTAGCGGGTTTAACCATCTAAGTATGCTATTTGTTAGCAGATTTAGATGGTTAGCATACTTATGGTTATTAGCAGGTTTAGCATAAGTATGTTAATATTAGCATACTTATGGGAAATAGCAGATTTAGCATAAGTATGCTAAGCTTAGCATACTTATGGGAATAGTGAGTTTGTGAATAGATTAGAGGGTTTACCTAGTATTAGAAGATTTACAAGATTAGAGGATTTAATACCTTTTAGCATACTTACCTGTTTAGTGGGTTTAGTGTGTTAGCAAGTTTATTGAGGTTTGTGTAAATATTTTCGGGTCGAGATTTCATGATCGATTAACGGACAGCGAGAATATTAGGTCAGGGGTTATTGTTAATATTTGGGTCTTATGTTAGAACTCTACTTGGGCTGGACTTCTTAGTTGATTCATGGGTCGTTTCATGGGGAGAGTTTGGAGGTTGAAAGAGAAAAGTAGGAGTTTTGTTGAATTTGGGAGTTTTGGCAAAGAAAGGGGGTAAAAATTTGTAAAAAAAATATCTTCCTTTACAAAAGATTGTGTTCCTGATTTTGTCAAAGTGTGTTCGTTGTTTAGTCAAGTTTGCTTGTGTTGAAGCTGATGTCTCGTTTGATGATTAGTTCAAGATTGAACCTTTATCATATGTCGGTTACAGTAGAAATGATTAGCGTTCTTGGTCCTCTTTCCAAGTTGGTTGCTTACCTTGTGGGGGGAGATCGGATAGGAAAAGCATCGGGTAATTGGTAGAGTCATGAAAATACGAGAATGAATAAGAAGATACGAGACGAAGTCTCTGACACATCTGGGTTAAGACGAAGATCGAATTTTGGCACTTGTACACATTTTTAGAATCCAGTTTGTTATTAACTTATTGAACTAAATTCTTTGTCTTTGTGGAATTTGAAGTGTTTGATGTTAAGTATTGGAAATTCGATTACTTTATCTTTTACTAGTTAAGTTGGAAGATCAGAGGATCGATTGATGATACCTTGTGGAGGTTGGCTTGCGTTAAATTGATTCTGAGGAGATTGAGGGGGGAGAATGGTGTGTGTTCGGTGGGATGTGATTTTATTGATATTTTGATCCCATTTTACGCATTAGTCAAGTTTTAAATTTATAAAACACGATATTCTACTAACACTAAACACACACATGGGCAAGTGCACCCATCGTGAGCGTAGTATAGCGTTGGTAAGATACCAAGGTCGTCCAAGGACACAAGAGCTTTTAGTACCAGTTTATCCTCAACGTCTAATCATTCTAAATTTTTGAGAAAAGATTTGAAATGTGAAAATAAAAACTAAAAATGCAGAAATAAAAATAAAATAAAAAACAGATAGACAAGATGAATCACTTGGATCCGACTCGTCTTTAATGTATCATTTGATGATTTTCGCACTTTCGGACTTTTTAAGAGATTATCTTAGTTATAGTAGTAGGCCCCTCTTTTGAAGGTGACGTTACCCTCAACTCAGTGGTTTGAGTCAGCAAGGATACAATCACAAAGGGTTGGAATATTGAAAGATAATTAATTAAGTTATTAATGCGAAAAGTGGTAGGCCCCTCTTTTGAAGGTGACGTTACCCTCGGGTAAGTGGTTTGAGTCAGCAGGGATACAATCCCAAATAGCCGGTTTAATGTATTAATAGTAGTTTACATATGAGGGGTTCAAGCTGTTCGCACCCCCGCCATCCAATACCAGTGGGTATTGAAGGAGGTACTAGTAAGCTTGAACCAGGTCCTTGCAGGATATATACACTAAACAAGGCAAGAACCTTACTAAACCATTCCCTTAACCCCCGACCAGGTAGCCAACATGCCTCTATATAGACCGTAGAGACATGAATGATGCAATTTTTTACTTTATATAGACAGTAAAGTAACGACAAGACATCACGGACAAATGATAAAGAAAATTCACCTTCAACATAAGAAACTAGTTATTAAAGTCATTAATACAAAAACAAATAAAAAGTGCCGAAAGATTAAAAATCAAAAGTAATACATAAAAGACTTGTCTTCACCAAGTGATGTAAGAGGCTTAACCAAACATGGCCTTTGATTGGCAAGAACCCTTAGGATCAATCTTGGATCCCAAGACTACTACACACACTCCAAAGGTGGATGATGGATGATGGTGGTGGGTGTTGGTGTTGTAGTGGTGGTGGAGTGGTGGCAAAGTGGGAGAGTAGTGGTTTGCCAAGGGATGCATTTGAAGTGAACCAAGCACCCCTATTTATAGCCTGTAAAGAGCTCTGGCCACGACCCTGTGTCCGGTGGGCACGCCCCCGTGGCCAGCCTTTTCTCTTTCTTCATTAAATGCAGTTGTCAGCAGAGGGTCCCACACAGCCCCGTGGGCAGAAGCGTATCTATACTATCAAGATTTTTGCAAGATTCTGCGTATCTTAGCGTTGACCACACCCCGTGCTGAGGTGGGCACGCCCCCGTTGTGGGCGTAGAAGCTTCTACATGTTTGTCTTTTCTGCAGTGATCTGACCACGCCCCGTGTCCAGCGGGCACGACCCCGTGGTCAGTCTTCTGTTTCTTTTGTTTTTGCTTAGGGGATGCTGCCGAAGGGACGGGCATGTCACGTTTATTCATTTTCTTTATATTTATATTGGTTTTGGTTGTATATTTGTTCCTTTTGTTTGTTTAAGCTCATTTGACCCTGTAAATTCAAAAGGAAGACAAAAACACACTTTTTTCAACATTAGTACTAAAAAGGGTTAGTTTTATGCCTCATTTGATGTAATTTATATGTTACATTTTGCACACATCAAATACCCCCACACTTGAATCTTTGCTTGTCCTCAAGCAAAACTCTTTAATATGTGGCTTTACACACCCAAATGGAAGAGGTAGAAGAGAAGTTTTGAGCTTATCTTGAGTGTCGGGAATCCAAGATCTTTATTGGGTTTTATTTTTATTTATTTACAATCCTATTTGTCATGATTTATTTACAACATTTTATAAGAGAAATTACTTATTTGGGCATAACATGCCTCTTTAAAATTCCATTTATATACAAGTTCACATACCTCACGGGAGATCACTCAACACTCGGCCGAAGATGTATTTTTGTGAAACGCTCGAGACCGGCATGGAACTTACGTCTACCATATGTTTGCCAAGCGATCAATCCTCCTCCTTTTTAACTATAAACCTTCGTAAATATCAAGAGGACTTTGGGAAAGGGTTAGGCTTGGGCTAAGGGTAGGTGATTTTGGTTAGTGATTAGTAAAAAATGGCGAAAGGCATAAAATGCGTTGGTCGTCGTAAAACTTTTTGTTTTTGTGAATTTTATTCAAACTAAGCATCTTCAAACAAAGTTTCTTTGAGGAACTTGTTTGTTTATTGCAAGACTTTCTTTTTTTTTTTTTGATAAAGAAACATCACAAGATAACCGAGCTTTTTACTAAAACGAAGGGTTGAAAAAGAAAAAAAGGGTTTTTGTGGGTAAATGGTGTTTGTTTTGTGGGTTTTGAAATGAAAAGATTTAGGCTCAAAGGGGTTAACTAGGGGGATTTTGGGTAGGTGATAAAAAAAATGAAAAATAATGGTGTTGAAAGGAAAAAAGGGTTAGTCCTAATGCCTCCATCATTTACTTACTTGGGTTTAAGTTGATAAGGACCGGGAATGTATCGTCGTGGTAAGTTCTAGAGTCGTAAGAACCAAGCGGCTATTCACACAAGAAACGAAAAATGAGCATTTAATTTAAAGATATATGCTTGTATGCTCAATAAAGGCTCAAAACTCACTTGTATGCTCAATATGCTCTATAATGTGATCAAATATATATAATCAAATTTTAATTAGATTTGTCATGCCTTTTCATAATTTTCTTATTTGGTTCTTTTTATCACGACACTATTGGTTGTAAATTTGTAAAAACATAACCTTTTTAGAACTTGTTATTCCCAATTTAAACCAAGACAAGTAAAAAAATGAAAATGTTTGAAAAAAATTTGGGGTGATTAACGGTTCCAACAGAGTTTTGTGTAAGGCTTGTTATTAGGACTTGCAAGATTCAAGGTTTTAGCATCCCCCCCCCCCACACTTAAATTACACATTGTCGTCAATGTGTCCCAAAAATAAGTTTTTAGGTTGATTGAATGTGTAAAAGCGTGTTGAAAAACAAATTTTCATGTTACTGGGCATCTGGGCACTGCCCATGTTGGTCCGGGCACGGCCCCGTGGTCAGATCGCCAGTAACAGATTTTAACAGAAGGCTGGCCACGGGGCATGTTCAGTGAGCACGGCCCCGTGGCTAGTTACCTGAACTGGGCAAATTGTTGCAGAGTGTAAAACGGGTGACGGAAGTTGGTGCCCATTTCTATCTTGATGTTCGATGGAATAGATTGTTGGACATAATATCTTAATTAAAACGTAAGTTTTTAAACATAAGTTCCAAAACAAGATACGACTACGACATACTTAAGTTGTCTTTGATCCTCACGGATCTTATTACATTCGTCCCAGAAAGTTTAAAAGTTAGTCCAACATATTTAAGTGACAAAACATGCATCGACAACCACAAGATACGCCATGATTCCCGAAGCCAAACTCAAGTACCTGTAGATCACGTTTAAAATCAAGTGTCAACACAAGGAAGGTGAGTTCACATGTTCAAATTTAAACAATTTGATAATTATGTGTTTATTATAAAACATCCATATAATTTATGAAAGTCCATTTATTTCCTTAATAAAATTCATGGGTCATTCTTCGTAGGTTTTTCAGCTGAAACCTCGACAATAGGGCTTTTTCCCAAGTTTTGTATATTAAATTTATAGCGTCAAATATTCAGACTCGTAAGTTAGCTAGACATTACAAACTATATATTTTACCATGTAAGGATAATCAAGGCTAGACTATAAACAGAATATAAATTCGTCGTTTGACTTGACACGGGGCGACCGGTCACCACGGGGTTGTCAACCCGATAGATCTACCAACAATTCCTCACGTGCAATACTTAAATGATTAAACGACACCATTGGCGCATGGTCTATCTTGAGACCATCTATGATGTCTGCCTCACGTACAATATATATATCCTACTAATAAGACAAATTTAAAAATGATGTTGTACGAATTCCCTGAAATCCCCACCGAAATGTAAGCCTAATCCGCTACTTACTCTCTTGAGACCAAGCCAAATTCGTTCAAACTATACGGTCATTTCCCCCCAATACCGTATAATTCCCCGTTTCTCCCCTGAAACATATATTTATTTAAAACGTTTTATATCGAAACGTATAATTTTTCAAAACTCCATATATTTTCAATGAAAATATATAATTTATATTAAAAGGTATGGTTTAATCCAGAAACATTATTAAACCTTTTTAGGCGTGTTCTTCCCCCAAAACATATACAAAACAGTAAAAAGAAGGGGTATAGTGACAATCACCTTTGGGTGCGTATTTTTAAATAGCGTAATCCCACAGATTGATTTCTACACATCCTATTATATGTAGGAACGGTTTTTAAATCAATATATCACAAAAATCTTATGTTTCTCTGTTTCTTAGAATTTTCACATAACTTTGGGATTTTCTCAGAAAGTTATCGTTTTTGATTATGTTGGCACTTATAATATATAAATATATATATATATATATATATATATATAATTTTTTAAGATTTTGCGATTTGAACGATTTTATTGGTGACCGTTATCATGTAAATCCATTAACAATCTTGTTTATACGTAATATATCTACGATTTGCGCATCGTAATATATATACATAAACGTACACATAAATTATTATCGAAACACGTGTAATCTCGTTAACTTATCTATTTTTTTCATTTTTAAGGCAAGTATACATAAAATATCTTATATGTATTAAATTTCATGCTCGACAAACAAGTTACACGTTTAACACGATTTTTACCGTTTCTATCACATAAAATGCACAAGTGTACATGCATAGTCTAAATTTCCCAATATCATGTTAAAACTTAACATATTTTCACATTCACATGTTTAAATCACAAAACACATCTTAACACATAAGGTTCACCCAAAAATTTCCCATACTAGTGTTCATTGAAAAAACGCGTATTTTAGTGATTCGGTAACGTTTTCGGGCGTCGGAAGTCACGTATGACCAACCAAATTCCAAGTAAACTTAAAATTAGTTAAAATAATTGTTTTTAAACTAAAAATATTAGTTTACTTACTGATCTAAATCCCTTTCATAAAAATCGTTCGAAAAGCCATTTTTTGACCGTTTTAACGTATAGTTTTGCGTTAAACGTTACTATAATCATCCCAACTCGGAATGACTTGATATTTTAACACAATATATGTTATTTACTGATTAAAATAGTGATTATAATCAGATTAGGGCAGTTTTTATGTAAGTCACATAAATCATGCGATTTCACGTATTTTACAACTCTTAATGCACCAAGTACAACATGCAAGGCTAGTAAACATTATGACAAAGTTATATATCATTAAACACTTCAAAATAATATTATTTTAGTGTTTGTAATCTGATCAAAACTGATTTTTATTAAATCATACTCAAATGATCATTTCATGCCTTCACATCATCATGTATGTTCACATACGTGCATCTAATGCACTCATACATCATCATCATCATCATCATTTATGACCTAATCATACTCTAGATCACATTAACATCATGGTCTTACAAAACATAACACATATATCATTATGATCATACAATCATTCACAATCATTCATGCAAGTATCCTTCACATTTAAGATTATATGACAACTTTTATATGCATGCATACATATATACATATATATACGAAATACATACACACATATAAACTTCCAAAAATTTACTTTTCAACATATCACTTTCAAATCTTAAATCACTTTAGAACATTCTTATATGACACTTGTTAATTCTCACATGCAATCCTACTTTTCAAGAAATCAAGTAAATCAAGAAATCTTTCAACAAAAATTGAAAATACAAACATCTATACCCACATACATACTCACAGCCACACATACATATATAGATACTTCCATTTTTATTTTATTCAAAAACCCATTTGTTTTTAGTTTCAAGTTAGCGATTAGATTCAAGAACAAGAGAAACTTTCACTATCAAGATTCTTAGTGGGTTTGAAAGAAAATATGTTATACCTTCAAGATTCTTAGTGGGTTTTAAGAGTAGTGATGATATGAAGCCTTGTTCTAGCTCCAACCTTCTTGAAATCACCTCTAAACCTTCATGTAAGCTTGAAAACACCTTGGAATGGATATGAATCTTGAAGATTAAGTTTGAAAATGAAAATGGAAGTGTACAAGGGTGTGACAACCCTCGTAATTACATGTATCCGTACGATTTATTAATGATAATTAAAGTGCTTGATGATTGTGTTGAACTACTTAACTGCTTTCTGATTACTGTGTCATATTTACATGTGCTTATTAACATACTAGTAGTGTGCAGAAAAGTTACTAAATAGTCCGGTATGCTTTCCTGAGTTTTGAGAATTAAAAATGTTACAAAAATATATATATATATAGGACACTTTACGGATTAATTAAGCACTTTAACGGAACAGTATCGAACCGAAAAACCGGACACTACCCGAAACACAAAAATATTGTTAAACACATTGTTTTTATTTTTCTGAACTAGTTATGGGTCCCGAACACCCTAACACACAATATATTACATAACACACTTATACCACTAACTAGTTACTTAAAACCTAACTAGTTAACTAACTAACCATTACAACACAACTAAACCAACCCCCCCCCCTCCCAAAACCGGTTGAGAAGTGGGACACACCCACTTGATTTTCTTCATTTATGTATTGGGTTTGTAGTGTACTTAAGAGACACTAAACCTAAAGGATAAAAGAGGTGTTGGAAGATTGCTTATTTAACCATTAGTTCATCACTCATTTTCATCTTAACACATCAACACTTCACAAAACTCTCTCCCTCTCTTCTTGTTCGGCCGAACCCAAGGAGCACCACCACCACCATCACTTGATCATCTTCAAGCATTTTAAGAGCATACATAGGTGTTAAAGTGCATACAACGAAGCTCGGTGTGTTCGGAAGTTGAAGGACCACTCTCATCTTCTTTTATCCACCACATTTCTTCACTTGAACTTCCCTAGTCTTGAACTAGTGGTAAGGACTTAGATCCATGTATTTTTCATGTTATTTAAGTGGTTAATGATGTATCGTGATCAAAATATTAAGAACACTAATGAATCTTATGAAGAAGACATGAACATAAACTTGCTAGATGAAGATATCATGATAAATGCAAGTTGATATGCATATTGATCATTGTTTGTTAGTAGGAATGATGTGAATCATCACGTAGTCTTGCTAGATCATGATGAAAAACATGATCTAGCAAGATGAGAAAGTTAGAATGTTGTAGGATGATGGAATCATCCACACATAAACTATGAACTTGAATGAATGAATGTTTTCTTGAGAAATAAAGATCAAAATAGGATATAATCATGTAGATCTAAAGATCCATGAGTGGTTTTTCAAAAGGACCAAGTTAAAAATATGAGTTCCGTAAAATCTTGGATCTTACATAAACTAATCACATTTTGGTGGATAAACAGGTGTAGAAACACTTGTGTAATAAGAAAAGTTCACAAAGAAATATTTTTAGAAAATACGGTTGGAAGTTGTAAACACCTAAACTCTTTAAAAATAAAGTTTTTAAAGAACTAATCACATTTCAAAAGGTAACAAGACTTACTAAGTATGCTAGTAAGTTACTACATATTTTTATAAATTTTCAAGTTCATGAGTTTATAGTTTATGCTTGTTTTTGACAAGTTCGGTAAGTAGAGGTTGAATATTGTTGATTGGTGATTGTTGAATGATGTTTACAAAAGAAAATGATATGCTGATACGCATGGACACCTCCATTTACAAAGGAAACTCTGGCGAAATTTTCTAAAAATCCGACACTTATAAAATATTCTTCTAACAAGTGTTTACGAATATATTCTTAACTTTGTTTTCAATATAAACTTTGCCATAATTTTTGTAACAAAATACAAAGTATCGGAGGTTGATTTTTACAAGTAAAATGGATAAATATATATTTAGAATATATATTTTATATTAGGACACTTGTGTGGATACATGTTTATTTTGTGAGATAGTTATATTATTTTAGGGTAAGATAATGTAACTTAACAATATAACTCGACATTTGAATTGTGTGGTATGTGATAGAAGTAATGAGTAAATAAACCGTGCGTAGGATACGTGATATGCATGCATGAGAAATTGATTGTTATCTGTACTTTATTAGGACGTGCTTGATTTCTGATTATTAGAGTAACTAATCTAACCGAGCAAACCAAGGTGAGTTTACACCCTTACTAAGGCATGGGATTCCCGGTGGTTGGGAATGGGATTAAATAGCTGAGACGGAGCTTGTACTTTCACCACTACTAGACTACTTACCTCCGTCCTCGGATTGGGAAGGACGCCAGCGCTAAACCTACGTACTCACTACGTACCACTGTCGTCGGATTGGGAAGGGCACCAGCGCTAAACCTACGTACTCACTACGTACCAATGTCCTCGGATTGGGAAGGACACCAGCGCTAAACCTACATATTTAATATGTACCTCTGTCCTCGGATTGGGAAGGACACATATATATACATCTAGTCTAGTGGTTTACAACATGGGGTAGCCCCCACCGTGTATGGTTTGGGAAAATAAGGAAAGTTGATTTAACCTGCAGTTGCAAACAAACTCATAGTTCTTGAAAAACTACTTTATAATGAACACCTACTGTGAACTCGCTCAACTTTGTTGTTGATTTGTTGTTACATGCCTTACAGGTCGCTAGATGCTTATGGAGCTTGCACGAGGAGGAGGTCGTTGTGGGATATGGACTGTCATGTCCCATGCTTAACATTTGAACTTTAGGAACTTATGTTTTGGGTTTTACCTTTAATGCTTCCGCTGTTTAATTTGAACTTGGTTAACTAGCTTTTGGTCACCAATTGTACTGTGGTTGGTTTAATTTACTTAATTACGTTGTTCAATATGATTGGTGGCTCGATCCTGGTCATGTCACGCCTCCAAGCGGTGATACCCCGCGTGTGGATTTTGGGGGTGTGACAAAGGGGGTGGTCGGCCGAGCTTGGTATGAGGGAGTGAAAGTGAATTTTGAAAGTGTTTTCTTGGAAAAATGAGAGAGTATGGAAGCTTGTAAAGCTTTTAATCCTCACCACCTTTTCTCTAGTTGCTACAAGTGGCTTATTGGGATAATCAAGAGAATGTGGTTGCCCAATTTGCCGCCACCTAGCCCCCCTCTCACAAACATTATATATACATACACATATATATGTAAATTTGTGTTAAAAGCAGGTATTTTACTGAATACCGGGTATTTTATCTAGTATTTTAACCCCGTTTTAGTGCGTTTTAAATTATTTTTATCATTCTACAAAAATAATCTCGTAAAATTATTATTGAAATAATTACCGATTGCCTTGACTGGCTGCGCTGACGGTATTTTGTCTAATACGCGCAGTATCGCGCGGTGTGCGCTCAAACTAGAAAAATAGAGTTTCTTAGCGTTTTAATTTATTTTTCTTCATGGATATGACTAAAATTAGTATTCTAATCATAACGGACTATTTTTAGGATTTTAACACTGATCGGGTGGTCACCGACGTTCGTTTCGCATTTTAATCGTTACGCGATAAGCGTTTATTTTATCGTTGCAAACATAATTTTTATAAATGTTTGGACTCACCAACACATTAAATATCATATATAAACATCATAATTAGTCACATACAGCCTGTTTATCTATTCATTACACGTGTTACAATTGTATGGTACGGCCTGAAAAGCCGGGTGTCACAGTCTCCCCCTGTTTAGGGAATTTCGTCCCCGAAATTCTACTTTACAGGTTTCGTTTTCGCACTCGGTGGGAAGAGATGAGGGTATTTCCGTTGCATTTGGTCCTGTGGTTCCCAAGTATACTCGGGTCCACGTTTAGAATCCCAACAGACCTTGATCAACTTAATCCTACTCCTCCTGAGTTTCTGGATTTTCCAATCCAGAACCTCCACTTAATTCCTGTGGCAGCTTAAGCCTATACACGACTGGTCCAACTCGAGATGCGATTTCGAAAGGACCTATATAACGCGGGCTCAACTTTCCCCCTTTTCCAAACCTCACAACGGCCTTCCATGGCGATACCTTCAACATGACTCGATCTCCGACCTGAAACTCCAACGGCTTCCTCCGGTTATCCGCATAACTTTTCTGTCGATCCGTGGCAGCCTTCAACCTATTCTTAATCAGGACAACTTTGTCCCTGGTCTCCTGGATAAGCTCGGGTCCGGTCAAATGCTTCTCGCTGACTTCATCCCAACAAAGTGGTGATCGACACTTCCTTCCATACAAGGCTTCAAACGGAGCAACTTTAATACAAGAATGGTAACTATTGTTGTAGGAAAACTCTGCCAAAGGCAAATGAGTATCCCAACTTCCACCAAAATCAATCGCACATGCTCTCAACATATCCTCTAACGTCTGAATGGTTCTCTCGCTCTGACCATCCGTTTGAGGATGATACGCAGTACTCATATCCAAACGAGAACCCAACGAGTCTTGAAGAGATCACCAAAACCTGGAGTCGAATTGTCCGTCTCTATCCGAAATGATCAACACTGTTACTCCATGACGGGCTACAATCTCGTTAAGGCATTACTGCGATATCTTCTCTGTGTTGTCTGTTTCCTTAAGCGCCAAGAAATGAGCAGACTTTGTCAATCGATCCACAATTACCCAGATCATATTATGTCCACGTGACGTACGGGGTAACTTGGTGATAAAGTCCATCGTAAGATGTTCCCATTTCCACTTAGGAATCTCTGGTTGCTGTAGAAGGCCAGATGGCTTCTGATGTTCAGCCTTAACCTTAGTGCACGTCAGACATTTACTCATGTGGATCGCAATATCTCTCTTCATCTTCGGCCACCAGTAAAACTCCTTGATATCCTGATACATTTTGGTAGACCCTGGGTGAATGGGATATCTAGATTTATGAGCTTCGTTCATAACCAGGTTCACGTAGGTTACCTCTAAGCGGAACCCAAACTCGGTTCATGAAGTACATTACTTCATCCGCTTTTGGTATCAGTTTACATTCTAAACCCTTCAAACCTTCTCTTCTTAGGTTTTCATCCTTTAAAGCTTCTCGTTGTACATCATGAATTCGATTGGTCAAACTCGTCTGTATGGTCAAACCCAAAGCGCGCACACGTAGAGGCTTCTCCTGCTCTTTCCTGCTGAGTGCGTCTGCAACAACGTTTGCTTTTCCTAGGTGATAACGGATATCACACTCATAATCGTTGAGTAACTCTACCCAACATCGTTCTCACATGTTGAGCTCTTTCTGATCAAGGATGTGCTGGAGGCTCTTGTGTTCTGTGTATATCGTACACTTCGTGCCATACAAGTAGTGTCTCCAGATCTTCAGGGCAAACACAACAGCTCCAAGCTCCAAATCATGCGTCGTGTAGTTCTTCTCGTGCACTTTCAATTTTCTGGATGCATAGGCTATCACTTTTTCCCTCTGCATTAGAACGTATCTAAGGCCCAAACGTGATGCATCACAGTATACAATGAAATCATTACTTCCCCCAGGAAGGGAAAGAATAGGTGCACTACACAACCTTTCCTTCAACGTCTGAAAAGCTTCCTCCTGCTTTTTCGTCCAATTAAACTTCTTCTCCTTCTGGGTTAGTAGTGTCAATGGCTGCGCTATTCTGGAGAAATTCTCAATGAATCTCCGGTAGTACCCAGCAAGCCCTAAGAATTGTCGCACCTCTGACGGAGTCTTTAGCGCTTCCCAATTCTTGATCGCTTCGATCTTAGACGGATCCACATGTATACCTTTCTCGTTTATGACATGTCCGAGAAAATGAACTTCCCGAATCCAGAATTCACACTTAGAGAATTTGGCATACAACTTCTCTTCCTTCAGCAACTCCAAAATCAACTTCAAATGATGCTCATGATCTTCTTTGTTTCGCGAATAGATAACTATGTCGTCGATGAATACTATCACGAATTTATCCAAGTAGGGTTTACATACCCTGTTCATGAGATCCATGAACACAGCTGGCGCATTCGTTTGGCCAAAAGGCATGACTAGAAATCGTAATGGCCATATCGTGTTCGAAAAGTTGTCTTCGGAATATCTTCGTCAGCAACCTTCAACTGATGATACCCTGAACGCAGATCAATCTTTGAGTAGTAGCTGGATCCCTGTAGCTGATCGAACAAATTGTCAATCCTCGGGAGAGGGTACCGATTCTTGATAGTCAACTTGTTCAGCTCTCTGTAATCAATACACATCTTGAAGGATACATCCTTCTTCTTCACGAACAAAACAGGTGCACCCCTTGGCGAATAACTCGGTCGAATGAAACCTTTGTCTAGTAGCTCTTGAAGCTAACTCAATATTTCTTTCATTTCAGACGGTGCCAATCTATAAGGAGATTTTGCAACTGGTGCAACATCGGGTACCAGATTGATTCGGAATTTGATCTGTCTTGTAGGGGGCAATCCAAGTAAGTCTTCAGGAAAAACTTCTGGATAATCGCGAACAATAGGAATCTCTTCGATCTTCTGACATTTGGCCTTCGTATCCACCACGTTAACTAAGAACGCAGGATAACCCTTTCGCAACATCTTGAGCATCTTTATAACACTGAAAACACTCGACACTTGACTTGATCGATCTCCGTGAACAACTATCGCTTCACCACCATCAGGACGAGGTGTCCTCACTTGCTTCTCCGAGCAAATAATCTCAACTTTGTTCTTGGACAGCCAATCCATTCCCACAACTACATCGAAGCTCCCAAGCTCCACTGGTAATAAATTGATACTAAAACTATGATTATCTAACTGAATACTACAGTCGCAAACGACCTCGCTAATTTCTATCAGTTTACCATTTGCTAGTTCTATCGAGTACTTCTTATTTAGCTTACTTGTGGGTGAACACAAAAATGGTACAAAGTTTTTCGAAACAAAACTCAAGTCAGCTCCGGTATCAAAGAGTACGAACGCAGAATGGTTATTGATAAAAAACATACCAGTGACAATAGCAGGATCGTCACGTGCCTTCCCAGCGTTTAGCTCGAATGCTCTACCCCTAGCATTCTGACCCTTTGCTTTTGGACAATCCTTCTTGAAATGTCCATGTTCCCCGCATTGGAAGCATCCCTCAAGCTTCACTCCTTCCAAGGTACTTTTAGCATAGCACTCGCGGGTAACATGCCCATTTCGACCGCATCTGGCGCACTTCTTCTGCTCATCCTCGTGAGTCTTCCTCTCAGAACCACTTCTGCCATCTCTGGCATTATCCTTTGTAGAGCTGCTAGAACTGGCTACGTACGCCTTCCTCGAACTGCATTTCCTGTCACGCTTCTCATCAGTTTCCTTCCTCGAGCTCTCGGACTTGCGCTTCTTTGAATCTTCTGACTTAGACTCAGAACACCCCGACCGTTCAGATTTCGCGTCCGCTTTGGCCTTGCCCGATGACTTCCCAGTTTCCTCCTTTTTATCAAGACCACTCTTGCGTGCAGCGTCGTCTGCTAACGATTTCACCAAAGTAGTAGCCTCTAGGTAGGTGGTGGGTTTCGCTGATGTGACCATGCTGCGAATTAGTGGCGTCAATCCCCAAATATACCTCTCTACCTTTACATATTCAGGAGTAACCATTCATGGAACTAACCTCGCCAAATCGTTAAAACGAGAAGTGTAAGCTCTGACGTTCAGACCTTCCATGGTTAGGTTCCAGAAGTCGGTCTCGATTTTCTGAATTTCGCCGCGCGGCCAGTATTCCTTCAGGAGCATCTCTTTATGTTCGTTCCAAGTTAGACCGTCTTCACCCAAAATTTGAACTTGCGAGTTCCACCAGGACAGTGCTTCATCAAGAAAAGAACAAGAAGCATACCTCACCCGTTGATCAGCAGCACAACCACTGATTGCCATGACGGATTCCATCTTCTCAATCCACCTGGTGATATCTAAGGGTCTTTCGGCACCGGTAAATGATCGTGGGTTACAACCCTGGAATGTTTTATATGTAGATCCGTGCACTGTTCAATAATGTTAATGAAAATCAGGAATACGTTCTAATGATATCGTAACACATGAACTACTAAAACTTCCAGATCATATTTTACCTGGAGGGTTTCCAATATGTGCCCCACCAAAACCTTGCCCGTGAGCACCACGTCCACGTCCCTGACCATTATTTTGGTTAGCATTGAGCTATTCCATGGCAGTATTAACGTGTTGGGCTATGAGTTGAGCCAACTCTTCCGGTGTGGTAGGTAGTCCAGAACCCTGTCTTGCTTTTGGGGGCATTTCGTCGTTTCTATTATTACAACTATAATAATCACATAAGATGATAATTAAAAATAATTCAATCATTAAATGTTAGTGGATCAAACATTACGCATTTATAATATCCACATATTAATGAGAACAACTTTTTAAACCAAAAGTAAATAATTGATATTCATTATAGAAATTAATCAAACTTGTTTCCAGTACAAACCGACTATCCTTGGCATGTCTACGTCGACATCCATAACAAGTTCACACAAAATTTCCACATAATATCCCAAAAATAAAACTGCCACGCATGCCCTCAAACAAAAAGAGTATAAAAAATGTCTAATAATACAACCCATCAAAACAAACAACAAACAAGCATCAACGCTTCAAACCTAAGAATTCTAACATCTCCCTAACAAGTTTCTCCAGGTCCACTATCCTCCAATGCATCTGGTCTCTTGTAATATCATCTAAAATCTTCAACTCCTCGTACTCATCCATCTGTCCCTCGAGGTCCTTCACCTTACCCTTGGCTGAGTCCAGATATCCGCGAAGAGTGGCGAACTGTTGATCGCAGTGGCAATATCGATCTACCCTAACCTCTTTCTGCTTCTTGGAAGCAGATGCCGTCTGAGCGCACGACGTAGATGCGACATTCCCAGCAGGCCTAATCCTCTTCCAACGACAATAGTAGACTAATAGTGGCGTAGTAGGAGCGCGTGACTCTATGACAGGTAAAGATGACTCAGATAAAATAAGTGGAGGGATCTCAGCGACAGGCTCGATCACAGGCTCACAGCAGCAAGTGGGACGACTGATGGCTCTAACGGTCGAGCCGTAACAATAGTGGCGTCCACCACTGGTGCGATACTGAGAGATCCTCCGACAATAGGGACACCTCTAATCACGTCACCGATAACTGGTACAATGCCAGATGTTTGTCTCGTCTGATGAATCGAGAGAGGAGCATCATTGTCATCATCTATCTACCCGTTGCTAGTGAAAGCGTATCGGGGGTCTACCTAGCTGGCAAAGGCAGCAAGATCGATGTGGAAAGATGAGGTAAGCTCGGCAATACCAACCATCTGTGGAGTCGTGATAGGTATCTCTGGTATAATGGATCTGGGAGAAGTCCCAAAATCTGGCTCGTAACCTGAGTCGTGGATCTCGATGACCTCGTGTTCGTGCGACATCTGTGACACATATAACCATACAAGTAAGTGTGTGATCAAAAGGAATAGTAACACATAAGACCCAAATAAACAGAAAATCACGTATGCACATAAACACGTAATGGTTTTCATACATGAGAAAATTTTCTATAATTATTCAAAAATTTTGGCTTCGAGAATTTTGGACTTTAAATCTCAAAATTCTTCGGTTGAAGTCTAGAGTTTTCTCCCGAAAACATCTAGTTCGCTAACAACCATTGGCTCTGATACCAACTTCTGTCACACCCCAAAAACGTCACAGCGGAATATAAAACGTAGTGGTGACGGAAGTTGGTGCCCATTTCTATCTTGATGTTCGATGCATTAGATTGTTGGACATAATATATTAATTATAACGTAAGTTTTTAAAGATAGGTTCCAAAAGAAGACACGACTACAACATAGTTAAGTTTTCTTTGATCCTCACAGATCTTATTACATTCGTCCCAGAAAGTTTAAAAGTTAGTCCAACATATTTAAGTGACAAAACATGCATCAACAACCACAAGATACGCCATGATTCCCGAAGCCAAACTCAAGTACCTGTAGAACACGTTTAAAATTAGGTGTCAACATAAGGAAGGTGAGTTCACATATTCAAATATAAGCAATTTGATTTCCAAGGAAAAAGCTTTCTAATTATGTGTTTATTATAAAACATCCATATAATTTATGAAAGTCCATTTATTTCCTTAATAAAATTCATGGGTCATCCGTCGTAGGTTTTTCAGCTGAAACCTCGACAATAGGGAATTTTCCCAAGTTTTGTATATTAAATTTATAGCGTCAAATATTCGGACTCTTAAGTTAGCTAGACATTACGAACTATATATTTTACCATGTACGAATAATCAAGGCTAGACTATAAACAGAATATAAATTCGTTGTTTGACTTGACACGGGGCGACCGGTCACCACGGGGTTGTCAACCCGATAGATCTACCAACAATTCTTCGCGTGCAATACTTAAATGATTAAACGACACCATTGGCGCATGATCTATATTGAGACCATCTATGATTTCTGCCTCACATACAATATATATATCCTACTAATAAGACAAATTTAATATATGATGTTGTACGAATTCCCTGAAATCCCCACCGAAATGTAAGCCTAATCCGTTACTTACTCTCTTGAGACCAAGCCAAATTCGTTCCAACTATACGGTCGTTTTCCCCCAAATACCATATAATTCCCTGTTTCTCCCCTGAAACATATATTTATCAAAAACGTTTTATCTCGAAACGTATAATTTATCAAAACTCCATATATTTTCAATGAAAATATATAATTATATTACAAGGTACGTTATAATCCAAAAACATTATTAAACCTTTTTAGAAGTGTTCTTCCCCCAAAACATACACAAAACAGTAAAAAGAGGGGTATAGTGACACTCACCTTTGGGTGCATATTTTTAAACAGCGCAATCCCACATATTGATTTCTACATGTCCTATTATATGTAGGAATGATTTTTAAATCAATATATAACAAAAATCTTAAGTTTCTCCGTTTCTTAGAATTGTCACATAACTTTGGGATTTTCTCGAAAAGTTATCGTTTTTGATTATGATGGCACTTATAATATATATATATATATATATATATATATATATATATATATATATATATGAGTCCATATATATAATTTTTTAAGATTTTGCGATTTGAACGATTTTATTGGTGACCGTTATCATGTAAATCCATTAACACTCCCGTTTACACGTAATATATCTACGATTTGCGCGTCGTAATATATACACATAAACGTACACATAAATTATTATCAAAACACACGTAATCTCGTTAACTTATCTATTTTATCATTTTTAAGGCATGTATACATAAAATATCTTATATGTATCAAATTTCATGCTCGACAAACAAGTTACACGTTTAACGCGATTTTTACCGTTTCTATCACATAAAACGTACAAGTGTACATGCATAGTCTTAATTTCCCAATATCATTTCAAAACTTAACATATTTTCACATTTTCATGTTTAAATCACATAACACATCTTAACACATAAGGTTCACCCAAAAATTTCCCATACTAGTGTTCATTGAAAAAACGGGTATTTTAGTGATTCGGTAACGTTTTCGGGCGTCGGAAGTCACGTATGACCAACCAAACACCAAGTAAACTTAAAATTAGTTAAAATACTTGTTTTTTAACTGAAAATATCAGTTTACTTACTGATCTAAATCAATTTTATAAAAATCGTTCGAAAAGCCGATTTTTGACCGTTTTAACGCATAGTTTTGCGTTAAACGTTACTATAATCATCCCAACTCGGAATGACTTGATATTTTAACACAATAAATTTTATTTAATGACTAAAATAGTGATTATAATCAGATTAGTACAGTTTTTATGTAAGTCACATAAATCATGCGATTTCACGTATTTTACAACTCCTAATGCACCAAGTACGACATGCAAGGCTAGTAAACATTATGACAAAGTTATATATCATTAAACACTTCAAAATAATCTTATTTTAGTGTTTGTAATATGATCAAAACTGATTTTTATTAAATGCTACTCAAATGATAATTTCATGCCTTCACATCATCATGTATGTTCACATATGTGCATCTAATGCACTCATCCAACATCATCATCATCATCATTTATGACCTAATCATACTCTAGATCACATTAACATCATGTTCTTACAAAACCTAACACATATATCATTATGATCATACAATCATTCACAATCATTCATGCAAGTATCCTTCACATTTAAGATTATATGACAACTTTTATATGCATGCATACATATATACATATATATACGAAATACATACACACATATAAACTTCCAAAAATTTACTTTTCAACATATCACTTTCAAATCTTAAATCACTTTAGAACATTCTTATATGACACTTGTTAATTCTCACATGCAATCCTACTTTTCAAGAAATCAAGTAAATCAAGAAATCTTTCAACAAAAATCGAAAATACAAACATCTATACCCACATACATACTCACAGCCACACATACATATATAGATACTTCCATTTTTATTTTATTCAAAAACCCATTTGTTTTTAGTTTCAAGTTAGCGATTAGATTCAAGAACAAGAGAAACTTTCACTATCAAGATTCTTAGTGGGTTTGAAAGAAAATATGTTATACCTTCAAGATTCTTAGTGGGTTTTAAGAGTAGTGATGATATGAAGCCTTGTTCTAGCTCCAACCTTCTTGAAATCACCTCTAAACCTTCATGTAAGCTTGAAAACACCTTGGAATGGATATGAATCTTGAAGATTAAGTTTGAAAATGAAAATGGAAGTGTACAAGGGGGTGTTCGGCCGAGCTTGGTATGAGGGAGAGAGAGAGTGAATTTTGAAAGGGTTTTCTTGGAAAAATTAGAGAGTATGGAAGCTTGTAAAGCTTTTAATCATCACCACCTTTTCTCTAGTTGCTACAAGTGGCTTATTGGGAGAATCAAGAGAATGTGGCTGCCCTATGTGCCGCCACCTAGCCCCCCTCTCCCAAACATTATATATACATACACATATATATGTAAATTTGTGTTAAAAACAAGTATTTTACTGAATACCGGGTATTTTATCTAGTGTTTTAACCTAGTTTTAGTGCATTTTAAACTATTTTCTATCATTCTACAAAAATAATCTCGTAAAATTATTACTGAAATAATTACCGGTTGCCTTGACTGGCTACGTTGACGGTATTTTGTCTAATAAGCGCAGTATCGCGCAGTACGCGCTCAAACTCGAAAAATAGACTTTCTTAGCGTTTTAATTTATTTTTCTCACTGATATGACTAAAATTACTATTCTAATCACAACGGACAATTTTTAGGATTTTAACACTGATCGGGTGGTCACCGACGTTCGTTTCGCATTTTAATCGTTACGCGATAAGCGTTTATTTTATCGTTGCCAACATAATTTTTATAAATGTTTGGACTCACCAACACATTAAATATCATATATAAACATCATAATCAGTCACATACAACTTTTTTATCTATTCATTACATGTGTTACAATTGTACGGTACGGCCTGAAAAACCGGGTGTCACACAGAGCCTGGGCACGGGGCGTGTTGGGCTGAGCAAGGCCCCGTGCTGAACTTGCTGTAATGTTGGAAAAGTTATCGGGAGGCTCTGTTTTTGTGCATGGGGTGTGGTTCTAACGTTCCCTTGGTAACCTCCACCTTTTCGAGTGTGTTGTATTCCTGAAAAGTAAAGCTAAACTAGAAAACATAAAAGTCAAACTAAACTAAAAACTACGGATAGTTCCGTGGAATGCCTCCGTGCGCCACGTTTATAAGGGTCATTGGATAGACCCAAAGTCAGTCATATGTTACCCGAGCGGGATGTCTCGCATGCCGTGTTACATCGTCGGAGAGCGTCATCCAAACTTGAGTCTATGACATCCATGTAGTTGACCGGGTCGTCTTCTACTCTATTCCCAACCCCGAATTTCATCTCTTTGTCTCGAATCCTCAATGTTAACTTCCCATCACTCATATCCACCGTTGCATTAGCGGTGGCAATGAATGGTCTTCCTAGTATGAGTGGTACTTCGGTGTCCTCCTCCATGTCGAGTACGACAAAGTTGGCCGAGAAGACAATGTCTATGAATTTTACCAATAAATTCTCGACGACACCTTGTGGGTGTTTGATAGACCTATCGGCGAGTTGTATGCTCATCTTTGTGGGACGCGTCTTACCTAGTCCGAGTCTGTCAAACATTGATGCGGGCATGAGATTGATGCTAGCTCCAAGATCGGCTAGTGCCTTTCGTACCGGTGATCCCCCAATGGAACAGGGGATGGTGAAGCTTCCGGGGTCGATTTTCTTTTGTGGGATTTTGTTGAGTAGCACTGCGGAGCATTCTTCACTAAGATTGACCAATTGAAATATTTCAATCTTCCTCTTGTGGGTGAGGAAGTCTCTCATAAATTTTGAATATTTTGGCATTTGAGTGAGGACTTCAACGAATGGAAGATTGATATGCAACTGTTTTAGTAAGTTTATGAATTTTGTGAATTGCTCGTCGGTCTTTTGGCGAAGTAACTGACCGGGATAGGGCACCGAGGGGTTTTTAGTGGGTTCGAAATTTGGTGGAGGAGTTGTTTCTTTATGGGTCGGTGGCGAGGTCGTGGTTTGGATGGGTAGATTTTTGTCGGTTAGGGGTAGTGGGGCCTCCTGTGGACCTACGGTATGGTTTCTTAGTGTTATGAGATGTACTTGCGCCTTTGGGTTGGGTTCGGTATTGCTAGGTAGTGCGCCTTGTGGTCTCTCGGAGAAATTTTGGGCTAGTTAATTTAGTTGTTTTTCAATGTTTTGAATACTAGCTTGTTGATTTCTAAAGTTGGATTCCGCTTGTAGGAATCGATCCGAGTACCTTTTTTCGGTTTCGGAGATGAGGCGTGAAACAAGGTCTTCAAGCCTCTCCCGTCCCCCTTGCTGTTGTTGAGAGAAATTTTGTGACTCATTTCTTGGTTTTTGTTGAAAGTTTGTTCATTGATTTTGGTTTTGTTGGTTACTACTATTGCCGGGCTCCTTCCAACCAAGATTAGGGTGGTTACGCCATCCTTTGTTGTAGGTACCCCGTTGGGGGACCCGACAGCCTAGGTCTATTATCAATGTAGTTTACCATTTCCGATTGATTATCCATTTCTTTCATACAACTCCAATTTTCATGTGGCCCACCACACACTTCACAAGCCATAACCGAGGCCATTTTTGCCATTTCTAACTTTTTGATTTTTAAGATAGGGCTTCGATTTGGGCTTGCAAAGAGGTGTTCTCATCTACCTTATGGGCGCCCGGGGGAATAGATTTTGTGCCTCGGGGGGTGTTCCATTGAAAATTGTTTTGAGCAATTTCCTCAATTTGATTATAAATTTCATTTGGGCGACGATTACCTAGGAGTCCCCGAGAGCTAGAGTCGAGTGTTTGTCTTGTGTGTGGTAACAACCCATTATAGAAAGTGGATATTTGTTGCCACAATGCGAGACCATGATGAGGACATTTCCGTAATAGCTCCTTGAATCTTTCTCAAGTTTCATATAAGGATCCCCGTCCTCTTGTGAATATGTATTGATTTCAGTCATTAATTTAACGGTTTTAGAGGGCGGGAAATACTTATATAGAAACTTTTGGGAAAGTTCATCCCAAGTGTTTATCGAACCACTTGGGAGGGTGTTAAGTCAAGCCTTAGCTCGGTCTTTTAGTGAAAATGGGAACATTAGGAGGCGGATGGCGTTGTTTGATGCCCCGTTGATCCGAAATGTATCACATATTTTCAAAATGTTGGTAATATGTAAATGGGGATCTTCATCTGCTAGGCCATGGAAGGTTGTAGAATTTTGGAGTTTTTGAATCAAATGCGGCTGAAGTTCGAAGTTGTTGGCATCGATGCATTGATTGCGGCTCCGAGATTACCTACCGTGGGCCGTAGGTAATCCATCAGGGTACGCTGATCCGCCATTGGAAGTTGGTCCCCCGAAGCTTTCTCTTGATTTTTAGCTTTTAGTCTCTTTCTTAGAAAGCGTTCGGGTTCTTCTAGAGGCTCTTTTATGTCTTTACTGGAACTGGAGCTCGTTCACTACGTATAGAGTTCAGGTGCTGCGACTGGGTTCCAAGTCCTGCGATAAAAACAAAAAAAGAATGTTGGTTAGATGTCTCACCACGGCCCCGTGGTCACTGACCACGGCCCATGGTCGTGGTTACAGTGGTTGTTTTCTGGATCCCAGTTACTGGGAGTTCAGCAGGCCCCGTGGTGCACCACCACGGCCCCGTGGTCACTCTTCTGTAACTCAGAAAACAAAAACTGCCAGTAAGTTTGATGGGCACGGCCCCGTGTCCGACCAGGCACGACCCGTGCTGAAGTCTGAAGAAGCTGAAAAATTAAGGAAAATCCTAAAGAAATAGAAAAATAAGTAAAAATAATTAGGCCGTTGATTCTAAACTTTCTTAAAATCCTTGTGTCCTCGGCAACGACGCCAAAAACTTGGTGTGCGTTCGGTGCGATGTGATTTTATTGATATTTTGAGCCCATTTTACGCATTAGTCAAGTTTTAAATTTATAAAACACGATATTCTACTAACACTAAACACACACATGGGCAAGTGCACCCATCATGAGCGTAGTATAGCGTTGGTAAGATACCGAGGTCGTCCAAGGACACAAGAGCTTTTAGTACTGGTTTATCCTCAACGTCTAATCAATCTAAATTTTTGAGAAAAGATTTGAAATGTGAAAATAAAAACTAAAACTGCAGAAATAAAAATAAAATAAAAAACAGACAGACAAGATGAATCACTCGGACCCGACTCGTCTTTAATGTATCCTTTGATGATTTTCGCACTTTCGGACTTTTTAAGAGATTATCTTAGTTATAGTAGTAGGCCACTCTTTTGAAGGTGACGTTACCCTCAACCCAGTGGGTTGAGTCAGCAAGGATACAATCCCAAAGGGTCGGAATATTGAAAGATAATTAAATTAAGTTATTATTGCGAAAAGTGTTAGGCCCCTCTTTTGAAGGTGACGTTACCCTCGGCTAAGTGGTTTGAGTCAGCAGGGATACAATCCCAAGTAGCTGGTTTAATGTATTGATAGTAGTTTACATATAAGGGGTTCAAGCTATTCCCACCCCCGCCATCCAATACCAGTGGGTATATAAGGAGGTCCTAGTAAGCTTGAACCAGGTCATTGCAGGATCTATACACTGAACAAGGCAAGAACTTTACTAAACCATTCTCTTAACCCCCGACCAGGTAGCCAACATGCCTCTATATAGACCGTAGAGACATGAATGATGCAATCTTTTACTTTATATAGACTGTAAAGTAACGCCAAGACACCACGGACAAATGATAAAGAAAATTCACTTTCAACATAAGAAACTAGTTATTAAAGTCATTAATACAAAACCAAATCAAAAATGCCGAAAGATTAAAAACCAAAATTAATACATAAAAGACTTGTCTTCATCAAGTGATGTAAGAGGCTTAACCAAACATGACATTTGATTGGCAAGAACCCTTACGATCAATCTTGGATCCCGAGACTACTACACACACTCTAAAGGTGGATGATGGATGATGGTGGTGGGTGGGTGTTGGTGTTGTAGTGGTGGTGGAGTGGTGGCAAAGTGGGAGAGTAGTGGTTTGCCAAGGGATGCTTTTGAAGTGAACCAAGCACCCCTATTTATAGCCTGCATAGAGCTCTGGCCACGGCCCCATGTCTAGTGGGCACGCCCCCATGGCCAGCCTTTTCTCTTTCTTCATTAAACGCAGTTGTCAGCAGATGGTCCCACACGGCCCTGTGTCCAGTGGGCACAACCCCGTGGGCAGAAGCGTATCTGTACTATCAAGATTTTGCAAGATTCTGCGTATCTTAGCGTTGGCCATGCCCCGTGCTGAGGTGGGCACGCCCCCGTGGTGGGCGTAGAAGCTTCTACAGATTTGTCTTTTTCTGAAGGGATCTGACCATGCCCCCGTGTCCAGCGGACACGGCCCCGTGGTCAGTCTTCTGTTTCTTTTGTTTTTTCTTAGGGGGTGCTGCCGAAGGGTCGGGCATGTCACGTTTATTTCTTTTCTTTGTATTTATGTTGGTTTTGGCTGTATATTTGTTCCTTTTGTTCGTTTAAGCTTATTTGACCCTGTAAATTCAAAAGGAAGACAAAAACACACTTTTTCCAACATTAGTACTAAAAATGGTTACTTTTATGCCTCATTTGAGGTAATTTATATGTTACATTTTGCACACATCAAAGAACTACAATGTATAACAACCCTCCTAAAACCCCTTAACATAATCCTAAACGTTCCTATTATACCTGTGTACGAGAAACGGGCCTAAATAACCTTATATTAATAAAAAGTCAAATAAAAACAGATATATGAAGCCCTCGCGGGGCGCGACTGGGTCAAGCCAGGTCTGTCGCGGGCCGCGACGTAGTGACACCAGGCCGGACCCTGGTCTGCCACGTATCTTGTTACGCGTTAAGGCTACCCCGTTGATTCACCTAAGCTAGATCCTACCCTACACCCCTCACGGGCCGCGAGGGAGTTCAATGAGAGCGTCACGGGGTGCGAGCTGCCTTCGGACAGGCTATAAATAGAGGCCTTCGGCCTCACTTCTCATCGTTCAACTTTTTTTCTTCTCTCAGACACTATAATAGCAATATTACTCGGGAATAATACCCCCTAAAAAGCAAAGCTATGCCTCGTTGTAAGTATTATAACCCCCCATCACGTATTTGTTACCCTACCCGATTGATCTAGGGCTCCGTAATGCATGTCAAGGCTCTGCCTGACTCAGTCGTTGGAGTTTTGTCTCATGTTGTATGGCTAATGTGATTTGGGTTATCTTACTAACACGTGTACATTGTTTAATTTTAATAGATACTAACCAGGAATATCACCAGGAAGCTATAATAGTATCACCTAAGTCAACAAAGTGAGTACATTCTCTTTTTGTTAACCTTTTTTTTAATCAAAACCTCAAATGTTTTCAATTATACTTAACAGTGATTGAGTCTATGTATTCTACAATTACAGCCGGTATGTTGCGGTTATGTATACATTATTTGAAATTCGTTACTATTGGACAAAGAGTTAGCCAATGATTAATATGACCCACAAGTCAGGATTGATAGTACTGAATTAGTAACTATGTAGATATAAATATTGTAATCGCTCTCAATATGTAAAGTTATAAAAGCTATTTTGATTAAACTGGGATGCACTCGCCACTATTTCTTGCTGATAAAACCTTTTTAAAACGCGTTTCAGGTAACTTAATGTGAAGCCAATAGAAGCCCGCTGGAGAGCACTGAAGGCTTAAAGTTGTGGCTATAGAAGTTACCTAAATAAATAAAAGGAGTTTATGTTTTCAATAATTAGGGTTTACCCCTAAAAATATATTGTCAAATGAAACTTGGGTTATCCCATTTATTGTTATAAAAGTTTGGTTTTTAACTCTGATAAAAAAATTTCCTAACTACGGTCCTGATGTATAAATTCTGCTGCCAAATTAATAAACACCGATACCACCCGCTCTGAGGTTGTCCCGCGGCCGCCCGCTCCCGGGGCAGGGGTCGGGGGCTGTGACACAATGATTGATGTTGGATTCATCAAGTTTCTCAAAGCGGCCATTCAAGTGTGATCGCCAAACAAGTTTTTAATTATAAAGGTTGAAGATTGCAGTGCACTAGCAGAAGATCAAGTCTTGCCAAAGAAGATTGAAGTCATGGTATCGTCAGTCAAGTGGGAGTCTGTAGATGCAGTACTTTGGGACTGATGAGTGTTAGACGTAATGTTGATACACAATGTCTACTGACTACGTCATCGAGCGGTGTCATGTAATAGGGAAAATGTTAGATTATTTGATTTTAACTTGTAAAGTACTTTCGTACGGAAGTAGTACATCAGTGCGAAGATAGTTCATTCGTACAGATGTAACTCACATTCGTACGAATGAAGGCTTCTTAATCCGCACGTAGGTAGGATTTTTCACGTGTATAAATAGCTGTGTGGACTGCGTGTTTTAAGGATTTTGTGCAACTGGCAGCGTAGCCCTGTCAGATTGTTTTCTGGTTGTAAATGTTGATCAGTTAATGAAAACATTGAAAACTAAAGTAATCTTGTATTGTCGCCTAATCAAAATGGATTCCGCACAATTTGACTAGGTTATAGATATTACTTGAGCATTGTGTCGATGGAAAATGGTCCTCACAAGTGGTATCATAGCTTGGAGGCTAATATCTGAGAAAATTCAACAAGATTCAGACTTGAAGACTTCTTTTCTACTTTTTTTCTTCATTTTCATCATTTCTCACAAATTTAACCGTCAAAATGGACTGAGTTTTTCAAGGGTTATAAAACACGTTTTTAATAAAGCCTCTGAAAATTCAGACTAAAATTCAATCAGAATCATGTTCAAAACGTTAAAAAATGAGAAAACTTAAAATTTTCCATTCGTACGAACGGATAACATCTGCACGAACGTAAACGTCCGCACGAACACGTCTGCATGGAAGTAATCTTCATTCGTTTGAAAGTCTCTCATTCGCACGAAAGTAAACAGTTTTTTGGTTTGTTTTGTGATTAGGTTCGCCCAAAAGGCTACATCCGCACCAAAGTGCTCTTTTTCAATCAGATTATTGTACATCCACACGAGCTCTCGTTCGCACCAAAATCCTTACATCCGTACGAAACAGTTGTTAAAGTGGAAAACAAATTTTATAATGCATTTGCCAAAACTCCCGCGATGATGGTTCAAAGTATAAAGTTGGACAAAGAAATGGGAACAATCGCAAAGCCACTGAAGCTTATGAGTATGGATGATTTTAAACGATGGCACGAGAGGTTTGAGAATCTAGTACAGGCCAACTATATGGATTATTGGTATTCGATAGAAGAAGAATATAGTGCTCTAGTCGGAGAGAATGGTCTAAAGAAAAGCCTAACCCAATTCAATCCAACCGAGAAGGAAAAGTTTATAAGGGAGAAAAAGATGTTAAATCTTCTTCAGCAAGCTATAAAATAAGATATATTCACACTACTCCAACATAAGGGTAATGCACAATCAATTTGGATGGCTTTAAAAGTGAAATTTAAAGGGAGTAAAGCTATGCAAAAAAAGAAAAAAAGGCTTTGTTAAAGATAGAATTTGATATCTTCACAACCTTGAAAGGAGAGTCGTTAAAACAGCTTGTTGAGAGGTATTGTCATCTTGTTGTGGAGATGAAACGTTTGATTATTGAAAAAGAAGATGAGGAATGGGTGGATAAGCTAGCTGATGCATTACCACAAGGCGAATGGTCGACATATTTGATGATTCTAAAGAACAATTCTAAAGAATATAACAAGTTAACTCTGGGAAAATTCATTGAGAGGTTGGTTAGAAGGACATGAACTAGAGTTACAAAAAATGGCTAAAATGAGAAGTTCAAGTGTTCAACAAGACGTTGATCTTTATTACAAGGGTTGTGATAAGGCAAATACTCAAAGCCCAAAGATCCAAATAGCTTTTAGTGCAGATACTTCATCTGGATCTTCATTCAACCATAGAAGCAGTGGTAGTGGAATTTCATCCTATCCAAGTTTTGAGCCAAACACTCCAATACAGAGTCCTCAGCCTTCGCAAAGATCAAACAACTATTCAAGCCAGAATAATTCGAATCCACATGTCATCTAGTGCAACATTGTTTTTAATCTACAAAAACCACAAGGTTTAATGAAACGGCTGTAAAGGAGCACATGACGTTTCTTGCTTTTGTACTTGAATCTTATGAGAGTTTGGTACCAGGAAGGATTGGAAACCCTAATATGACAAAAGAAGATTACAATCAGATAGATCCTGAAGAATTAGAACTGATCGGTATCAAATGGTGTATGGCAAGTATACTTCGAAGAGTATAGCGATTCATGGAAAGTACAGGAAGGAACAGTCTCGGAGGGCCTGACTCAAAGCTAGGATTCGATAAATCCAAAGTAACATGCTTTAAATGTAAAGAAAATGGTCACTTCAAGCGAGAATGTCCAAACAGAGAGCTTCAAGGAAACAATAATCCTTTTGGTGATGATTAATACAAGAAGGCGTTTTATCACAAAAATTCTCAACATCCGCCGAACACATCAAAACCAATTTCAATTTCAATTGAGGATGGTTCATCAAAATCAAAGGATAAGGCATTGGTCGTGACATAGGAAGATAAAGGTTTTAACTGGAACAATTATATTCCTAAGACCGAAAGCCTTGCTCTTTTGGCTGAAACCATTGAAGAACCAGAACAGATGTGGAGGAAGTGATAGTTGAAGAAGTTTGTGATGAAGTTTGTGTTGAGATTAGCTTTGATGAAACTCCAGTAGATTCAAAAGATTATGATTCTGAATCACATGAGATTCTTCATATTGTATTCAAATATATTATGCCACCTGATACGTTTAATTCTTTTGCAGGTTTCTTCGGCACACAAGGAAGTTACCATGGCCTACATTGTGAAGAAGAGAAGAAACATCTGTAGAAGAGATCATAGACATAACAAAGGAAATGAATGCTGAAAATTTGACCGAGATCGCTAAGAAAGCCATGATGGCTCATTTGAAAGAGGTAGTCAAAACCTCTGAGGAAGAACAGAAGGTCGAGTTAGTTAAAGAAAAGTTTGAAAGTGAGAAATCAGAAACTAAATTTTAATGCACGAAATGCATAAAACCGTGCAAATCTTGCATTGAAAAGGATGATAATTTCAAAGAGTTGAAAAGACACATAGATAACCTGATCAGTGATCTAAAAGAAACAAAAGAAGCTTATGATTAACTAAACAGAACAATCAACCATTACCGTGATGCTAGCAGAGAAAATGAAGTAACGATTTCAATGCTCAAAAGTACTGTCATGGATAAACAAACAGCAATTAATAATCACATTGTCACGAATGCCAGATTAAAACAAGAGCTAGAAACCCTTAGGATAGAGACTTAAAAGAGTTGATAAGAAGCTGATTAGTTATTCTACGTCATCTTATGTTTTGGATAACATTCTCCCCAAACCAACAGGAAAAGATGAGTCAGGGGAAGATGTGTATGGTTATGGTAATCAAGGGTTGGATTATATTTGAGTTCCACCTCCTATGTGGAATAGCTATTCAAGAAAGAAACCTGACGGGGTGGAAAACGCACTAAACTTAAAATTAAAAACTGAACAAAAATACCAGCTGCCTGACAATCTTGATGTGACCTATAGCAAATCTGACACTGAGTGTGAATCAAAATTTGTTAAAGATCTTGTTGAAAAATTCTTAGCAAATGAAAGTGATATCACTGATTTTAAAAGCATTAAATCGAAGTTTGACAAAGAGAGTTCAAGTTCACAAACTGAAAGTGATGAAAGTTTTCATAAGAATTACATTCCAAAATCAGCATATAGTTCGAGTGATGATCCAAATGTGATCATGTATAAAATGAATGGATCTGACAAACTATATTCTAATACAAAATTTCCTATTTAGAATGTGAACATGAACAAAGTCGAAAAGGTTTTCAAATCAGTGGAGGTGGAAATGTATGAAATTGAAAATGTGTCAAATATTCAAAGATTTTCAAACTTGAAAAAGGATCAGGCTTACTATTCTAAACCAAAAAGTTCCTACTCTAGTTACCAACAGAAAAATTAGTATCATGGGAGGAACAATTTGGGATAGTGTAAGAAAAATTACAACAAATTTGGAAAACCAAAGTTTGAAATAAGATGACTTTTGTGTCTGGAATAAGTTCAGAAAGTGAAAAAGAAAGTCAATTCAGTAAACAATCAAATGAAGAGTTCTTTGCTTAGAAAAAAACAATGTGAACAGGTTGAAGGATCTATTGTTGTAACAGACAGTAGAATTTGCTTCAGATGTAACCAAGTTGGGCATATCACTAGTTGGTGTCCACAAAAGAATCCTAAACCTATTTACGGTGTTAAAAAGACCTCAGAAGATTTGAAACAAAAATCACCAATGTTTATTCCAACTCAAATCTTAAAACGAAACAATGAATCTACAAACAAAGTGAAACCAGTAAATTTCAAAGTTTCAAATGAAAAAACTGTTGATTCTTCAATGAAAGATGAACAAAAAAGATTCTAAATTTTACACCAAGAAAACAACTTTGAAAAATCAAACATGGGTGATCAAGAAAAAGGAATCCGCTAAAGAAGTGAAATAATCTGATTCAACAATGACTGTTGAAAAAGATGTTCAAAAGTGTTAAAGTGTGTGTGAAACAAAAGTTGTAAACCCACCTAAGACCGCTAAGGCTTGGGTCTCACTCTTCAAGTAATTATTTGAGTGAATGTGCAGGGCTCCCAAGTTCTATCATATCGAAGTGGATCACGGATAGCGGAGCATCCATGCACATGACAGGGATGTTGACACTCCTATATGATGTCAAATCTATTTGAGGAGGCTACGATAGGTTTGCTGGTAATCAGGGTGGTAGAATTGTAGGTGAAGGTACGTTAACCAATGGGATGGTGTTGTTTGAAAAGGTCAACTCCATAGCTTAGTTGGAGAACAATCTACTAAGTATCTCTCAGATTTGTGACAAAAAGTTCACCACACACTTCACAGACAAAGAATGTTTGATTCTGAAGCCAGGGTTCAAAATACTAGAAGAGTGGATCTTAATGCACGCTCCTCATGAAAACGATCTTTATGTTCAGGATTTGAGTGTTGCAACTACAACAACGAAAACACCGCAATGTTTTATGTCCAAAGCTACGAAGAAGGAGTCAATTTTATGGCTTAGAAAGATGGGGCACACTCATCTTCGGAAAATGAAGTTTCTGGTATACAATGAGTTAGTGGATGGTGTCAACTTGAAGAGCTTTCACTTGAATGATGACTGCATCAGCTGCATGAAAGGAAAGCAACATAAAAAGTCACATGCAAGAAAGCTTCTGAATTCGATAAAGCTTCCACTAGAAAGACTTCATATGGATCTTTTCGGCCCGATAAATGTAAGAAGTATATTAGGAGATCTGTACTGCCTAGTTGTTACTAATGACTATTCGAGGTTCTCATGGGTGATGTTCCCAGATAGTAAAGATGAAACGTTCGACAATCTGGTGATTTTGTTCAAAAAGCTAGAAAATCTGTACCATTTTCCGATTAGACGTATTCGAAGTGACAATGGAACAGAATTGAAGAATAAAAAGATGTTAGAGTTCTGCAAAGAGAAAGGAATTCTGCATGAGTTTAGTGCACCGTACACTCCGCAACAGAATGGTGCAGCTGGAAGAAAGAATATAACGCTGATAGAGACTGCACATACCATGCTCGTCGATTCAAAACTACCAGTTAGTTTCTTGAGCGAAGTTGTGGCATCTGTGTGTTACACACTAAACAGAGTATTGACGGTCAAGGCACATAAGAAAACGTGTTTCGAGCTGCTTAACCAACAAAAACCGAATATGAAATGGTTAGAACCTTTGGGTGTCCGTGTACGGTAATTGACTCGGATCGAAAATTTGGTGCTATATCGTTAGAAGGGTTCTTTGTGGGGTCTGCTAGTCTGCTAAAGAGAGTTTATCTTCATAGCATTAACCAAGTTTTTTTTGCTCAACATGTAGATTGTCAAAGACACACATCTCCGTCACAGAAACTAGGAGATCCTTGGCTTTTCGATTATGAGGGTCTCAGGAATTCTTTCAAACTGCCTGTTGAGCCATCAGAGGAGGAATTTGTTATGCTCTATCAGCATCAACAATCTTTTACACAAGATCAAGTTCCAAGACCAATCGTTGTGACATAGACACACATTGGCACACATGATGTGGAAGTGGGACCAAGTACTCAACATCTTGAATCACAAACTGCTGAAAAAATGATATCGAAGTTGAACCAGAAGTGAATGATACAGCTCCTACAATTGATCAATCAGACGACTTTGAATCTGAGGCTGAACCAACATATGATGAAGACAGATTCTTCTGATGATGGTGAAATTCAGCTTGATAGTCTACTTGACAATCGAACTAAAGGAATGAGTGCTCAGAATGAAATGTCTATTGTCAATCAAGATGTGGAACAAAATTTTACAAACCTACAATAAGAAAGCGTATCCAACGAATTTATGTTGAGAACAATGTCTTTCCATCCACCGGAGTTTATTATTGGAGAATTACAAAGTGGTGTTAAAACCCGATATCAAGTCAATCAGGGCTTTAGTTGTTTTTATTCAAAAGTGGCTCCATTGCAAAATGAGTCTGCAAAGGAGCATTTGACATTTCTTGCTACTGTACTTGAATCTTATGAGAGTCTGGTAGCAAGAAGGATTGGAAACCTGAATATGACAAAAGCAGATTACGATCAGATAGATCCTAAAGAATTAGAACTAATCGATATCAAATGGTGTATGGCAAGTATAGTTTGAAGAGAACAGTGATTCATGGAAATTATAGGAAGGAACAGTCTCGGAGGGCTTGGCTCAAAGCTAGGATTTGATAAATCCAAAGTAACATGCTTCAAATGTAAAGAAAAATGGCACTTCAAGTGAGAATGTCCAAACAGAGAGGTTCAGGGAAACAATAATCCTCTTGGTGATGATTATTACAAGAAGGCGATTTATCACAAAATTCTCAAAATTCGTCGAACACGTCAAGACCAATTTCAATTGAGGATGGTTCATCAAAATCTAAGGATAAGGCGTTGGTCATGACACAGGAAGACGAAGGTTTTAACTGGAACAATTATATTCCTAAGACCGAAAGCCTTGCTCTGTTGGCTGAAATCATGGAAGAATCAGAACAGATGTGGAGGAAGTGATAGTTGAAGAAGTTTGTGATGAAGTTTGTGCTGAGATTAGCTTTGATGAAACTCCAGTAGATTCAAAAGATTATGATTCTGAATCACATGAGATTCTTCATAATGCATTCAAATCTATTATGCCCCTGATATGTTTAATTCTTTTGCAGGTGTCTTCGGCACACAAGGAAGTTACCATGGCCTACATTGTGAAGAAGAGAAGAAACAATCCGTAGAAGAGATCATAGACATAACAAAGGAAATGAATGCTGAAAATTGGACCGAGATTGATGAGAAATCCATGATGGCTCATTTGAAAGAGGCAGTCAAAACCTCTGAGGAAGAACAGAAGGTCAAGTCGGTTAAATAAAATGTTGAAAGTGAGAAATCAGAAACTAAATTTTAATGCACGAAATGCATAAAACCGTGCAAATCTTGTATTGATGCACAGATAACCTAATCAGTGATCTAAAAGAAACAAAAGAAGCTTATGACAAACTAAACAGAACTATCAATTAGTACCGTGATGCTTGTAGAGAAAATGAAGCAACGATTTCTATGCTCAAAAGTACTATCATGGATAAACAAATAACAATTAATAATCATATTGACACGAATGCCAAATTAAAATAAGAGCTATAAGCCCTTTGGATAGAGATGGAATGGGTTGATAAGAAGCTGATTTGTTATTCTACGACATATTATGTTTTGGATCACATTCTCCCCAACCCAACAGGAAAAGATGAGTCAGGGGAAGATGTGTATGGTTATGGTAATCAAGGGTTGGGTAATAATCGAGTTCCACATCCTATGTGGAATAGCTATTGAAGAAAGAAACCAGACAGGGTGGAAAGGCACTGAACTTAAAATTAAAAACTGAATAAAAAGACCAGCTGCTTGACAATCTTGATGTGACCTATACCAAATCTGACACTGAGTGTGAATCAGAATTGGTTAAAGATGTTGTTGAAAAAGTTTTGGCAAATGAAAGTGATATCACTGATTTTGAAAGCACTAAATCGAAGTTTGACAAAGAGAGTTCAAGTTCACAACCTGAAAGTGACGAAAGTTTTCATCAGAATTATATTCTAAAATCAGCATATAGTAATGGATTTGACAAACTATATTTTGATATAGAATTTCGGATTCAGAATGTGAACATGAACAAAGTTGAAAATGTTTTCAAATCAGTGGAGGTTGAAATGTCTGAGATTGAAAATGTGTCAAATGTTCATGGATTTTCAAACTTGAAAAGGGATAAGGCTTACTATTATAAACCTAAAAGTTCCTACTCTAATTATCAACAGAAAAATTACTATCCAGGGAGGAACTGTTCGAGATACGGTAAGAAAAATTACAACAAGTTTGGAAAACCAAGGTTTGCAAAGAAAATGACTTTTGTGTCTTGAATAAGTTCAGAAAGTAAAAAAAGAAAGTCAATTAAGCAAACAACCGAATGAAGAGTTCTTTGCTCAGAAAAAACAACGTGAACAAATTGAAGGATATACTGTTATAACGGACAGTAGCACTTGCTTCAGATGTAACCAAGTTGGGCATATCGCTAGTCGGTGTCCATAAAAGAATCCCAAACCTATTTACGCTGCTAAAAAGACCTCAAAAGATTTGAAACAAAAATTCACCAATGTTTGTTCCAACTCAAATCTTAAAACAAAATAGTGAATCTACAAACAAAGTGAGACCAGTAAATTTCAAAGTTTCAAATGAAAAAAAACTGGTGAATCTTCAAAGAAAGATGAACAAAAAGATTCCAAATTTTACTCCAAGAGAACAACTTTGAAAAATCAAACATGGGTGATCAAGAAAAAGGAATCCTCTAAAGAAGTGAAAAAATCTGATTCAACAGTGAATGTTGAAAAAGTTGTTCAAAAGTGTGACAGTGTGTGTGAAACAAAAGTTGTAAACCCATGCAAGACTGCTAAGGCGTGGGTCTCACTCTTCAAGTAATTATTTGAGTGAATATGCAGGGGCTCCCAAGATCTATCATATCGAAGTAGATCATGGATAGCGGAGCATCCATGCACATTACGGGGATGTTGGCACTCCTATATGATGTCAAATCTATTAGAGGAAGCTACGTTGGGTTTGTAGGTAATTAGGGATGTAGAATTGTAGGTGAAGGTATGTTAACCAATGGGATGGTGTCGTTTGAAAAGGTCAACTACATAGCTGAGTTGGAGAACAATCTACTTAGTATCTCTCAAATTTGTGACAAAAAGTTCACCACGCACTTGACAGACAAAGAATGTTTGATTCTGCAGCCAGGGTTCAAAATACCAGAAGAGTAGATCTTAATGCGCGCTCCTCGTGAAAACGATCTTTATGTTCTAGAAATGAGTGTTGTAACTACAACAACGAAAATAGTGCAATTTTTGTGTCGAAAGCTACAGAGAATCAGTTAATTTTATGGCACAGAAAGATGGGGCACATTCATCTTTGGAAAATGAATTTTCTGGTACACAACGAGTTAGTGGACGGTGTCAACTTGAAAGAGCTTTCACTTGAATTATGAATGCATCAGTTGCAAGAAAGGAAAGCAACATAAAAAGTCGCATCCAAGAAAGCTTCTAAAGCTTTCACTTGAAAAGCTTCATATGGATCTTTTCGGCCCGGTATTGTAAGAAGTATATCAGGAGATCTGTATTACTGATGACTACTCGAGGTTCTCATGGGTGATGTTCCTAGAGAGTAAAGATGAAACTTTGACAGTCTTACGATTTTATTCAAAAAGCTAGAAAATGTGTACAATTTTCCGATTAGACGTATTCGAAGTGACAATGGAAAAGAATTCAAGAATAACAAGATGTTAGAGTTCTACAATGAGAAAGGAATTCTGCATGAGTTTAGCGCACCGTACACTCCGCAACAGAATGGTGTAGCTGAAAGAAAGAACAAAACGCTAATAAAGACTATACGTACCATGCTCACCGATTCAAAACTGCTAGTTAGTTTCTTAAGCGAAGCCGTAGAATCTGGGTGTTACACACTAAACAGAGTATTGACGGTCAAGGCACATAAGTAACGTGTCTCAAGTTGCTTAACCAACAAAATCGAATCTGAAATGGTTAGAACCTTTTGGGTCTCCGTGTACAGTAATTGAATCGAATGGCAAATTTGGTGCTAAATCGTTAGAAGGGTTCTTTGTGGGGTATGCTAGTCCACTAAAGAGAGTTTATCTTCATAGAATTAACCGGGTTATTCAGGCTCATCATGTAGATTGTTAAAGATACACATCTCCGACACAGAAACCAGGAGATCCTTAGCTGTTCGATTATGAAGGTCTCAGGAATTCTTTCAAACTGCCAGCTGAGCATTTAGAGGAGGAACTTGTTATGCTCTACCTGCATCAACAATCTTTTACACAAGATCAAGTTCCAAGACCAATCATTGTGACACAGACACACGTTGGCACACATGATGCTAAATAGGACCAACTACTCAACATCATGAATCACAGACTACTGGAACAAGTGATCCAATAGTTGAATTAGAAGTGAATGATACAGCTCCTACATTTGATCAATCAGATGACTCTGAATCTGAGGCTGAACCAACATACGATGAAGACAGATGTACTTCTGATGATGGTGAAATTCAGCTTAATATTCTACTCGATAATCAAAGTAAAGGAACGAGTCCTTAGAATGAAACTTCTATTGTTAATCAAGATGCAGAATATAATGATACAAATCTTCAACAAGAAGTGAGTGTATCCAACAAAGTTATGCCGGGAGCACTGTCATACCATCCACCAGAGTTTATTATTGGAGAATTACAGAGTGGTGTTAAAACCCGACATCAAGTTAATCAGGGTTTTAGTTGTTTTTCTTCAAAAGTGGCTCCACTGCAATATGAGTTCTCCATCAATTGTTTTATTTCGCAGGTAGAACCAAAAAACATATAAGGAGGCACTGACAGAGGAATGTTGGGTAAACGCCATGTAGGAGGAACTCTCTCAATTCAAAAAAACTGGGCATGTGGAAGCTCGTCGATCTGCTAGAAGACCACAAGAAGATAAACACAAAATGGGTCTTCAAATGTAGAAAAGACGATAGAGGTGTTATTGTACGCTATAAAGCTCGACTCATTGTTCAGGGTTTTTGTCAACAAGAGGGAATAGATTTCACCGACGTCTATGCTCCCTTTCACTAGATTAGAAGCGATTCGAATCTTTTTGGCGTTTGCATCTTGGAAAGGATTGAATGTCTATCAATTATATGTGAAGTCCACATTCCTGTACAGTAAGGTGAAAGCAGAGGTGTACGTCGGCCAACTACCGGGGTTCATCGATCTGATACACAAAGACAAGGTTTACCTATTGGATAAGGCATTGTATGGGTTACATCAGGCCCTGAGAGCCTGGTATGAGACGCTCTCTTAGCATCTCCTGGACAACGACTTCATCAAAGGAACAGTAGACAGTACCCTCTTTATGCGAGAAGTGGACAGACATATCTTAATTGTACAAATCTACGTGTATGACATCATATTTGGTTCAACAAACTTTGCTTTGTGCAAAGATTTTGAAAGAGTCATGAAGAAAAAGTTTGAAATGAGTTCTATGGGGGAGATGAAGTTATTTCTTGGACTTCAAGTTGACCAATTATCTGATGGGATCTTCATACATCAGAAGAAGTATGTGAATGATGTTTTGGAGAAATTCAATGTGTCTAACACATCACCTATGTGTACCCCATTGGTTCAAAATCACGGCATCGGACCAGATCCAATAGGAGAGAAGATTGACGAAACTCTCTATCGTTCGATGATTGGCTCTTTGATGTATCTGACAGCATCACAACCGAATATCATTTATCCAACATACCCCTGTGCACGCTATCAGTCAAGTCCTAGAGTATCCCACTTAATGATCGTCAAGAGTATCCTTCGATACCTTAAGGGTTGTCCAAGCACCGGCTTGTGGTACCCTCACACTAACAACTTCAACCTTGCAGGCTACTCAGACTCTAACTTTCGGTGTTGCAAACTCAATGCTAAATCTAAAATTGTTGTTTGCCAGTTCTTTGGCACACATTTTGTAACGTGGCAGCGTAAGAAGCAAACCATAGCCGCTCTCGACTTGTGAGGCGTAATACGTTTCTGCTTCCAGTTGTTGTTCGCAAATCTTGTGGATACAACAGCATATGAGGGACTAAGGATTGTAGTTCCTTAACACACCCATATATGTAGATAACGAGGCCGCCATTAACATAACTAAAAATCCGGTTCAACACTCTAAAACTAAGCATATCGAAATACGACATCACTTTATTCATGATTGCTACGAGAAAAAGTTGATTCGTGTTGAGAAAGTCCACACTAATGAACAAAAAGCTGATTTTTATTCAAAACCATTTGATTGAACAAAGTTTCAATATCTTTTGAAATAAAATGGGATGAAAGATGTCACACCCCCAAAATACCACATTCGGAAACACCGCGGGACGTGTTACGTACCAGGATCCAAGCCACCAATCACATTGAACTATACACGATATAAATAAAAGTTCTCATTTATTTCATAAATAATTTCAAATCATAACTTAACCAAGTACGTTCAGCGGAAGCATATTATAAATAGTTGTTCAAGTAATTCAAAACAAATGTGCATGATCAATAAACAAGTATCCAAGAGCTACGACCCATGACCACTCCAGCACTCCCAGATAGCAAGTTCCATACATGAATCTAACGACCTGCAAGCATGCAAACAAGTGTGTCAGACGACGCTGGTGAGTTCAAAGTTTGTTAACACGTTTTAGTTACCAGATATAAGTATAAAACATTTCAATGATTTGATATTGTTAATAACTCGGTTACCGCCGATGGCTCCAGATTATTTGCCTTATTCCCCAAAGCCTCGATCAAAGCAATGGTCAAGACTAGGGTCATTAGTTCATGCCCGTCCTCCCCGGTACGGTGCGAGGGTGCCAAACCTTAATAGCGCTATTAACTAATACCACGTTGCCTCCCCGGCAACAAATCGGTAGAAGGGACTTAAATGATAGATATGAGTGTATTAACCAACATCCCAGGTTTAACATTCCAGTCAAACCCAATTACCCGACATTCCTCCCCGGAACGTTTACCAGATGTCCCTCCCCGGGACGCTGTCTGTCGCAACCCCCGATCCCTGATTCCTGGGAACGGGCGAACGCGAGCTAGTTTCGGTGGTATCGTGGTATTTGTCTAAATTGGTAGCGGAAATTTTCATCAGGACCGTAGTTAGAAAATATTTATCAGAGTAAAACCACCATATTTGATATTAATAATCACATGGGTAAAACCCAAGTTTCTTATTACAATACATTCATAGGGATAAACCCTATTTTATTGAATTTAAAACATCATCTTTTAGGTAACTTTTATAGCCACATTTTTCCCAAGCCTTCAGTGCTCTCCAGCTGGCTTTTTACTAATTGGCTGTCACATTTTGTTACCTGAAACATGTTTTAAAAACATTTATCAGCGGGAAATACTGGTGAGTGAATCCCAGTTTAATCAAGAAACATTTTATCAATTAAAACAGTATTGAGAGCGATCACATTGTTTATTTCTACACAATTACTCATTCAGTACTGTCAATCCTGACTTGTGGGTCATATTACTCATTGGCTAACTCTTTGTCCAATGGTAACGTCTTGTCATCCCCGACTTACTACTCATAAGGTAGTAAATTTTGTATACAAAACCCCAATATACCGGCAGTAATTGAAGAACTACAAAGACTCAATCACCGCTTAATCACATTGTAAAACATTAAGGTTTTGTCAAATATTACAAAAAGGTTATCAAAAAGTGGATAAACTCACATTGCTATCTTAGACTTTGCGTAAGGGTTTCCTGGATGTAATCTATAATTTATACAAATGTACATTGGTTAGTACCATAACCCTTTGAAAATATTAATGATACCCTCCCCGAGACGGCATTCCAACAACTACGTCGGGCAGAACCACGACAGTTGTTACGGAACCCTAAATCAATCGAGCAGCGTATCTACTATGAAATCGGGGTTATAATACTTACAACGGAGCAGAACCTCGCTAATTAGGGGTATAATACCCGACTAAAATGCCTCTAATTCAGAAAGTGAGATTGAGAATGAAATTGTGAGCGAGTTCGACTGAGATCCGATGCCATCTATTTATAGGTGCTGAATTCGAATTTTAGGCGGCCCGCGTAAGGTAAGGCAAAGCCTTACGCGGCCCGTGTCAACACCCGGTCAACATATAGCTTAGCTGGGTCAGCGTATAGGTCCGCCACGATGTCGACACGTGTCAGCTCAGGGTGTCTCCGGGTTTGATGATCTCTAGCGCCCCGCGTAAGATTTAAGGTGAGCTTACGCGGCCCGCCTTAATTTATAATTTCACCGGAATAAGTTTCAGCCTTGATACCGCCCGCGTAAGGGTTTGGGGTAGGTCCACGCGGCTCGCCTCAGCCCTAGATTTATTATTTTTAATTTATTTTATATGTTATAACCTATTTCGGGCTCGGTTGTCACATACGGGGCGCATTTAAAGACATAAAGGGACATTTTTATATAGTAAGGTGTCGGAATATTATGAGAGTGTAGGTTTTACCGAGGGTTGTTACATTCTCCCCACCCTGTTTTAGAGCTCGTCCTCGAGATCTACTGAAATAAATGCGGATATTTCCTTTGCATCTCTGATTCAAGCTCCCATGTATACTCATGTCCTCTTTTGGAGTCCCACTTCACTTTGACTAGAACTAATCTCTTATGTTTGAGATTCTTGACTTTCCTGTCTTCAATTTGTAGAGGCCTTTCTACAAACTTGAGTTGTTCATTTACCTCTATATCCTTAAGAGGCACTATCAGTGATTCATCAGCTAAACACTTTTTGAGATTTGATACATGAAACACATCATGTATTCCTGCCATTTCCTCTGGCAGTTGTAGCTGATAGGCTACTGGTGCTATTCTTCTAATAATCTTAAAAGGTCCAACATACATGGGACTTAATTTTCCTCGTTTGATGAATCTTACTACTCCTTTCCAAGGAGAGACTTTCAACAATACTTTATCTCCTACTTTAAACTCTAATGGTTTGCGTCGGTTATCAGCATAGCTCTTCTGTCGATCACGTGCTGCTTTCAGTCGTTCCTTGACTTGAATAATCTTATCAGTTGTTTCTTGCACTATCTCAGGTCCAGATAGTTGCTTTTCCCCAATTTCTGCCCAACAGACTATGGTTCGACACTTTCGTCCATAAAGTGCTTCGAATGGTGCAGCATTGATACTTGTGTGATAACTATTGTTATAAGAAAATTCTATTAAAGGTAAGTGATCATCCCAATTACCTCCAAAATCAATTACACAAGCTCTAAGCATGTCCTCCATTGTCTGGATTGTTCTTTCACTCTGTCCATCCGTTTGAGGATGATAAGCTGTGCTCAATTTTAACTTGGTTCCCATTGCCTTTTGGAAACTTGACCAAAAATGAGAGGTAAAGCGGCTATCCCTATCAGAAACAATTGATAAAGGAATACCATGTAAAGAAACAATTTCATTTACATACAATTTAGCTAATTATTCCATACTAAAAGTTTCTTTCATTGGTAAGAAATGAGCTGACTTGGTTAACCTATCTACAATCACCCAGATTATATCATTACCTTTCTTTGTTTTGGGCAATTTAGTAACAAAATCCATGGTTATCAATTCCCATTTCCACACTGGCATTTCTAATTGTTGTAGAAATCCTGAGGGTTTCTAGTGTTCAGCTTTAACTTGTGAACAGGTTAAACATTTAGAAACATATGCTGATATGTCCTTTTTCATTCCTATCCACCAGAAATTTTTCCTTAAATCCTGGTACATTTTATCACTTCCTGGATGCATCGTATATTTAGACTTATGTGCTTCTTCTAATATACGATGACGTAGGTTTCCTAATTTAGGTATCCACATTCTCTTTTCATGGAATCTCCAAATTCCATCTATTCCTTGTTCCAATTCTTTTAGCATACCTTTTAATTTTTCAGTATCTTCCTTGATTACTGATTCTTGTGCTTCTCTTATCTAATCATTTAAATCTACTTGCAGATTTAATTTAAGAGAACGTACCCTTTTTGGCTTTTCATGATACTTTCGACTTAAAGCATCTGCTACTACATTTGCTTTTTCTTCATGATACTGGATATCACAATCATAATCACTAAGCATCTCCATCCAGCGTCTTTGTCTCATATTCAATTCCTTTTGCTTGAAGATATACCTTAAACTCTTATGATCAGTGAATATGGTAAACTTACTACCATAAAGGTAATGTCTCCAAATCTTAAGAGCAAAAATTATAGCTCCTAGTTCTAGATCATGGGTTGAATAATTCTCTTCATGATTCTTAAGTTGTCTAGATGCGTAAGCTATAACCTTTTTACGTTGCATCAACACACATCCATAACCTAATTTAGAAGCATCACAGTAGACTACAAAGTCTTCAGTTCCTTTTGGTAATGCTAGTATAGGTGTATGGGTTAATCTTTGCTTAAGAATTCTAAAAGCTTCTTCTTGTTTTAATCCCCATTCAAACTTAACAGATTTACAGGTTAACTTAGTTAAAGGAATGGCTATTCTAGAAAAATCTTTAATAAATCTTCTATAATAACCGGCCAATCCTAAGAAACTTCTAACCTCAGTTGGTGATTCAGGGGTTTTCCATTTAGTAATCGCCTCAATCTTTGTTGGATCTACATGAATTCCTTCATGATTAACTAAATGTCCGAGAAACTGTACCTGTTCTAACCAAAATTCGCATTTTGAAAATTTAGCACAAAGCTTTTCCTTTCTTAATAAACTTAAAAGTGCGTGCAAATGCTTTGCATGATCTTCTTTATAAAAGAGAATATCATCTATGAAAACAATTATGAATTTATCCAAATATGGCTTACAGATTAGGTTCATCATGTCCATAAATGCAGCTGGGGCATTGGTTAAACCAAATGGCATGACAATAAATTCATAATGTCCATACCTTGTTCTGAATGCGGTTTTAGGAATGTCCTCTTCCTGTACCTTTAATTGATGATATCATGATCTTAAATCGATTTTAGAGAAAAATCGAGCTCCTTGCAGTTGATCAAACAGATCGTCGATTCTCGGTAATGGGTACCGGTTCTTAATCGTAACCTTGTTTAATTCTCGGTAATCAATGCACATACGCATTGATCCGTCCTTCTTTTTAACAAACAGTATCGGCGCTCCCCATGGCGACGAACTTGGCTGTATAAATCCTTTTTCTAACAATTCATCTAATTGTTTCTTCAATTCTTGCATTTCTGCAGGTGCCAAACGATAAGGTGCTTTGGCAATTGGTGCTGTTCCTGGTATTAAATGGATTCTGAATTCAACTTCTCTATCTGGAGGTTGACCTGACAATTCTTCTGGAAATACATCTTAAAACTGAGATACTACTGGAATATCTTTTAAATCCTTTCCTTTAGTGTTAGTGATTATAGAAATCAAATACACTATAGAACCTTTTCTTATATAACTTGCAGTTTTCATCACAGAGATGAATTTTGTGGATCTAGAGGGCTTATCTCCTTTAATTGTGATCATTTTACCTTTTTGTGAATTTACTTGAATTGACTTTTGATCACATAAAATACTGGCTTTATTGGCTATTAACCAATCCATTCCTAAAACAACATCAAATCCTGCCAGATTCATAGGATAAAGATTTGCAATAAATTTCTGATTTAAAATTTCTATTCTTGCTCCCTGCAAGATTTCAGAAATCCTAATAGTTTCTCCATTGGCTGTCTCTACTAAACATTCTTGTGGTAGTTTAGTTAATGATTGATTTAGAAATTTGCAAAATGACGTATTAATAAAACTTTGGTTTGCACCAGAGTCAAATAATACTTTAGCAAAAATATCATTAACAAAAAACGTACCAGCTATAACATCTGGAATCATCTTAGCTTCATCTGCAGTCAAAACAATTGCTCTAGCATTTTGAGTATTCTTGTTGTTTGTAGCTGGAGCTAATTTTGGGCAATTAAGCTTGATATGACCTTGTTTTCCGCAGTTGTAACATATCTTGTTATTAGCTTTCTTCCTGCAGTCTTCTTCCTTGTGTCCCGATATTTTGCAAAAGTTACAGTATATGGAGCATCTTCCTGAATGCTTTCTTTTGCAATGCCTACAGTAAGGTGCAGAGGTAGAACCTATATTTCTCTCACGATTAGAATTTCCAGAACGAAATTCTTGAGTCAACTTCTGGGTTAGGTTCCTCATTTGATCCTCTTCTCGGGTACGGACTTACTCATCAGTCAAGGTATTGGCTAGTTCTACAGCTTCTTCTATGGTTTGAGGTCTAGCTGCCTTGACTACGTGTCTAATCTCTCCGATTAATCCCCAGATATAACGGGAGATTAACACTGGCTCTGGTGAAGCAAGAGTTGGCACTATCCTAGCATATTCGAAGAATAACTTAGTGTACCCCTTACTATCCACACCAGTCATCCTAAGGTTTAGGAATTTGTTTGCTATCTGTTCTTTTTCATTGGGTGGGCAGAATTTCCTTTCTACCTTGTTCTTGAATTCTTCCCATTCCATATTATAGGTTCTATCACTTCCTCTTGATTGAAGGATAGTGTTCCACCATTCTAGTGCTGCATTCTTAAACAGATTAGAAGCAAACAATATCTTATCTTCTTCCACACACTTACTTATCCTTAAGACTGCCTCAGTCTTTTCTATCCAGCGTAGGGTTGCAATGGCCCCTTCGTTGCCAGAGAATTCCATTGGTTTACAAGACCAGAATTCTTTATAAGAACAACCATAAGGCATGGTTCTTCTTCTTTTGGGAATAGGCATTTGAAGTACAGGTCCATTGTTCACGCTATTTTTAGGTTCAATCGGTCACTTACTGCTATGCTTACTTTTATTATTCGCTTCTTGAATAGTTTGAATAATAAATGGCATGGCCTCTATGATTCCTTGTGCCACTATATGTTGAACAACACTATTATCCATTTGGTTTCCATTGTTATTGATACTTGGATTCTCATTAACCACGTTAATGTTACTCTGGTTATCATTATTCAGATTTCCTTGATTTCCTTCGTCGGCCATCTGAATTTTAAACATTTATCTCGTTATTAATATCACAAAATAATAAGTAATATAGTTAATTACATGACACGCAATTTAACCAAAAGCGTCGATCATTGCGACTTATACTCTATTTCCATATACTATGCGTCTATTACACACTAGTACTGAAATAAAATTACAATACCAACAGAAATAGAATCATACTAAAAGTAATATGCATCCGTACACACATATTTTATTTTATTTTATCTTATTATATTATTATTATTATTACTACCATTTCCTCCCTCCTCACATTCACGGGTATGGATTTATCCAAAAATCCATATTGCATTCATCGTATTTCCATACGAGACGCTCTCTCACCTGACGCATTCTCTCACTGCTTTCTAAAATTTCCTCCCCAAAAGTCCTAAGTTCTTGCACGTTTTCTGCACTCATTGGGGGTGCAGGTTCTAGGACTGGGTTCGGAATCTGGGGTGCTGGTTCCTGATATGGGGGTGAAAGTTCCTGAAATTGGTAAGGATCCTCTAAGATCTCCCTAATGTAGTTATCATGGTAATAGGGATCTAAAGGGTCCATACCTGGATAGGCTCCTATGGTTGTGTCTTCACGGATAGGGTAATGTTGCACAAAGTCCCTATTGTCATCCCACCAGGGGTCGTAATTTGGGTTTAGAGGGTTTGGTGCAGGTACCCTAGGGATTTCTTCTGGGTTAAAGTCATGCATCTCCACTTGGTTTTCAGGGTTTTCAATTTCCATAGGTTGGTCTGGGTTTTGTGGTTGTGGGGCTACTAGTTGTTCCAGACTTGGGTCAGCAGCAGTTGTAGCTAGGATATGAAAATTGGCTAGGCTTCTATTAAGCATATCCTGAGTATGGGCATCTGTCTCTCGCTTAGCAGCTGCTAGAACTCTTTGCTGTTGCAACTTTCGCATTCTTTTCCTACGAGCAAAGGCTTCCTTACTGAACCATCCTTGTTTCTTATGAGGGAATGGCTCTTCTGACTGTGCTTTAAAAGCAAACATTCCTTCTTCCTGATCAGCAGTATACCCAGAAAGGGCAGGCTGTGACGAGGCACCTTCACTCCTAGGTGATTCAGACAACTGACGACTCATGTCTGAGGGTCCTTGATCACTCATACTGTAAACTAAAAAATAGTCAAATAACACATAACAAATAAATACATTTATGCACATATTTCCATTATTTCCTAACACAAAATTTAGAATTTAAGTGTCAGCAGAACACTTCTTTGGCTTGAACCAGTGGTTAGGCTCTGATACCACCTCCTGTCGCAACCCCCGATCCCTGATTCCTGGGAACGGGCGGACGTGAGCCAGTTTCGGTGGTATCGTGGTATTTGTCTAAATCGGCAGCGGAAATTTTCATCAGGACCGTAGTTAGGAAATATTTATTAGAGTAAAACCACCATATTTGATATTAATAATCACATGGGTAAAACCCAAGTTTCTTATTACAATACATTCATAGGGATAAACCCTATTTTATTGAATTTAAAACATCATCTTTTAGGTAACTTTTATAGCCACATTTTTCCCAAGCCTTCAGTGCTCTACAGCTGGCTTTTTACTAATTGGCTGTCACATTTTGTTACCTGAAACATGTTTTAAAAACATTTATCAGCGGGAAATACTGGTGAGTGAATCCCAGTTTAATCAAGAAACATTTCATCAATTAAAACAGTATTGAGAGCGATCACATTGTTTATTTCTACACAATTACTCATTCAGTACTGTCAATCCTGACTTGTGGGTCATATTACTCATTGGCTAACTCTTTGTCCAATGGTAACGTCCTGTCATCCCCGACTTACTACTCATAAGGTAGTAAATTTTGTATACAAAACCCTAACATACCGGCAGTAATTGAAGAACTACAAAGACTCAATCACCGCTTAATCACATTGTAAAACGTTAAGGTTTTGTCAAATATTACAAAAAGGTTATCAAAAAGAGGATAAACTCACATTGCTATCTTAGACTTTGCGTAAGGGTTTCCTGGATGTAATCTATAATTTATACAAATGTACATTGGTTAGTACCATAACCCGTTGAAAATATTAATGATACCCTCCCCGAGACGGCATTCCAACAACTACGTCGGGCAGAACCACGACAGTTGTTACGGAACCCTAAATCAATCGAGCAGCGTATCTACTATGAAATCGGGGTTATAATACTTACAACGGAGCAGAACCTCGCTAATTAGGGGTATAATTCCCGACTATAATGCCTCTAATTCAGAAAGTGAGATTGAGAATGAAATTGTGAGCGAGTTCGACTGAGATCCGATGCCATCTATTTATAGGTGCTGAATTCGACTTTTAGGCGGCCCGCGTAAGGTAAGGCAAAGCCTTACGCGGTCCGCGTCAACACCCGGTCAACATATAGCTTAGCTGGGTCAGCGTATAGGTCCGCCACGATGTCGACACGTGTCAGCTCAGGGTGTCTCCGCGTTTGATGATCTCTAGCGGCCCGAGTAAGATTTAAGGTGAGCTTACGCGGCCCGCCTTAACTTATAATTTCACCGGAATAAGTTTCAGCCTTGATACCGCCCGCATAAGGGTTTGGGGTAGGTCCACGTGGCCCGCCTCAGCCCCAGATTTATTATTTTTAAATTATTTTATATGTTATAACCTATTTCGGGCTCGGTTGTCACATACGGGGCGTATTTAAAGACATAATGGGACATTTTTATATACTAAGGTGTCGGAATATTATGAGAGTGTAGGTTTTACCGAGGGTTGTTACACTGTCACACCCTGACCACGTAAAACAACAAATCGTGGCGGAAACGTCGGGGAGTGTTGTAACAGAATTATTGTTTCGAAACCATGGATACAAAAGAGTTTCGTTTTATTAAATATTAAACATTAACATTGTCTTTGAAACCGAACACGCAAGTTATAAATCGACTATCATTATTATTATGTCACTAAGGCCTCGTCCAGATCCTATGTGACTCATGCATCCTAGCAATCAACATCAAGCAACTTCACCTGAAACATATGTAAAAACAAAGTCAACAAAGAAATGCTGGCGAGCACATAGGTTTTTGTGTGAGTGTCAGATTCATGGCTCGTTTATATGTTAAAATAACTTGTACAACTTCGTTGTTCGATAGTAGAAAACCTTGTTTTGTAAAATGTTTGTATAAAAAAAATGATTAACCAACTTAAAACAATTGGATATAGTTTAAAAAAAAAGATCTCGTTGCCATGAATCTTAACCCAAAACATTTGTTTAAGTAAACCAAATCGTATATCGTTCTCGTAAAATAACTCGTATGGTTTATATCCTTTCGAAAACATCGTTAAGTGACATCGTTTCAAAATCGTTAACTCATTTATGTCGTTTCCAAATCGTTGAATCGTTTAAATCGTTCAATCTTTCTCGTATCGTTCAGTCGTTCTCGTTCAACTCGTTCCCGTTTTAATTGTGAAAACTACTTTTGGTCGTCTCGCTAATAACATTCAAACCTTCGCAACTTGTCCATCGTTCAACTCGTATTAACAAACCACCAAAGGGTAAGTTAACAATCATCAGGTTCAGTCGTTACCCACATAACCCACACATAACCATGGGTGCAGTCTGATAACGGGATTTGTCGGATCCTATGGTACCATAACCTAATACTGGTCGGTTCGGCCAAAATTAATGAATGGCATTCGTTATGTAACTACAACCAACAAGTTCGTTCACATTGTTGAAATTGTTATTAATTTAGTATAAACCATCTTAATCGTTTTTGAAATCATCGTGAAATATCGAAATCGTTTTGATACATATGAATCACCCCAAAACAATCGAAAACATGTAAAAGAGGGGATCTATGTACTCACCTTCGGGTGCGTTTTTATATGTTAACACAATCCCTCAAATTGTTTATTCGTCCTAAATTAAATAACAATGATTTAATAATAAAAAACCCACAAAATACATAAGTTTCTCCGATACTTAGAATTTTCACATAACTTTGAGGTCTTTCTCAAAAAGTTATTATTTTTTATTATATTGGTGTTTTTGTATACATATGAGTTCACATATATATTTTAAAAACTTCGCGACTTGAACGATTTTATTGGTGACCCTCAACATGTTATAAGCAATATATCTACGATTAGCGCGTCGTAATATATATACTCAAACGTGACACAAATAATAGCGTAATACACATAATATTGTCAAGTATTATCATGTCATCATACACATATATTAAAACACATAACACATTGTAACACATAAAATTTACCCATGAACAACTCATTATAGTGTACATTGAAAAAAAAACACGTATTTTAGTGATTCGGTAACGTTTTTGGGCGCCGGAAGTCACGTATGACTAACCAAACACCAAGTAAACTTAATATAAGTTAAAATACTTATTTTTATAGCAAAAATATCAGTTTGGTTACTGATCTAAAACAGTTTTATAAAAATCCTCCAAAAAGCCGATTTTTAACCGTTTTAGCGCATAGTTTTGCATCAAACGTTACCCTAACCATCCCAAATCGAAACGACTTGGTATTTTAACATAACCCATGTTATTTACTGAATAAAATAGTGGTTATACTCATGATAGTGCTGGTCTCACATAAAGCACATAAATCATGCAAATTTCACATATTTTACCACTTTTTAAGCTATATGTACAACATGCAAAGCTATCAAACCTGTGTCAAAGTTTCATGCCATTATAATATACCAAATAATGTTATTTTTAGTGTTTGTAACCTGATCTAAAACATTTTTGTCATATAGCCATTTTTCATCATTTCTTGAGCTTTAAATCAACATGTACTCTCATGTACAAGTGCCTAAAGCACACTATCATAGCATCATCATTTTATATTAATCTAAATGCATCCAACATGTGATTTATTCATGTTTATTTGCTGATGTAATTTAACATTTATCATATCATACATAGATCATTAAACACTTGCATTTTAACTATCATTCAAGAACAAGCAACACCTTAAACAAGTACTTATCAAGAAATCAAACTTCAAAACTCATACACCCATATATATATATATATATATATATATATATATATATATGTACGGTCATACATACACACATATGTACCACCATTTTTTATTTGTATCAAGACCCTTTTCATTTTAGATTTCAAGTTTGTGAAAATTCCAAGATTCAAGAGAAACTTCAAATCATCAAGAACAACCAAGAATCAAGAGTATGATTTAAACATAAACTTTATACCTTCAAGATTCAAGTAATTTGTTGGATGAGGTTTTGATGATATGGAGCTTGAAATCACTTGAAAGCACCTTGGAAAACCCTTTGTATCTTCACACGAACTTGAAATATGCTTAAAATGGAGGTTGATTATGAAGAACAAGGTTGCAAAAGATGAAGATGGTGATGAAGGTGGTGTGGACGGTTGGGAGGAGAGAGAGAGGAGGAAGATTTGTGATCTTTGAAGGATATGTTGAGATCTAAGAAGATATAGAAGATATATGAAAGGATATGGAGATCTATAAAGGATTACTTGCATCAACAAGTGGCAAAGATGAGTGAGAAGTGGCAAGGGGAGGCCGCCACCTCTACCCCCACTCACATACACTTGCAATTTTTTTTAATAATATGTTATAAGTAGGCTAAAGCGGGTGTTTAACTGGATACCGGGTATTTTATCTAGCGTTTAAATCCCGGTTTATGGCGTTCTAAATTATTTTTATTATTCTATAAAAATAAACTCACCAAAATATTACTGAAATAAATTTCAGTTGCCGAGACTGGCTGTGTTGTCTGCGTTTTGCAGTAAAAGCACTGTGTTGCGTAGTAACACGCGGTTCGCGCTTTAAACTTGAAAAATAATGTTTTTAAGCGTTTTAATTTATTTTTCAACACGAACCTGATTAAAAATAAAATTTTAATCATAACAGAATATTTTTGGGATTTAAATGTTATCCGGGCGGTCACCAACGTTCGTTTCACAGTTTTGTCGTAATTAGTTCTTTAGTTCAAATAAACATGTTTTTGCCATACCGAATCCTTCGAAACTTATTTCTAAATTATGTAAAGGATAGTTAGGGTATGTTTGGCTTACGTCACAGTTCCGGAGTGTACGTCGCGTTAAACTGATTGCATTTAGGCACCAGTTTGCGTATAACCTTCCAGAAAGTGATTTAATGCTTGAAATCGGAATCGAATCAAATTGTAAAATCATCAAACATAAATACGCATATAATAACACCAAAGCACATTGTTTTATTAATAATCAACATTGTTTTACCTTATACGATGATTACAGAACACAGTTGTCACAGTCTCCCCTACTTTAGGAAATTTCGTCCCAAAATTTTATTTAGAGGAAACATGTGAAAAAAAATGCGGATATTTCATCTTCATCTGGTCCTCACGTTCCCAAGTAAACTCGGGGCCTCGTTTGGATTCCCAGCGAACTTTGACCAATCGAATCCATTTATTCTTCAACTGTTTGAATGTACGGTCCACTATCTCCACATGTTTCTCGACAAAGTGCGTTGTTTCATCAATTTGAATCTCGTCGAGAGGAATGTGAAGATCAGCATCATCTAAACACTTTTGCAAATTGGACACATGAAAAGTCGCATGAATATTTCCAAGCTCTAGAGATAGCTCTAGTCGATAGGCAACCTTTCCAATTCTTTCAACAATCTTAAATGGTCCAACATATCAGGGTGCAAGTTTTCCTTTCTTTCCGAATCTCACCACTCCCTTCCAAGGTGACACCTTGAGTAGGACACGGTCTCCGATTTGAAATTCTAAGGGCTTGCGTCGCATATCCGCATAACACTTTTGACGGCTTCGATCTGTCCCAAGATTATTGCGGATTTTCTTGATTTTGTCTGTTGTTTCCAGAATGAGCTCAGGTCCAGTAAGCTGAGCTTCACCGATCTCATTCCAACAGATAGGTGAACAACATTTTTGACTGTAGAGAGCTTCGAATGGTGCCATATTAATACTAGCATGATAACTATTGTTGTAAGAGAACTCGATCAGTGGAAGATGAGAATCCCAATTACCACCAAAGTCTATCATGCATGCCCTAAGCATATCCTCCAAAGTTTGAATCGTTCTCTCAGATTGACCATCTGTTTGGGGATGATAAGCTGTGCTCAAATTGAGTTGGGTTCCCGTAGCAGATTGCATGGTCTTCCAAAAAATGAGATGAAAACCGAGCATCACGATCGGAAATGATATCCAAAGGAACACCATGTCGTGATACAATCTCATCAACATAAATCTTTGCAAGTTTATCAGCAGATAGATCCTCGCGAATCGGAATAAAATGAGCTGATTTCGTTAATCGATCGATAACAACCCAAATAGCATTGTGACCTTTAGATGTACGCGGTAACTTAGTGATGAGATCCATTGCAATGTTCTCCCACTTCCAAACCGGTATCTCTGGTTGTACAAGCAAACCAGAAGGTCGTTGATGTTCAGCCTTGTTGGTGCATTTAGTGTCTGTTAACTTTGTCTTAATCGAGTCTTATGTCTAGATAGGATAAACGAGCACACAACAGGGTTGAAATTAGGGTTTTATATGTGAAAGTGGGTGATTCCGCTTGAAAGTGTCATAGACCAGTTCAAGCGAAATCAACATGAGTGATTCCGCTTGAAATTGAATGTGACATGTTCAGGCGAAATCAGATCACTATATATATGTATGTGCTGTTGTCATTTGGAGCGGAATCAGGTCATATGTTCTGAGCTGAGGTGCTGTCCGTTTGTCATTTGAACTTGTAAAAGCTCAGGAAATCAGTAATAGATAAAGATTAGAAAGGAACAAGCTGTGTTGACATCATTTACATTGATTCTGCCTTTGTACTTGATGATGAACTACTCAGATTGACTCGTTAGGGTCACAAGACGATCCAACAAGTGGTATCAGAGCTCAGGACGAGGAGTTCATACCAATTCAGCTTGAAATCATCGGATTTTCTCACTTCTACTCATTCTTTTCTGATTTGAACAAGTTCTCACGGTCAAAATGGCTTAAAACTCACACATATCAAGCGAAACATAGTTTTAACAAATCCTTGAAAGTATTGGACCTAAATTCAAACAAAATCTGATAAAAACTTGTAATTACGCTCGAGAAACTGTTCAAAAATGCTGATGTCATTTTGATTCCGCTTGAACTTGCACGAGTGATTTCAAGCGAAATAAGCTATTTTAACTAATTCCGCTTGAAAGTGTTTATCTGATTTCGCTTCAAACCAGATTTCGCTTGAAAGTTCAAGCGAAATAAGTGATTTCGTTTCAATATCTGATTTCGCTTGAATAGTCTTATTCCGCTTGAAAAGTAATCTAGCTTAAAAGCTGATTTCGCTTGAAGCTATTTCGCTTCAACTGATTCCGCTTGAAACTGGTTTTCAAAATTTCAAAAAAAAATTCTAAGTGTTTGTTGATCGTTTCAGGTACTTGGAAGATGGGTGATTTGTTCATGAATCCTTTCTGTGATGTGTTTGCATTTACCGGTGGTTCGGGAGACGGCACTTCAGATAATACAAATGAAACTACACCAACACCGAGTGCAAAGAAGACTATTTCTGATGCTTTAAGTGTTGAGAGTGCTTATGGGACGTACAACAAACCTCCAAAGTTGTTGGCAATAGAAGATTACAATAGGTGGGCTACAAGATTTGACGAGTGGCTTCAAGCTTTTGCATATCAAAGCAGGAAAAGTTTAAAGATTGGTTACGTTAAAGGAGATCGTTTTGGTGAAAGTTTGACAGATACTAATGAGATTGAAAGATATATTGCTGAACAAAAGTGCATCGCGTTGATTCATCAGTCTGTGAGAGATGATATAATTTCATTGATTGAATATGAAAATTCAAAAGATCTTTGGGAGAAACTGAGGGTAAAGTGTGTAGGTAGTGCTGAAATAGTCAAAAACAAAAAGAAACTGTTAAGAAAAGAGTTTGATTTATTTGGTTGTTAAAAGAACGAGTCTGTTTCCAAGATGATTGAGAGATTTGGGCATCTAAAATTGGAGCTGGCAAGACACAAAATTGTATATACTCAAGAAGAGTTGGTTGATAAACTGTTCGATTCGCTGCCGAATGAACAAGATTGGCAGTACTTTGCATTAATGTTGAAGAATACAATCAAGTCTGAAGAGTTGACAGTGGATCTGCTTATTGAAAGACTGGAGAGTCACGAGTTGGAGATCAAGAAATCTAGCAAAGTCAACAACTCATCTTATCAGCAAAATGTAGAATTGTACTACAGAGGAAATCTACCAAAGACTGGTTCTCCAAGAACAGCATTTTCTGCAAAGAGTTCAAATAATGTGAATCAAGAAACTCCTCACAGTGGTTTTCTTAGTGGATCTTCTTCAACAACTTCAAGTCAATTGCATCAAAAAATCTGTTCCAATGTAACATTGCTGTGGATCTGAAGAACGCTCAAAATTTCAGTGAAGAGTCAGCAAAACAACAGATGGTGTTCTTAGCATCGATATTAGAATCGTACGAGAGCCTCGTGGCGGGCAAGATTGGAAACACCAACCTGACTAAAGAGGACTATGATCAAATAGATACTGAAGATATGGAACTGATCGATATCAGGTGGTGTATGGCCAGTGCAGTCCGGAGAGCGCAACGATTCATGGAGATTACTGGGAGACATTCTATCGGTGGGCCATCTACAAAAATTGGCTTTGAAAAATCAAAAGTCACGTGCTTCAGGTGTAAACAAAAAGGACATTTCAAACGTGAATGTTATAACGCTCCTGCTGATGATACTGCAAATCCATTTCGCGAAGATTACTACAAAAGAGCAATCTACCATCAAAACAAATCTGAACCCCCAGAATGAAGCAGCTTGAGGATACCCCCAAAGAAAAATCAAGAGCTCTTGCTGTTATTCATGATGATGAGGGATACAATTGGAGTGATGTGCTACCAGAGGAAGATGCAGTAGGATACGCTTTCGTAGAAGAAAAGATTACTCCTTTCAAAGACACAAGAAATGAAGAACAAAAATACAAAAGCAGACAGCAGAGAGCAGAATTCAAGATGATGAGATTATCTAAGGTGTTCAGGAAGCCAGGAGTGCAAAGAGATGGGATGCTAATAGAGAATGTTACCTTGATCCTCAAGGAAACATTGCTATTGATACGAAAACTCTTAGTATTGAAGCTTTCATTGAGGAATTTGCTGAAGAAGAAAAAGCCAGACTGAGAGAATGGTGGGGAGGAGGAGAAGCTGTTGAGAAAGAAAAGGAAAAAGAGACAGCAAAAGAACCGGAGCCAAAGAAGATTGATGACGGAGTTATTGATACTTCACAAGAATTCACTGCTGAAAACTTGATGAAGATGGCTGACAAAGTGTTTGCTGCAAAGGAACTTGAGGTAGACTCTAAGTCTGAAACTGAGTCTAAAAGCAAGGTCAGTCCACATATTTCAACAAGTGAGTCAGGTAAGAAAGTCAAAGGTGATAGTGACTGCAAAAGTTGCATGAAAAACTGCAAGTTTTGTAGTACACTCAATTACCTTAGTGATACAAAGGTTGTAGACTGACAACAAGAGTCAGAAAGCTTGAAGATCAGATTCTAGACCGTGATAAAAAGCTAAAAGCTTCAAATGATCGTGCTAAAAATTTAACTGAGAAAATTGAAAAAGATAAAATTGAAGTAGAAAGAATTAGGAAGGAGAATGAAAAATTGATTCTTGAAAATCGTCAAATCTCAGAAAATTTTGAAAAATTAAAACGAACGGTCAAAATTCTGATGAAAGAAATGGTAAAACCAATAAAGAAAATGAGCATTTAACTGTGGTTCTTAGATACAAAGAAGAGCAAATCAACCAACAACTGGATGAGATTGCTAAATTGAAGCTTCAGTTTGAAGAAGCTAAGATTGAGAATGAGCGTATCAATCTGAAATTAACCAGTTACAACTCCACAAGCTTTGTTTTACAACATATTGTTCCTAAACCCATCGGGAAAAATAAAGCAGGCGAAGATGTTTACTCGGATGGAACTGGGGTTGGGTATCATCAGGTTCCACCGCCAGTGTTAAATAATTTCTCAAAGAAAACATCTGGGTTGGTTAATGATGAAGATGAAACAAATAAAATAAAACTTCCAGAGTCAATTGATGTTACATTTTCTTCATCTGATGATAGTGTTCAAACTGATATTGTTAAAGGCATGGCTGAAAGTGTTTTGAAGTCTGATAGTGATTCAGTTGAGGATGAAGAATGTTTTCTGGACAAATACATTTCGAAACCAAAATCCAAAAACAACTTAAATGAAGAACCTACTCTTGTCATGTACAAGATGTCGGGATCGGATAAGTTGTATTCGGATTCTGATTTTCCACTGGAGAATGTTAATGTTGCTAAATTGACAAATGTGTTCAAATTGGTTGAAATTGATCTGTCTTAGATTGAAGGTCTAAAACAGACAAAGAGGCAAATGAATTTTGAAAAAGATAAAGCTTACTACAAGAAACCTATTGTTCCACCGCGTTTTTATAACAACAATCGAAACAGATGGTCAGGTGGTTATCAGGGTGGTAAGAATTATCAGAAAAAGAATGTTCAAAACAAGAAGTTTGCTGTGAAAAAGGTGTTTGTGAACAGTTCAAGTTCACTTTCTGATGAAGAATCTGAGATTTTTTCAAAATCAAACAAAGAGTTCTTTGAGAAGAAGGCATCGCAGCCTCAGTCTGAAGGCACAAGTCGGGTAGTTGACACCCGAACATGCTTCAAATGCAATCAAGTTGGTCATATTGCACGAAAGTGTACCAACTTGAAGCCTAAGACTGAAGTTGTGATGAATTCAAGAAAGAAAAATGATGTGAAGGGAAAAGCTCCATTGGTTGTTGAGAAAAAGGTTTTGAAAAAGGATAACACCAAGATCAAAACTGAACCTGTTAAGAATATGGTAACTAAAATTGACAAGTTTTACAAACGGGTTGCATCATCTCAACAAACATGGAAGCCAAAAGTGGTTGAAAAGAAATCAAGTATTCCAAAACCAAAGGTTTCAGAGTCGGAAAAACAATCGTCTTCTACCACTCCGGTAAAGATGGATGTTCCTTTGGATTATTATGAACAATTGGAGAAACAATATTCTACTCCACCAGAGAAGAAGAATGTTCAAAAGAAAGATCAACTAACCGGTCAACCTAAGAAAGATGAGTTTTTATTATACAAAAAGGTTGAGGTTGGATTTGAAGATAGCTTGAAGATGAATGACAAAAATTTTCCGCCACTTTACATTGCAAAATCTCACATTAATGTCAAGTTACCCTAGTCAAAAGAGGCTTGGGTAGCATCCAAATCTAACTAAACTGTTTGTAATATGTGCAGGGGCTTCCAAGATCCGTTTCACGATGGATTATGGATAGTGGAGCTTCTCGGCACATGACGGGGAAAACAGCCCTGCTGTATGATGTTAGAAATTTCAATGGAGGTTATGTAGGTTTTGTAGGCAATCAAGGTGGTAGGATAGTTGGAGAAGGAACGTTATCCAATGGGATTGTCACGTTTGAAAGAGTAAATTACATCGCTGAGCTTGAGAACAATCTTCTGAGCATATTTCAGATTTGTGATCGCATGTATACAACACACTTTAAAGACAAAGAATGTTTGATCTTGAAACCAGGATTTGTTATCCCTGAAGAGTGGATTATCATGAGGGCACCTAGAGTGAATGATCTGTATGTGTTGGACATGAGTGTAGCAACTACAACCACGGGTCAAGCTCACTGTTTTGTGTCAAGAGCAACGGAAAAAGAGTCAAAGTTATGGCATCGAAAGATGGGCCATATTCACTTGAGAAAAATGAATCACCTGGTGCATAATGACTTAGTTACTGGTGTTCATGTGAAAGGTTTTCATCTGGAAGGGGAATGCATTAGCTGCATCAAAGGCAAGCAGAAAAAGAAATCACATCCTCAAAAGAAAGTCAACTCAGTTTCGAGACCGTTAGAGAGACTCCATATGGATCTTTTTGGTCCAGTAAACGTCAAAAGTATAACTGGGGATCTTTACTGTCTAGTAGTAACTGATGATTATTCCAGATTTTCGTGGGTATCATTTCTGAAGTCTAAAGATGAAACGTTTGATAGTTTGATGGTGTTGTTCAGAAAAATTGAAAACTTGTACCAAAGGCGTATCAGAAGAATCAGAAGTGATAATGGTACTGAGTTCAAGAACAACAAGATGGAAGAATATTGTGATGAGAGAGGTATATTGCATGAATTTAGTGCTCCTTACACTTCGCAGCAGAATGGAGTAGCTGAAAGAAAGAACAGGACACTAATCGAAACAGCCAAGACGATGCTTGCTGATTCCAAACTACCTGTCAATTTTTATGCAGAAGCAGTCTCAGCTGCGTGCTATACGCTCAACCGGGTTCTCACTGTTAAGAAATTCAACAAGACATGTTTCGAGCTAATCAATAATCGCAAACCAAACCTGATGTATTTACAACCGTTTGGGTCTCCCTGCACAGTTCTAGAGCCTTTTGGAAAATTTGGTGCAAAGAGCATTGAAGGAATTTTCGTGGGTTATGCTAGTCCACAAAAACGAGTCTTTGTTCCAAGCTTGAAGCGGATCATCGAAGCACAAAATGTTGAGTGTCAGGGGTATACTATGCCGCCTCAGAATCCCGGTGACTCATGGCGTTTTAATTATGATACTTTATGGGATTCGTTTGACATGGAAGAAGAAAAGGAAGAAGAAGAAGATTTCTTTGATGAGTTGGATATTTTGAGAGAGTATGAGTCTTCACAGGAAAGGTTCCCAGCTGAGTATTCAAGACGACCGCGAAAAACTTCAAATGATGATGAAGCAGGTCCAAGCAATGCTGGAGAACATGATGATATTCAACAAAATGAAGTTGCTCATGATAATCAGACGGCAGTTAACGATAATCTAGAATCTGATGATAGACCAATATTCGATCATGGTGATTCAGATTCTGAGGGGGAGCAAATTCAGATTTCAAGTCAAACAGTTCCAGTCGATGAACAAGGTGCAAATCAGAATGTTACAAATTTGGAAGGCGAGGTAGATGTTCCAGGCGAGGTGATGCCGAGAACTCTTTCGTACCATCCAGAAGAATTGATCATTGGAGAATTACAAACAGGCGTTCGCACTAGACGACAAATTGACCAAGGCCTTACTTGTTTTTATTCTACAATAGCACCTTTACAAACTGAGTTTTCACTAAGTTGTTTTATTTCGCAGATTGAACCGCGAACATACAAAAAGGCGCTATCTGAAGATTCATGGGTCAATGCCATGCAAGAAGAATTGAGTCAGTTTGAGAAGTTAGGTGTGTGGAAGTTAGTAGAGTTGCCTGATGGTCAAAGGAAGATAAACACCAAGTGGGTGTTCAAGTGCAAGAGGGATGATCGAGGGATTGTAGTTCGTAACAAAGCTCGACTCGTAGTCCAGGGTTTTAGTCAGCAGGAGGGTATAGATTTCACTGAAGTATATGCTCCAGTTGCGAGACTAGAAGCGATCAGAATCTTCCTAGCATTGGCATCTTGGAAAAATTTCAAAGTTTATCAGTTAGATGTAAAATCGGCATTTCTCTACAGGAAGGTAAAAGAGGAGGTATATGTCGGCCAGCCACCGGGATTCACCAATCCAATCCACAAAGACAAGGTTTATTTGCTAGACAAAGCGTTGTATGGTTTACACCAGGCTCCGAGAGCTTGGTACGAGACATTGTCTCAACACCTGCTAGCCAACAGCTTCATTCGTGGAAAAGTGGATGCCACTCTCTTCACCAAAGAGGTCGACGGACATCTTCTAATTGTTCAAATATACATGGACGACATCATATTTGGGTCAACAAATGAGAATCTGTGCAAAGATTTTGAACAAGTTATGAAACAGAAATTTGAAATGTCATCAATGGGTGAGAAGAAATTCTTTTTGGGATTGCAGGTTGATCAACTATCCAAAGGAATTTTCATACATCAAACGAAGTATGTTCATGATATCTTGGAGAAATTCGGGATGTCAGGTTCTACTCCAGCTTCCACCCCATTAGCGACGAACCATGGGATAAACCCTGATCTCACCGGAGAGAAGGTAGATGAAACAATGTATCGTTCCATGATCGGATTACTGATGTATTTGACAGCTTCAAGACCCGATATTATGTATCCAACCTGCCTTGCAGCGCGGTTTCAGTCAAATCCTAGAGCTTCGCGTATGGTGATTGTGAAAAGGATATTACGTTACCTGAAAGGAACTCCATCATTGGGGTTGTGGTATCCAAGAGAAGGTGATTTCACGCTCGAAGGGTATTCTGATTCTGATTTCGGTTGCTGCAAAGTTAACTCTAAATCAACAACAGCGGGTTGCCAGTTTTTCGGACCACGTTTGGTCACCTGGCAGTGTAAGAAGCAGACCTCTGTGGCTTTATCCACATGTGAAGCTGAGTATGTATCTGCTAGCAGTTGCTGTTCTCAGATCTTGTGGATCCAGCAACAGATGCGCGACTATGGTTTGCAATTTCTTAACACCCCTATCTTTGTTGATAATGAGGCAGCGATAAACATTACTAAAAATCCAGTTCATCATGCTAAAACGAAACACATTGAAATTCGCCATCACTTCATTCGCGATTGTTTCGAGAAGAAGTTGATACGAATTGAGAAAATCCACACTGACGATCAAAAAGCTGATTTACATACCAAAGCATTTGATAAAACACGTTTCCAATATTTGCTAAAACTGAATGGTATGAAGCTTTTATCGGTGTTGGAGGAGATTCTTGGCGTTGATGAAGGAGACATTGTAGATGATGTTGAGAAGCAATCTGCAATGGTTTGTCGACTTTTTACGTGTTTTGGTATTTAGGGGGAGAGTATAGGGTAATATTTTCAGAAAATACAAAAACAGTAAAAAATTTCAAAAATAAAAAAACATGAGATATTTTCAAAATCCAAAAAACAATAGAAAACCAGAAAAGAGCTTGTGTAAAAAGGGAAAATGATAGTACATCGGCTTGACAGTTACGGTATGCTAAAGAAATATAATGTTTAAAAGAGTTAAACAGTCTCGCTGATGATATGCCGATAGGTTTTTACACATTTAGTAGGTTTGTTCGGGATATAAACCTAAATCTTTACTTACTTATTTCGTGGGGAACACTACTTGGATATATAGGTAACCCCTGAAATCTTGTTTGAAAGATCTCTCTTTCTGAGATACTAGGTCTTTATACTCAGTGATATCTGGGGTATTATCCCGGGACTTCTGATTTTGCGGAAGCAATGGCCTAGTCCCCGGAGAATGCTTTCCGCATTGCTTGAAATATAGCGCCGCCCTCAGCATAAATGATGAGACAATAAAATTGCTAATCAATGCTGTTGTAAAAAAGATCCTCTAAAGGGGACCCACTAAAGTCGAACCGTCATCTCTCTGCTGAACGGAAGTTCTGACCTGAGCTCTCACGGTTTCGCAATTTAACGCTTTACAGATATCATCTGTGGTATACTCACCTGTAAGACTGAATATTGGGATCTGGATACGGGAGTATATTCAAGAGGTGGGACACATGTATAAGTTTAAGTCTCTAAAACACTAAATCCGTATCCTGGACAGATTGAAATTTGTGTGAGAATTTAAAGTGGATCAGTATATCGACAATCTAAGTGAATTGTTTAATTCTGAGTATGTAATCAAAGCTTAACGGTACTTGTGACTTGTCGAATAGCTGATATGATTCCCTAGCACGCTCATCAAAAATATGTTTGTAAATAGTTTACATTTACTGCATTTTATTTCTGTATTTCATTTCTAGTTTAGAAACTTTATTAAAAATACAAAAAGATTTTACATTTCTGCTTTATTTTCCGACAAACCAAAGTGGAGAGTTGATCTTCATATTCGAATTGAAGCAGATGCAGGAAGTTTCTGGACTACAGGATGAGTTTGGAGCTAAACATGATACTTGAGAAATTGAAAAATATAAACAAGTTCATTAACTTGAAACTTGTAATTTAAAAAAAAAAGAACAAATGTCAGTGTGAATTGTCTTAGATCAACCAAGGTCATTAAGTTGGACTTGGTAGACAAATTGAGTAATCAGGGTCATTAACTTGGACCTGAATACTTAAGTGGATTTCTAATTCTGACAAGAGATTGAATGGTAAGTTTGAAATTGAAACTGCTATTGTCATATATCTTATAGTTAGGTAGAGATTGTGCAGGTAACAGGTTTGAATTGAGAAAGCAGCTAAGCAAAATCCCAGCCTACTGATAGGGGGAGTCTGAAGACTTAAAGTCAGATGCAGTTCCTGGATCTACATTCAAGGGGGAGCTTGAAGGTGTTAAAGATTCAGATTCTGTGATTCATGCTAGCTGTTGATTGATAGAAGAAAGGAATTGAAGGAAGCTTTTACAATGTTAAGACAATTTGGAAAGAGACAAAGACTAAAGACTCGACGCCGAAGACTTCGTCAACATCCAAGGGGGAGTCTGTTGGTGCATTTAGTGTCTGTTAACTTCGTCTTAATCGAGTCTTATGTCTAGATAGGATAAACGAGCACACAACAGGGTTGAAATTAGGGTTTTATATGTGAAAGTGGGTGATTCCGCTTGAAAGTGTCATAGACCAGTTCAAGCGAAATCAACATGAGTGATTCCGCTTGAAATGGAATGTGACATGTTCAAGCGAAATCAGATCACTATATATATGTATGCGCTGTTGTCATTTGGAGCGGAATCAGGTCATATGTTCTGAGCCGAGGTGCTGTCCGTTTGTCATTTGAACTTGTAAAAGCTCAGGAAATCAGTAATAGATAAAGATTAGAAAGGAACAAGCTGTGTTGACATCATTTACATTGATTCCGCCTTTGTAGTTGATGATGAACTACTCAGATTGACTTGTTAGGGTCACACGACGATCCAACAAGCCTTGACTTTGAGACAAGTTAGGCATTTCGATACATTCAAGGCAACATCCTTCTTCATACCAGGCCACCAGAACTGAGTACGAAGATCCTTGTACATTTTATCAGCACCAGGATGGATAGAATATCGAGACTTTGTGAGATTCGTCCATTACCAAGGTGCGAAGATCGTCTTGTTTCGGAATCCACAAACGATCCTTGAAATATAGCAACCCATCGTCCTTCGTTTCGAGTTAAAGTTCGAGTTGAAGCGGTAGCTCATATTTCAATAAGTCTTTGATCACACAAGATCGTTGAGCTTGAAGGACACGAGATTGAATATCAGATAGAGTTTGAACAAAATGAAGCTTGACTCGTTCCTTTCGACTATGCGCATCGGCTACGACATTTGCCTTACCAGGATGGTAGCGAATTTCGCAGTCGTAGTCGTTTAGAAGTTCTACCCAACGTCGTTGCCTCATGTTCAACTCCTTCTGATTGAGAATATGCTGGAGACTTTTGTGGTCTGTGAAAACCACACACTTCGTTCCATAGAGGTAGTGTCTCTAGATTTTAAGTGCGAAAACCACAGCTCCTAATTCAAGATCATGAGTCGTATAGTTCTTCTCGTCAATTTTCAGCTGTCTAGACGCATAAGCTATGACTTTACCTCGTTGCATAAGAACACAACCAAGTCCTAGATTCGACGCGTCACAATAGACAACAAAATCATCGTTTCCCTCAGGTAGAGATAAAACAGGAGCATCACAGAGCTTTCGTTTCAGCGTTTGGAACACTTTTTCTTGCTTAGGTCCCCACTCAAAAGGCTTATTTTTCTGAGTCAAAGAAGTGAGTGGAACCGCGATCTTTGAGAAATTAGAATTGAATCGACGATAATATCCAGCAAGACCAAGAAAAGATCGAATCTCTGTAGGTGTCGTCGGTGTATTCCAATCCTTAATAGCAGCTATCTTGGAGGGATCTACATGAATACCCTGCTCATTGACTATATGACCCAAAAACTGAACTTCTCTAAGCCAAAATTCACACTTGGAGAATTTAGCAAAAAGTTGTTCCTTCTTCAGAAGTTCCAATGTCAAACGAAGGTGTTGCTCGTGGTCGGCTCGAGACTTTGAATAAATGAGAATATCGTCGATGAACACAATGATGAACTTATCTAAATAAGGTTTACAAACCCTGTTCATTAAGTCCATGAAGATAGCTGGGGCATTTGTCAAACCAAAAGGCATGACAGTGAACTCGTAGTGCCCATATCTTGTACGGAATGCAGTTTTGGGAATATCTTCTTCGAGTACACGAAGTTGATGATACCCAAATCGCAGATCGATCTTGGAAAAGCATGAAGCACCTTGCAGCTGGTCAAAGAGATCATCAATTCTAGGTAGGGGATATCGATTCTTGATGGTAAGCTTATTAAGCTCACGATAATCGATACACATTCGAAAAGATCCATCTTTCTTTTTCACAAAGAGGACAGGAGCTCCCCAAGGCGAAAAGCTTGGACGGATGAATCCTTTATCAGACAACTCTTGAAGCTGTTTTGATAACTCTTGCATCTCCGACGGTGCAAGACGATAAGATGCTTTCGCAATCGGGTTGGCATTGGGTACATGGTCAATATGAAACTCGACTTGACGAACTGGAGGCAAACCAGGCAGTTCATCGGGAAACACCTCTGGATAATCCCGAACAATCGGAATATCCTGAATACTCTTGCTCTTGCCTTTCTCCTCGGTGACATGTGCCAGGAAAGCGACATATCCTTTTCGCAAATAACTTTGGGCCTTTGTACACGACATAAGCTTTAAACCATCTGATGGTTTTTCACCACGAACTTCCAGAACATCGCCAGACGGAAGAGGAATACGAACAATCTTATCCAAACAAACCACCTCAGCATGATGTTTGGTTAACCAATCCATCCTTACGATAATATCGAAACTCCCAAGTTGCATCGGCGTGAGGTCAATGGGAAAAAGATGGTTATCAAGGTTTAACTGACAATCACGAATAACATAATCGAGAACAAGAGGTTTACTAGTAGCAACAACGACAAATAAGGGTTTACTCAGTTTAGTTCTAGGTATCGCAAGCAAAGGTTCAAAAGATAATGAAACAAAACTTCTATCGGCACCAGAATCAAAAAGAATAGATGCAGGTCGATTGTTAACAAGAAACGTACCATTGACCACCTCGTTGTCAGCCCTCGCTTCGTTAGCATATAGATTGTACGCTCGCCCACGAGCGGGATTTGCATTCGCGTTGACATTCACGTTCGAATTCGCATTTGCATTCGCCAACCTCAGACAGTTGTTGCGGAAGTGACCAAACTCTCCACAATTGAAACATGAACCCGGTGGGAATCTAGCAGCATTCCCCTGAACTGGAGCTTGATTCGGAATAATCTGATTCTGACCCAAACGACAAATGTTGGCCAGATGCCCATGCTTACCACACGTTGTGCATTGCTTACAAGCTTGTTGTGCAACATGATGACCGTTGCAGCGAGCACAATGAGGTGCGGTACCAGCATACGCTTTCTTAGCAGGCGGTTGAGCTGGTGGGTTCTGAGGGTTCTGAGCAGTAACTGCAAAGTTCTGAGCACCCTTTCGCTTTCTTGACTTCTTCGACGACTCACCTTTCTTACCATTACCCTTTTCCTTGACAGATTCGGTCGACTTCTTCTTATCACCCTTGCAGGTAAGTTAACCCTTCCTGACTTGCGACTCAGTCAGGGTAGCAGATAACTCGATCGCGTGACGAACAGTAGTAGGATTAACGCCAGTCACAATATCCTGTATGGAATCGGGTAACCCATTGATATACCTCTCTATCACTTTCTCCAACGGGGTAACCATAGCAGGACACAAAAGACTGAGTTCCTCAAATCGATACGTATACGCACGGTGTTCTTCCCCATCTTGTTTTAGATCGTCAAACTCTCGTTCCAAAGCTCGAATTTCGTGACGGGGACAAAACTCTTTCATCATGAGACCTCGAAGCTCTTCCCATGTTTGTGCCAATGCCACTTCAGCACCCCTATCGCGCATCACTCCGTTCCACCATGTAAGAGCACGCTTCTCAAACACACTTGGTGCCAATGCCACTTCAGCACCCCTATTGCATATGTCTGAATGTGCTCTCGATCTTTCGAACCATTGAAGGAGCGCAGTTGCTCCTTGCGACCCAGAAAACTTTAGCGGCTTAGTAGAATTGAAATTCTTGAAATTACATTATGCATTGTTATTATTATTGTTGTTGTATAGCTCGTGGATTTGGGTCACAACGCCTGGAAGCACAGCAACCATTTGCTGAGAGACAAGGGCTGCGACTTCTTCAGCAGTAAAAGATTGTGCATCACGTCGAGGAGGCATTGTCTAACAAGGAAATATGAGAAACGAGTGAGGTCGACAATTAGGAAGAACTAAAGAGGTATTGAAAATATCAACGAATCATAAGGAAGGCGATCATTTGTTCGTTACCTCGAACAAACAAACGACACGCAGTGACTAATCAAAGTAATGAAACAAAATAATGTATCGCGAAGACATGCTCGCCTATAAGTGAACACTCACCCCAAGAGTTCCCAGGTAAGAGTGACTGGTCCGATTATGTGGATTTGTATGAACACTCTAGCCTTAGACAGAAAACTCAGGGTACAAGCATTCACTCTTCCAATTTGCACGTGTTCACATTATTTAGACCCAAACTTTGACGAGATTTTGAAAACTCAGAAGTCACTAAGCCAAAAATGAGTCAAACTGGAAGGGTTCAAAACCTTACAACAGTGGGTTCAAAACCTAGTAATCAATCATCCTAGAACGGATGATTAATTTTCGAAGCAGATTCGGATTTTATGTTCTCGTTGTGGTTATCACCTAAAGGTAGGTGACGGTTTTGTTTTAGAAATCTAAACGCAATTCAACTCGCGTTGGGGTCCTAGAAAGTTTTTGTCTAGGTCAAAACATTACTAATAACCTAATTCCCTATAACCATTGGCTTTGATACCAACTCTTCTGTCACACCCCGACCACGTAAAACAACAAATCGTGGCGGAAACGTCGGGGAGTGTTGTAACATAATTATTGTTTCGAAACCATGGATACAAAAGAGTTTCGTTTTATTAAGTATTAAACATTAACATTGTCTTTGAAACTGAACAAGCAAGTTATAAATCGACTATCATTATTATTATGTCACTAAGGCCTCGTCCAGATCCTATGTGACTCATGCATCCTAGCAATCAACATCAAGCAACTTCACCTGAAACATATGTAAAAACAAAGTCAGCAAAGAAATGTTGGCGAGCACATAGGTTTTTGTGTGAGTGTCAGATTCATGGCTCGTTTATATGTTAAAATAACTCGTACAACTTCGTTGTTCGATATTAGAAAACCTTGTTTTGTAAAGTGTTTGTATAAAAAAAATGATTAACCAACTTAAAACAATTGGTTATAGTTTTAAAAAAAACATCTCGTTGCCATGAATCTTAACCCAAAACATTTGTTTAAGTAAACCAAATCGTATATCGTTCTCGTAAAATAACTCGTATGGTTTATATCCTTTCGAAAACCTCGTTAAGTGACATCGTTTCAAAATCGTTAACTCGCTTATATCATTTCCAAATCGTTGAATCGTTTAAATCGTTTAATCGTTCTCGTATCGTTCAATCGTTCTCGTTCAACTCGTTCTCATTTTAATTGTGAAAACTACTTTTGGTCGTCTCGCTAATAACATTCAAACCTTCGCAACTCGTCCATCGTTCAACTCGTATTAACAAACCACCAAAGGGTAAGTTAACAATCATCAGGTTCAGTCGTTACCCACATAACCCACACATAACCATGGGTGCAGTCTGATAACGGGATTTGTCGGATCCTATGGTACCATAACCTAATACTGGTCGGTTCGGCCAAAATTAATGAATGTCATTCGTTATGTAACTACAACCAACAAGTTCGTTCACATTGTTGAAATTGTTATTAATTTAGTATAAACCATCTTAATCGTTTTTGAAATCATCGTGAAATATCGAAATCGTTTTGATTCATATGAATCACCCCAAAACAATCGAAAACATGTAAAAGAGGGGATCTATGTACTCACCTTCGGGTGCGTTTTTATATGTTAACACAATCCCTCAAATTGTTTATTCGTCCTAAATTAAATAAGAATGATTTAATAATCAAAAACCCATAAAATACATAAGTTTCTCCGATACTTAGAATTTTCACATAACTTTGAGGTCTTTCTCAAAAAGTTATTATTTTTGATTATATTGGTGTTTTTGTATACATATGAGTTCACATATATATTTTAAAAACTTCGCGACTTGAACGATTTTATTGGTGACCCTCAACATGTTATAAGCAATATATCTACGATTAGCGCGTCGTAATATATATACTCAAACGTGACATACAAATAATAGCATAATACACATAATCTTGTCAAGTATTATCATTTCATCATACACATATATTAAAACACATAACACATTGTAACACATAAAATTTACCCATGAACAACTCATTATAGTGTACATTGAAAAAAACACGTATTTTAGTGATTCGGTAACGTTTTTGGGCGCCGGAAATCACGTATGACTAACCAAACACCAAGTAAATATAAGTTAAAATACTTATTTTTATAGCAAAGATATCAGTTTGGTTACTGATCTAAAACAGTTTTATAAAAATCCTCCGAAAAGCCGATTTTTAACCGTTTTAGCGCATAGTTTTGCATCAAACGTTACCCTAACCATCCCAAATCGAAACGACTTGATATTTTATCATAACCCATGTTATTTACTGAATAAAATAGTGGTTATACTCTTGATAGTGCAGGTCTCACATAAAGCACATAAATCATGCAAATTTCACATATTTTACCACTTTTTAAGCTACATGTACAACATGCAAAGCTATCAAACCTATGTCAAAGTTTCATGCCATTATAATATACCAAATAATGTTATTTTTAGTGTTTGTAACCTGATCTAAAACATTTTTGTCATATAGCCATTTTTCATCATTTCTTGAGCTTTAAATCAACATGTATTCTCATGTACAAGTGCCTAAACCACACTATCATAGCATCATCATTTTATATTAATCTAAATGCATCCAACATGTGATTTATTCATGTTTATTTTCTGATGTAATTTAACATTTATCATATCATACATAGATCATTAAACACTTGCATTTTAACTATCATTCAAGAACAAGCAACAACTTAAACAAGTACTTATCAAGAAATCAAACTTCAAAACTCATACACCCATATATATATGTACGGTCATACATACACACATATGTACCACCATTTTTTATTTGTATCAAGACCCTTTTCATTTTAGATTTCAAGTTTGTGAAAATTCCATGATTCAAGAGAAACTTCAAATCATCAAGAACAACCAAGAATCAAGAGTATGATTTAAACATAAACTTTATACCTTTGACGTGTGCGTATATATACATAATATTTTGCAATGAATTACACACGATTGGGTTTTAAATTTATAAAAGTGATTATTACTTTTACATCAAAACACACACGAAAGAGGCAAGTGTACCCCGTCATATATGTAATAAAGTATTGGTAAGAACCAAGTATCGATCCAAGGAAATGGGCGGAGAATTTGTACTAGACCTTTGTCACTAAACTACCGGTAAAAACATAGGTTTTGTTGATTTAAACTAAACTAAAGTAAACATAACCAAATACAAAATAAAAACATAATAGATAGTAGATAAAAAGCCTTGCTAAATACACAACCACAGCATGTCAACTAAGTCAGTTTTGGCACTAGAAGCATTCGGTCAATTTTCCAATTTAAAACAATTAGTATCCCTTTCGGGAATCCTAATATGACAATCATTCGGAAAGCTAAAACGATGAACACACTTTAACCACCTAAAATTGTTCTTTAACGTGCAATTGATAAATGTCTATGAAAATCTCTTAAAAATAAGTTAGGCAGCCGTTAGGATTATTCTAACCTCACTTAAACAAGGAAAGCGACACCGATAAACACAATGCAACCACCGAGATAAGCATAAACTAGATTAAATCACAACCGAGTTCATTTTACAAATCTTGCACAATAATTCACTAAGATAGCAATTTTGGCCTAAACTACTAACTAAGCTAACAAATCATGGCAAGAATTCATAACGACACCATCTAACCCGTTTAGGTCCTTCCGTGACGGCAAGCTCTCTTGATTAAGAATAATTACATTTTATTAAATCACTAACCATTTCTAGTATCATGATGCATACATTTAAACCAAGTTAAACTAGTTAACCAAATTCAAAGTTTACTAATACAAGATTAATTAAGCTTCATTTTACAACTATCTTAACTAACCAAGCACCAATCATCCAACATAATTACTTATAATCAAGAAATCAATATCAATAACAAGGTTGCAAACTAATCATCAAAGATTAACATAGAAAATACTTCAAATGTCATTACAAACAAAGTTTAACAAACTAATGGTTATAATCTAGCAAGGGATTGTTGTGTTTTTGCCCAAAGGCTACAATAATACATAAATCATAATCTAAGTACTTGAAAGATTAACAAAAACTTGGAAAGATTAGAAAATCAAACCATAAACAAGTACTAGACTAAGGATCCGGGTAGTAATCGAGCTAATCGGGATAATGTGGCTTGAATCCGGGTGAAAGCTAATGCCTCCGGAGCCTGAAAATCGCCTGAGAGCTCTCCAAAAATCCAGAATTTCCCAAGATAACGAGCAGACTGTTTCTGCTGTGTTTTTATAGTTTTTTGCTGTTACACGGTCGTTCCCCATATGGAACGACCGTTCACTTTATTGAATTATTGATGATGGGTCGCCATACTGCATACGTCACCGGATCGTTGGCCAGATCTGAGGTTGCACGGTCGTTCTTCGGGATGGTTAGCAAGACTCATGCTAAATTTTTGTCGGCGAGTCGATAGCAAGACTCATGCTAAATTTTTGTCAGCGAGTCGATAGCAAGACTCATGCTAAATTTTGACTCATGCTAAATTTTTGTCGGCGAGTCGATAGCAAGACTCATGTCCCCACACTTTATGTGTGCGGGCCATTACCACGCCCCTTCGGGTTCTGCTCCGTGTTGCCCGGAAGACCACCCGGGGGTCTCTCCGACAACATTTTTGCCAACTGGCCCACTTGATTCTCGACATTCTGAATGGAAGCCTTTTGACTCCGCATTTCTCCTTCATTGACCAAGAACCGCTCCTCATGCTGCTGATATCGCTTTTCAGCCATTTGATTAGCACTATTGGAGTTGTTCAGCAGTTGTGCCATCATTTCCTCTAACTTTACATTGCTTTGAGAGGCGTGCGGCTGTGAACTGCTTCCTGAGCCTTGATTATGATATGGAGGCTGAAAGGATTGACCATGAGAATGTTGTGGCGCGGGAGCATGTTGAGCAAAACCGGGCGCGTTCTGGTTCCCAGAACCAGATTTCCACCCAAAGTTTGGGTGATTTCTCCACCCTGGATTGTACGTGTTGCTGTAGGGGTTATTTTGGGGCCTGTTTTGATTGCCCATGTAGTTCACCTCTTCGTGACCGGTAAACATAACACCCTGCTCACACGTACCTGGCACATGTGACACTCCACACTGGTCACATCCAGGGCCAACTTGCGCGGCTGATTGGGATTTATCGAATTTCGTTGCCAGAGCTGAGATTTGAGCAGTAATGGCTGTGTAATCGTCCACAGCGTGAGCTCCTGCGCGAGATGATGATGATGTAGCCCGACCTCTATCGCCTTCCCGGCGCGAGCTGGATTTCAACGCAGCTTTCTCAATAATATCATATGCTTCCGCCGGCGTTTTCGTTCCCAGATCGCCTCCTGCGTTAACATCTAATCGCTCCTGCGTGTTGTAGCTGAGCCCCTGATAGAATGTCAAAACCAGCTGTCTCTTGGAATAGCCGTGATGTGGCACATCAATCAACAAATCCTTGAACCTCTCCCAAGCTTCATGCAACGATTCTCCCTCGTCCTGGCGAAAGGATACAATTCGGTTACGTAGCTTGTTCGTTTTCTCAGGTGGGAAATATTTCTGCATAAACAGCTCCGCCAGCTGATTCCAGGTCCTGATGGACCCGACTGGAAGCGACAAAAGCCAAGCTCTGGCTTTGTCACGTACTGAAAACGGAAACAACCTCAACCGAATTGCGTCCGCCGAAACACCTGTAATCTTAAACGTAGTACAAACATGGAGAAACGCAGCAATATGCCTCCCGGGATCCTCGTGCTCACGGCCATCAAACTGTACTGAATTTTGTACCATATTTATTACACTAGGTCTAATTTCAAACGTAGGTACATCAATAGTAGGTTGAAGGATACTCGGCTCCAGGCCTGTCGCTCCAGGCTGATTAGAATCATTCAACGGTCGCTCATCGTCTGCCATGGTTATGTTTTCTCCTGAGCCCTCGGCTTCAGTAGGTACCACCGAATCCGGCCCGCCAGATGCGAGCAATAGCCCAACCGCACGCCCTTTTGCGCGAAGACGCCTCCGAAGATCACGCTCGGGTTCGTCAGACGGTTCAACAAGTTCTGGGGCGGGGGTCGAGAACATCAACCTGCAAACGAAAATTCAACACGGTGAATATTTTATTAATTAAATAATGCTGTTTTTTTTTTTTTTTTTTTTTTTTTTCAGCTGAATAGAAGCAGAAAATTATTATAAAAGGGCTGAAAATTTTATAAAAATCCGAAAAATAGCCCGAAATTTTATAAAAATTCAACAAAATAAATAAATGAATCGACTAATACAAAAATGGCTTTAGGGTGCCGAAAACCCAAAGAATAAGCGAATAAATGAACCCGGATCAAATAAACAAATGAAACAAAAATAACGCAAAAATGAATAAATCGAATAAAACAAGAAATATTAACAAATAAATAAACAAATAAATAATCAAGAAATTATACACAAATATTAACAAGTATATACACCGATAACATAATGACTCGGGTCGTTCCTAAAACTCGCCAATTCCCCGGCAACGGCGCCAAAAACTTGACGTGTGCGTATATATACATAATATTTTGCAATGAATTACACACGATTGGGTTTTAAATTTATAAAAGTGATTATTACTTTTACATCAAAACACACACGAAAGAGGCAAGTGTACCCCGTCATATATGTAATAAAGTATTGGTAAGAACCAAGTATCGATCCAAGGAAATGGGTGGAGAATTTGTACTAGACCTTTGTCACTAAACTACCGGTAAAAACATAGGTTTTGTTGATTTAAACTAAACTAAAGTAAACATAACCAAATACAAAATAAAAACATAATAGATAGTAGATAAAAAGCCTTGCTAAATACACAACCACAGCATGTCAACTAAGTCAGTTTTGGCACTAGAAGCATTCGGTCAATTTTCCAATTTAAAACAATTAGTATCCCTTTCGGGAATCCTAATATGACAATCATTCGGAAAGCTAAAACGATGAACACACTTTAACCACCTAAAATTGTTCTTTAACGTGCAATTGATAAATGTCTATGAAAATCTCTTAAAAATAAGTTAGGCAGCCGTTAGGATTATTCTAACCTCACTTAAACAAGGAAAGCGACACCGATAAACACAATGCAACCACCGAGATAAGCATAAACTAGATTAAATCACAACCGAGTTCATTTTACAAATCTTGCACAATAATTCACTAAGATAGCAATTTTGGCCTAAACTACTAACTAAGCTAACAAATCATGGCAAGAATTCATAACGACACCATCTAACCCGTTTAGGTCCTTCCGTGACGGCAAGCTCTCTTGATTAAGAATAATTACATTTTATTAAATCACTAACCATTTCTAGTATCATGATGCATACATTTAAACCAAGTTAAACTAGTTAACCAAATTCAAAGTTTACTAATACAAGATTAATTAAGCTTCATTTTACAACTATCTTAACTAACCAAGCACCAATCATCCAACATAATTACTTATAATCAAGAAATCAATATCAATAACAAGGTTGCAAACTAATCATCAAAGATTAACATAGAAAATACTTCAAATGTCATTACAAACAAAGTTTAACAAACTAATGGTTATAATCTAGCAAGGGATTGTTGTGTTTTTGCCCAAAGGCTACAATAATACATAAATCATAATCTAAGTACTTGAAAGATTAACAAAAACTTGGAAAGATTAGAAAATCAAACCATAAACAAGTACTAGACTAAGGATCCGGGTAGTAATCGAGCTAATCGGGATAATGTGGCTTGAATCCGGGTGAAAGCTAATGCCTCCGGAGCCTGAAAATCGCCTGAGAGCTCTCCAAAAATCCAGAATTTCCCAAGATAACGAGCAGACTGTTTCTGCTGTGTTTTTATAGTTTTTTGCTGTTGCACGGTCGTTCCCCATATGGAACGACCGTTCACTTTATTGAATTATTGATGATGGGTCGCCGTACTGCATACGTCACCGGATCGTTGACCAGATCTGAGGTTGCACGGTCGTTCTTCGGGATGGAACGACCGTTCAGTTCTGAGCTATACATGTTGCACGCCAGGTCGCACCGACCGTTCAGTTCCGAGATGATCTTCGATGTCGGAGATGCACGGTCGTGCATCAGGTGGAACGACCGTTCCACAGGCCCAGTTCTGAATCCTTAACAGAATGTCCGCAGATTTGTCGTTTTGTCCGGAAAGTCTTCGTTTTCGCTATCATCTTGTCTGAAATGCAGTTTTAGGCCTGTAAACACAAATGTAGATAAATAAGTATCCGAACGACGGTTTTACGGCCAAAAACGCATAAAATATGGGTAAAATGGGGGACTAAAATATGTGTAAATTAGAGTGTATCAACCTTCAAGATTCAAGTAAGTTGTTTGATGAGGTTTTGATGATATGGAGCTTGAAATCACTTGAAAGCACCTTGGAAACCCCTTTGTATCTTCACACCAACTTGAAATATGCTTAAAATGGAGCTTGATTATGAAGAATAAGGTTGCAAAAGATGAAGATGGTGATGAAGGTGGTGTGGACGGTTGGGAGGAGAGAGAGAGGAGGAAGATTTGTGATCTTTGAAGGATATGTTGAGATCTTAGAAGATATAGAAGATATATGAAAGGATATGGAGATCTATGAAGGATTACTTGCATCAACAAGTGGCAAAGATGAGTGAGAAGTGGCAAGGGGAGGCCGCCACCTCTACCCCCACTCACATACACATGCAAATTTTTATAATAATATGTTATAAGTACGCTAAAGCGGGTGTTTAACTGGATACCGGGTATTTTATCTAGCGTTTAAATCCCGGTTTATGGCGTTCTAAATTATTTTTATTATTTCTATAAAAATAAACTCGGCAAAATATTACTAAAATAAATTTCAGTTGCCGAGACTGGCTGTGTTGTCTGCGTTTTGAAGTATAAGCACTATGTTGCGTAGTAACACGCGGTTCGCGCTTTAAACTTGAAAAATAACGTTTTTAAGCATTTTAATTTATTTTTCAACACGAACCTGATTAAAAATAAAATTTTAATCATAACAGAATATTTTTGGGATTTAAATATTATCCAGGCGGTCACCAACGTTCGTTTCGCAGTTTTGTCGTAATTAGTTCTTTTGTTCAAATAAACATGTTTTTGCCATACCGAATCCTTCGAAACTTATTTCTAAATTATGTAAAGGATATTTAGGGTATGTTTGGCTTACGTCACAGTTCCGGAGTGTACGTCGCGTTAAACTGATTGCATTTCCGCACCAGTTTGCGTATAACCTTCCAGAAAGTGATTTAAAGCTTGAAATCGGAATCGAATCAAATTGTAAAATCATCAAACATAAATACGCATATAATAACACCAAAGCACATTGTTTTATTGATAATCAACATTGTTTTACATTATCCGATGATTACAGAACACAATTGTCACAGACGCATGCTTGGAAAAAGAGCACTGAACTCACCTTAGCTTTGCACGGTATTTAACAAGTTACCAGTTCTGATTAATCAACCAACCCTACCGTGGTTACCAAATCAAGATCATTTTCGTAATCAACCAAGTCACATATATTACACAGTTTGCATTTATTACAAGGTCAATGTACAGCACGTAGTATGCATTCAATTCTCATCTAACGTCCACCCTCTATGTGCATATCACGCAATACCATTCCCACAGTTGAATCACATTAGTCAATACAAGTTCCTTGATTCTAATTAATGTTGTTACATGCAACAAACGTAATTCGTGTAACCAACCATTCTACATTACAAGCATCATAAAGTGTTCGAAACTCTTTGTTATGAGAACACATCTATATTCAACACTATTCTGTTTATTTCCTTCACGGCGAAGGATCTAGTTTGGCAAAAAACCTCCCTCAGCGAAGGACCTATTTTCGTCAATAGTGGTTACGACGAAATCCCTGGATGTTTCGTCAAGGGACTGTTGATGAAGAACCATTCTTCGTCGCCCACCGGTTCTTCGTCGGGGGTCTCCTTCGTCATCGCCAACATCAGACGGTTACCCTAACCTTGTAACAGTTAACAAAACATTGGCATAGCTATCGAATCAATCAACCATCTTTAACAACAGTTGTATTCATCCACGAAATCAACTTCCTAAACCACAGTCCATCCGATCATTCATCATCTAAACATTCTGACCGAATCATTTACACCATGATTACAATTTTATCATGCAAACCCTAATCTCTTATGTAGTATCAACACAGTGACAACTCGTTTATATTCAAAAGCTATTAAAGGTTCACATATAAACAACACTAGATCCACACAGAACATATTAGTACACATACACATACACATACAAGTCCATGGCCAATCATGAATCAATGAGTAAATCATAACCGAAGGGAATCAGGAATCACGTATCATAACGAGGGTAAACATACTAACCGAACAACTGCGTATTCCCAAAGGTATGCTAAAACGGACGAGAGGAGAAGCTTCATAAAGGCTGCCGTAGGTTTCGAGAGAGGAAATAGTGTTTTCGGGTTTTAGGAAATCGTTTTAAATAACGTGAACAGGTCGGCCACAACTGGGCTTCGAAGATAACTGGGCCAGCGAAAAACCCAGGCGACGAACTTCATTCTTCGTCAACGACGAAGTTCATCTTCGTCGTACAGTCTTTCGTCGAGCCCACATGACATTCTTCGTCGGGCAATGTCTTGTCATAACAGGTTTGTATTAAATGCTCAATCATTAAATCACCACATAAATAACTTATACTAAGATCATTCTCAAATAGTATACGTGATACAACGTACAACGGAATATAAAACAGGATTGCAAAACAGGTGACGCGAAAAGGAAAGGTCTTGAAATCTCGGGTTGTCACATCATCCCCAACTTGAAAGAAATTTCGCCCCGAAATTTGATAAGCGATCCAAAGTAGCACGGCGCTAGATCAGGATGACTGTACATTCTCTGCGGGTGCCACAAAAGATTTGTCATCAGGGGGAACAAAGAGTGTGAAGCTGAGATGGGTGATGATTTGAAGCAATCCTCGTTGGTTTGTTAAAGTTTTTGTTTTCAAGTTTCTTTCTTTAAAACCAAAAATCCAAAAATATGTTTTTGATTTTAGGGGGAGAAATATGTTGTGAAAAATATAAAAACATATAAAATTTTGAAAAGTACAAAAAATAGAAAAAGATAAAAATTTGAGTTGTCATGTATAAAAGAGCAAATGATAGTACATCAGTGGACTATCACAGCACGCTAGAGAAATGTAATGACAAAAAGTTTTTAAATGGTCTCACTGATGATGTGCCAGTAGACTTCGCACATTCAGTAAATTGTTTTCGAGATATAAACATAATGAAACTTCTTAATTAGTGGATTAACAACTTTCGGATATATGGTCTTAGTACACCAAAATTTCGTTTGAGAGATTGTCGGATTCTGAGATACTAGATCTTTATAACTAGTTGATATCTGGGATATTATACAAGTTCCTCTGATTTTGCATCGATAATGACCTAGAACTTGTATTATACTTTTTCTATAAAACCCGAAACTGCATCAAAATTGGAAGTATCGAAAGATCTGACAATTGCAATCAAAAGATTCCAAAATATGGAACACCACTTTTAAGTCGAGCATTCATCCCTTTATCTATATGGTGGTACTAACCTGAGCTCTCAAGGCCTCGCATAACCCAGATACAAATACAATTAGGTATATTCACCTGTAATATGAAATCTTGGGATACAGGAGTATATTCTTAGGTGGGGAACACTATTAAGACAAGTTTTAAGACATCTAATTATCGTATCTTGAAACAATTGAACTTTGTGTAGAAGTTTAAAAGGATAAACATACTGATAATCTAAGTGGACTTTTTTAAGATTTATTCAGATCATGGTGTTAGTGATTTGTCTCAAAAACTGATATGATCCTCTTTCACAAACTCAGAAAAATGTGTCTGTAAATATGTTTGTACATAGCTATTTCAGATCAGAAACCAAAAAGATTTTTAGTGAGTTTTAGCATAAACTTTGGAAAATTCAAAAATATTTTATTTTATCTTATTTTCGACTTTCGATGATGGAATACTGATCTTCAAAATCCAAAGATGCTGAACAAAACCTAGAGAGCAATGGGTTGGGAGCTTATCTGAATTGAGAAAATGTTTTGAAAAGATTACTAGTTCATTAATTTGAAACTTAACATTGACAAAAAAAACATCGATTTGTTCACAAAGTATTCAACCAAGGTCATTAACTTGGACTTCGTAGTCAAATCAGGTGACCAAGGTCATTAACTTGGATTGGTTAACTAAGTGGGTTGTTAAAACTGGCAAAATGTTTGAAATTTGAAAATTTTGAAAAATTGGATTTTCATACGAACGAACACATTCGCACGAAGGAAGCTCCTTCGCACGGATGTAAGTTCATCCACATGAAAAGATCTCATTCACACGAAGGAAGCTCCTTTGCATGAAAGATTCTCATTCGCACGAAGATAATACCTTCACACGAATGAAGAACAGTGGCTATATAAGCTCATTCGCACGAATGAAACCTCATTCGCACGAACAAGTTTTCTTCGCACCAGTTGAACTTTTTGAGAGAAAATCTTCCTAAGTGTCCAAACTCTGCTTAAATTACATTGTGGTGATTGATTTATACACCATCAATAATGGGAAAGGTAGAACATGAATCAATTTGGACTGAAATACATTGTGGTGATTGATTTTCTTAGGTCTGTGGAATATTAACGGTCCAAACATAAAATTGAACCGATGTTCTTGTAAATCGGCACTTTCAGTATACAATGGAACATTCAATTTGATCAAAACATGTAAAACGCAAGAGAATTGAACTTAGATTTTCAAACGGATGAAGTTACGTTAGCACGAAAGTAACTCATTCACACGAATGAAGTTACATCCGTACGGAAGTAACATTTTCTTCAAAAGACTTCGTTTACATTCGCACGAAAGTATAATGTTTGTATACTTTGATCTTTATTCGAAAGATGTGACACTTGTGTTCCGTAAACACCGCATGATGTAGGACAATATCTTTTATCAAGAAACAACGTATTTTTGGTCTCAATGTTTGCTTTTTATGGTTGACAATTTCACGTTTTGATTTTAAGTTCGATTTCAAGCTTTAAATAGCTTTCTGGAAAGTTATACGCAAACTGATGCGTAAACGTAATCAGTTTAACGCGAAAAACATTCCGGAACAGTGATATAGGCTTCACATACCTTAAATAGCTTTTATATAACCTACAAATAAGTTCTGAAGGCTTTGGTGTGTCAAAAACAAGTTTATTCGATCATAGGGACTATTTGCGTCAAACTGCAAAAGTCTTCTGATTCGTACTGTAACGAACATTCCAGAACTTGATCATAAGCTAAACATACCCTAAATATCCTTTACATAGCTTAGAAATAGGCTTTGAGGGGTTCGGTATGCGAAAATATGCTTATTTGATCAATAGGGACTAAAAGCGTCAAAAAGTGCATAAGTTTGCATTTACGCGCATATCTTACGTTTTGAACATATCCGGATACCCAAAAATTTTGGTAATCAATAATTTTTTTTATTTTAGTGATTGGAATGCAAAAATACCATTCGTCGTGTAATTTGGATCGTTTTTCGCGTCCGTTCGTGTTTCGTCGTAATTAACCGAATAACGTGACCGTACGACCAACCGAACCGATATCCGAGATAATTTCACGCATGTTTCAAGTCCCCTATGCTTTAACATCCTTGTAGAGCCTTGACAATGGGTTAACGGGGCTTAAACGCGTCAAAAATGGCTTAAACGTGCTGCAGGGACCATTCTTGCCAAGTTTCGAAAGTTTCTGGCTCAGGTGGGTGCTAGCGTCGTGCCACAGCAAAGGGGGGTACCCGTGGCGGCATGCGACGGCCTACGTTTGACAGAAATGTCTGTTTTAGCAACCAGCTTGAATTTGAGGGTCTTTTATGCAAATTTTCAATAATATGGACTTGTTTTAGAGCATCCCATTGTATTAGAAACCATGTTCCACAAGTGTAGGATCAAGATTGAACCTCCTAACACATGGAATGATCTCCTTGATCCAAACTTACTATAAATAGAATTGGGTTTCTCATTCATTCCTCACACAAATTGAATCAATTCTGCTCTAAGTTGAAGCTAAGGCTTCATACGTGAGTATTTTGGTTCAGTTCTTCCTTGCTTGGACCTTTTGTAAGCTTCTTTCATGCTTGTTTATGCTTTTCAAGCGTGAAAGTCAAACAGTGTTTGACTTTCTGCTTTGACCACGATTTGGTCAACACAAAGTTCGTTTGAACTTTGCAACGTGAGCGTAATCACGAAGGTTATAGTCCCTTGTGACTATACCAACTGATTACCACGTCGATTAGTCGAAGTGACGAGTCAAAGTTTCGGTCAAAATGCGTATTCATGCGTATTTTGAAACGAAGCTATTTTTGGGTATCAAAAGACTTTGTTTTGATATCAAACTTGTTTTCTAACTTAGTTAAACATGTTTTGACATGTTTAACTCGTCACTTTTAGTCTAGTGCTTGTTTAGGGTCGTAAGTCAAGCGGTCTTGACAACCGCTTAGACTTTCGAACCCGACCCGTTTAGTCAATCATTAGGATCCGACCAAGCATATTTTTTGTGACCATATTTGTACAGGGAATAACCTTCCGTGGTTATACCTTATGGTCAGTTAGTTTAATTAGTTGTATGATAGGTAGTTTATATGCCTTAGGAAATGACCAAAATGCCCTTTTTATGCATAATTGGATTTTAAGCATATGTAACTTAATTTTTGTCACTTAAACTGATTACACAACATATTTAAACATGTTAGGGCATATAATACTTGTCATAGGACTAGTTAGGCGTCTCGAACGCGCATTCGCGCGAACGACGCGTTAAAGTAGCGTAAGCTACCTTAATGGGTCGCAACGGGTCTTAAGCCCTTAGGATAGGTTCCGATTTAGAATGTAGGCTTTGTTAAACCATATCACATGAGTTCCAATACTCATTTGGTTAACGAGACATCATTCTACCCGATCTTCCGATTTAGGTGTCGATTTATTAACTAGCGATCCGATTGCTAGGTACCACTTGATTTCCTTGGTTTGCCCGAGCTTTGTTAAGTTAGATCGAGGATACTTTGCATTCAATGTGAGTACATAGTTCCCCTCTTTTACCGTTTTCAAATGTTTTGGGGTGATTCATATGTGTAACCGATTTGTTTTCCAAATGTTTGGCATATATGTGTTTACTAAGTTCTTTTATGTGTATTATTCCGATTATGCAAATACGAGGTTTATCCAAATCCTTAAAAGATCTACCTATCTTCATAGTTAGATTCTTATAGGATATTTGAAGTACAGTCTTAGATCTTCCTATCTTCATAATGAGATTTTTAAGAAGTACTTTACGAAACGACGATTATGGTTTATGTGTAGATTGTTGGTGATTTAGATAACGAAACTAGATAATACGATAAGCACATGGTGGATACGCCAATGGTACTTCCTACATATAAATGTGCTTATTGTATTACCCTTCGTGGCGTTATCCCGAATCGCCATTAGGATTTAGAATGTTGTGATACAATGATTCAATGTGATCGAGATCGAATCCTTTTAGAGTCAGTTTATCTTTATAGATTGATACTTGTAGGATGTTTAAAGTGCTAATATTGGAGTCCTTTTTTAGATTCATTGTGTACTTTAATGCGTGTTTGACTAGACGATGTGACGAGAACCGTATCCCTGTAATATTTATCTATCTTCATAGCTAAACATATATGGGATGTTTAAAGTGCTAATATTGGAGTCCTTATTTGGATTCATTGTGTACTTTAATGCGTGTTTACAAGTTGTTGACAAGTTGACGATTTTGTGTTTATGTGATTTAGATAACGAAACGGGTGTAATAAAATAAGAACATGGTGGATACGCCGCTGGTACTTCCTATATATAAGTGTTCTCATTTTACTACTCTTGTAGCGTTATCCAAATCACTTTAGGATTTTCTGTACGATTGATTCAATGATCGATTATCCAAATCTTTGTAGAGTCTCCCATATCTTATTATGTTCGATTCATAGAAGGATATCTAAAGTATTATTATGAATCATTGACTTGATTTATATAATACTCACACAAGTTTTGATTTATTTCAAAACAGTTATTATTAATCCTTGATTGAATTTCTAATAACTCATTAACGAGTTTTACGATGATTTAAACGAGATTACAATGTACAATTTCAAATGGCATAAAAATGACTTAGTAATAATCATATTGCCATATACAAAACTATTTGCCGCGAGTTTTCACAATCAAGATTATGTATTGCAATACTAAATTATTGCCATTCTTTGGCTTCAAGATTTATTTTCAATTGACAGCTCTCGTAGTTGTCAAAGTATTGCAATATCAAATGTTTTGCATTTATTTGGCTAACAAAACCTATGTACTCGCTGGCATTTTTATGCTGACTATTTTTCACATATGTTTCAGGTTTTCAACTATTCAAGCATGCAACGCATAGGACTGCATTCGGGCCTTAGACTTCTTAAATCAAAAGACAATTACATGTATTCTTTGTTTGTAAAACGATGTTAATAATATTGAAACAATTTAGTACCAGTAGTTGTGAGCAATTTGTAACGTGACTCCCCGATATTTCCACCGCGTGTTGTTGTATTACGCGATTGTGGTGTTACAGATTGGTATCAGAGCATTGGTTATAGGGAATTTGGTTATTAGCATGCCTTGAACCTAGTCTATAACCTTCCTAGGACCCAATCATGAGTAGACCTAGGAACTCCTTCCTAAAATCCTCATCCTTATTCGTACCACAACTACACTATGATTTACAAATCATCTAGCCCTAGATGATTTATCCTAAACCTTAGGCTTCATGCGTTAAGGTGTTCCTCAAAATATTTTTCTCCTAAACTTTTTCATTGAAATATTTCTCAAAATGTTTTCTCAAACATTTTCATCAAATATTTCACAACATGTTTTATCTCAAACAATTTGTATCAAAAGATTTCTTAAATGTTTTCCTCAAACGTTTTTCATCGAAATCTGGGGTTTTAATAATGTGAACACATGCAATCTTGAAGGGTGGATGCCTGTACCCCGATTTTTCTGTTTAAGACTAGAGTGTTTGTACAAATCCGCATTTTCGAACCAGTCACTCTTACCTGGGAACTCTTAGGGTGAGTGTCCACTTATAGGCTAAAGCATGTCTTCGTGAAGCATTATAAAACCCCTTCTATCTTGACTATGCCGAACGATTTCTAAACGACCTTTGTGACACTACTCATTCATATTACCCTCGGTAATATGTTTGCTATCCACGACAATCGAAACAAATTTCATTTCACAATACTAATTCATCATATTACCTTCGGTGATATGTTTGATTCGAGACCGTTGAAATGAATTTCATTTCATTTCACGACACTATGAAATCCTATTTCATTTTTGAAACACTACCTTTGTCTTTCAAAATTTCAAATTTTTACCATTTGGATGTGAATTTTTAAAAAAATTTCAAGCACAAAGTTTCTTTATTTTAAAAGTTTAATTTAAAACATTTTATCTAAAAAACAATAAATTTTTAAACAATAAAGGAATTTTTAACACAAACCATTAACTTGGTTTGTATTCTCTCATCTAAAAAAAAAATATTACGAAAGTTTATTTTTGAAACAACTCTTGTCTCAAAACAAAATCCACAACAATGTATTTTCTAGATACAAGAACGAGACTTATGAACAAGATTTTACTAAAGTCAGAATTTACACTATATATTCTAAGTACAAGAGCGAGACCTATGAACAAGATTTTTTCTTGTCCAAAATTTTCACTACACAATGATGTTACAAACTCATAACAATTTGATGGATCTAACTAACTTGATTTTCACTATAGCTATACTTTCAAGATGCCTCCTAGACGCGATCAAACTGAGAATGCTACTGTCGCAGCCACAATCATTCAGCAGATGACTGATGTGATTCCGAACCTCATTACTCAGATAAACCATGCAAATAACAATAACAATAATAATAATGCTCAGTGTGACTTCAAAACGTCCAATTCAGCTAAGCCATCGAAATTTTCTGGGTTTGAAGGAGCAACTGCGCTCCTACAATGGTTTGAGAGTATAGAGAGCACATTCCGCCATGTTCAGTGTCCCAATGACCGCAAGGTGGATTTCGCCTTGAGTGTCTTTCAAAAGAGAGCACTCACTTGGTGGAACGGTATTATGAGAGATCAAGGTGCCGATATGGCAATGGCACTACCGTGGGAAGAATTTAAGGATCTTATGAAGAAAGAATTCTACCCATGAAGCGAAATAAGAGCACTTGAAAACGAATTCTATCATCTAAAACATGATAGTGGGGAAAATCGTGCCTCCACTGACTGATTTGAACAGCAAATCCTACTTTACCCCACTATGGTCACACCTTTGGATCGGACCATTGAGAAATACATTGATGGCCTACCTGATCATGTCCAAGACATTGTCACTGCCAGCCAACCTGCAACGCTTAGGGAGGCTAAGGAATTAGCCGCTATCTTAATTGACTCGCAGGTTAGAAAAGGTAAACTATTTCGAAAAAGGGACAAGAAACAAAACCCTGAGACTACTATTGAAAATTCGAAAAGAACAAAGGCCGAGTCTTCTAAAAATTCTAGGAAGCGCAAAACTTCAAAGAATTTTTCAATTCCTGCACCAGTTCCACTAAACTCAGTATCGTTTAAGGGATTTTATCGTGGAAAGCAACCTCGATGCAACATTGCAACTATCATCACGCGACAAATTCTCCTTGCCGCCAGTGTACAATCTGTGGTCTATTTGGACATCTAGCTGTGACTTGTCGTATCCAGAACCGAGCAGCCCCTACTAAGACTCGCCCTCGAGCATGTTTCAATTGTGGTGATTTAAATCATTTCAAGCGAGACTGCCCCAAGCTTGCCAATGCTAATGGACGAGTGTTCAACGTCAATGAGGCTCAAGCTAATGATCAAGCACTTATGATCATTTGAACCTCTATATTTTTTGTTTATTTTCGAATACAATGTAGATTTTTCAACTATGTTTGTAATGACAATATAAATTTCAAGAAGTTTATCTTTATCCTTGTTATCATTTTCCAATTACAAACTCTAATGTGATTACACTATGTGTGATTACAACTACATGCTGACTTTGAGGATTCCGTTCTTTAGGAACTAAATCTTGTAAATTAGCATACCATGATTGCAGTCTAGTGCATTCATACGAACTTGGCAACACGATCGATACGAACAATATGAACAAGTTAATACTATTTTGTGATCATGGCATTACATGCATGATTTGTTTATTTAATATGTATAGTACGTGATTACAAATACAATTTACTTTGTATGTTGACTTAACATACTTAGTACATTATTTTCAAATACATTTTGCTTAGTGTGTTAACTTAGCATACCTAGCGCATAATTTGAAAACATTTTCTCGATATGCTTACAATATGATGACAATGCATTATTAGTATATGTTGCACTCTACCTGTTTGGTTAGTATGAAACATATATAAACATTTGTACTAGAATAAAATACCTACTACTAAATTTGTTGTATGCAAAACAAGTAGTGCTATCATTGCTAGTATGAAACACGATTTGACAGATGTTATGTTGTGACGATGTTTATTTGATTTAGACGATAGTTCGACCTTATTATTTGTTTACCCTTGCTTAACAAGAGAAGCTATGTGGACCATGCGACGAAACGAGTAATTATGGGTGCATACTTAATTATGAGATTTGACGCATGAGAATCATAGTAAGCCTTGTTAAGTATGGTGGCATAAGATCTAGAGTGATTAAGGTAACGGGAGGAGTATGATGCGATAAGAACATGGTGGATACGCCGATGGTACTTCCGATATATAAGTGTTCTTATTGTGTTATTCTTCAGAACGTTGCTGAGATCACTTGGTGATTTTATGTTATCTTGGACCATTATGTGATTATGTGCTTATTTGATATTTTTATGGTTATTTACAATGGACGACGACGAGTACATTCATTAACTCAAATCAAGCCGACCGGGATTATATTATGGTGTTAAAGATGACGATCTTGATGCCATAGGTATGTTGACCCGTCTCCTATGCATGAGATGCTCATGGTACATGGGATGTACCTCGTGGGACGTTAGAAACTGTGTATGTGTAGGGCTTGAATGTACACCCCTTTGTTTGCTAGGAATTACACTAAGAGCTTAGTATAACATAGTGCCATACTCAAACGATTTTTGAACACTGGTCGACGTTTTCTTTAAATTCACAAGTTTCAAAGGGTTGAATAACTTGGGATACTTCATCCCAAATCACATTTTGAATCCCCTAAAATTTCCAACACCAAATGATGCTCCGCATCTTTGGGATCTAGCAATTTTCTTATCCATCAGTTGTTTCAAATACACTCTACGGTCTCCTTCGAATAAATTTCGGGATGAAATTTTCTAAAGTAGGGGAGACTGTGACACTTGTGCTCCATAAACACCGCACGATGTAGGATAATATCTTTTATCAAGAAACAATGTGTTTTTGGTCTCAATGTTTGCTTTTTATGTTTGACAATTTCACGTTATGATTTTAAGTGCGATTTCAAGCTTTAAATCGTTTTCTGGAAAGTTATACACAAACTGATGCGTAAACGTAATCAGTTTACCGTGGCAAACACTCCAGAACAGTGTTATAGGCTTAACATACCTTAAATAACTTTTATATAACTAACAAATAAGTTTTGAAGGCTTTGGTTTGTTAAAAACAAGTTTATTTGATCACAGGGACTATTTGCGTCAAACTGTGAAAGTCTTCTGATTCGTACTATAACGAACATTCTGGAACTTGATCATAATCTAAACATACCCTAAATATCATTTACATAGCTTAGAAATAGGATTTGAGGGGTTCGGTACGCGAAAATATGCTTATTTGATCAATAGGGACTAAAAGCGTCAAAAAGTGCATAAGTTTGGATTTATGCGCATATCTTACGCTCTGAACATATCCAGACACCCAAAAAATTTTGTAATCATTAAAATATTTTATTTTAGTGATTGGAATGCAAAAATACCATTCGTCGTGTAATTTGGATCGTTTTTAACGTCCGTTCGTGTTTCGTCGTAATTAACCGAATAACATGACCGTACGACCAAACGAACCGACATCTGAGATAATTTCAAGCATGTTTCACGTCCCCTATGCTTTAACATCCTTGTAGAGCCTTGAAAATGGGTTAACGGGGCTTAAACGCGTCAAAATGGCTTAAACGTGCTGCAGGGACCATTCTTGCCAAGTATCGAAAGTTTCTGGCTCAAGTGGGTGCTAGCCTCGCGCCACAGCAAAGGGGGGGTTCCCGTGGCGGCACACGATGGCATACTTTTGATAGAAATGTCTGTTTTCAGCAACCATCTTGAATTTGAGGGTCTTTTATGCAAATTTTCAATACTATGGACTTGTTTTAGAGCATCCCATTGTGTTAGAAACCATGTTCCACAAGTGTAGGGTCAAGTTTGAACCTCCTAACACATGGAATGATCTCCTTGATCCAAACTTACTATAAATAGAATTGGGTTTCTCATTCATTCCTCACACAAATTGAATCAATTCTGCTCTAAGTTGAAGCTAAGGCTTCACACCTGAGTATTTTGGTTCAATTCTTCCTTGCTCGGACCTTTTGTAAGCTTCTTTCATGCTAGTTTATGCTTTTCAAGCGTGAAAGTCAAACAGTGTTTGACTTTCTGCTTTGACCACGATTTGGTCAACACAAAGTTCATTTGAACTTTGCAACGTGAGCGTAATCACGATGGTTATAGTCCCTTGTGACTATACCTACTAATTACCACGTCGATTAGTCGAAGTGACGAGTCAAAGTTTCGGTCAAAATGCGTATTTATGCGTATTTTGCAATGAAGCTATTTTTGGGTATCAAAACACTTTGTTTTGATATCAAACTTGTTTTCTAACTTAGTTAAACATGTTTTGACATGTTTAACTCGTCACTTTTAGTCTAGTGCTTGTTTAGGGTCGTATGTCAAGCGGTCTTGACAACCGCTTAGACTTTCAAACCCAACCCGTTTGGTCGAACATTAGGATTCAACTAAGCATATTTTTTGTGACCATAGTTGTATAGGGAATAACCTTCCGAGGTTATACCTTATGGTCACTTAGTTTAATTAGTTGTATGATAGGTAGTTTAAATGCCTTAGGAAAATGACCAAAATGCCCTTTTTATGCATAATTGGATTTTAAGCAAATGTAACTTAATTTTTGTCACTTAAGTTGATTACACAACATATTTAAACATGTTAGGGCATATAATACTTGTCATAGGACTAGATAGGCGTCTCGAATGCGCATTCGCGCGAACGACGCGTTAAAGTAGCGTAAGCTACCTTGATGGGTCGTAACGGGTCGTAAGCACTTAGGATAGGTTCCGATTTAGAATGTAGGCTTTGTTAAACCATATCACATGAGTTCCAATACTCATTTGGTTTACGAGACCTCATTCTACCCGATCTTCCAATTTAGGTGTCGATTTATTAACTACCAATCTGATTACTAGGTACCACTTGATTTCCTTGGTTTGCCCGAGCTTTGTTAAGTTAGATCGAGGATACTTTGGATTCAATGTGAGTACATAGTTCCCCTCTTTCACCATTTTCAAATGTTTTGGGGTGATTCATATGTGTAACCGATTTATTTTCCAAATGTATGGCATATATGTGTTTACTAAGTGCTTTTATATGTATTATTCCGATTATGCAAATATGATGTTTATCCAAAGCCTTAAAAGATCTACCTATCTTCATAGTTAGATTCTTATAGGATATTTGAAGTACAGTCTCAGATCTTCCTATCTTCATAGTGTAGGATCGTTTTGAGACCCAAACGAGTCGATCAGAAGAGGTCTTCACCAAAACAAAAGGCGGAAACAGATGTATCGGTGTTATTTCAGCTGAAATGCACGAGAAATCACTTTAAACTATCTTTTGATTGATATTAGATCGATTACAATGCTGTAGACACTTCGGCAGAGCTTCGCTACCGGAATCAGAATCGTTACAAATGTCAAAGCACATCAGGTATTTATAGGCTTGCTAATTTCGCTTGAAACTGCCCAAGCGGAATCTAATTCCGCGCGGAATTAGTTCAAACGGAATCAACATGTTAATTTCGTTTGAAATGACCTATGTGTCATTTCAAGCGAAATTACCTATAAACACACATTTCCTCGTTTTTCGTGCCCTGGTCTATCTATTACAATACAAGACTCGATACAAGACGAAGTCGACAGACGTATGCACCAACAGACTCCCCCTCGGATGTTGACGAGTCTTCAGCGTCGAGTCTTCGGTTGTCAAACCTTCAGTATTTATCAGTCTGCCTGCTCTCTCCAAAGATTCTCCATTGTAAGCATACTCAATCATCTCTTTCTCTTTCTCCTAGAATCTCGACCTGGCTCTATACTCCTCTTGATCAGGTCTCTTGATTCATTAAGATCATCAGCATCAGCAGCTTCCATCTTCAAACTCCCTTTTGATGTTATCAGACTCCCCCTTTCGCTAAGCTGGGATCGCAGTCTGGAATTCACTTCTCACAGGTTCTAAGATCATAACCTGGCTTTTCTCAACCTCAGGTATCGGAACCTGGCTAACCTGCACATTCTCTACCACAAACATAAGTTTCACAAATTTAAAATATTTGATAAAATTATATCATTTGCAGGTAATTTTTCAGAATGATTTATCATTTAAAAGCTTCTGATGACCACTTGTAAACAATCATTCAAAAAATCTTTCTCATTTTAAACACTCTCCCAAACATGTTCATCATGTTTAGCACTTGGAATTTTAAAAATCAGCTTTTCAACATCAGTTGTCGAAAATCTTTTTGCATTTTTCAAAAACTTATGCTAAAACACACTAAAATCTTTTTGAAATTTTGATTTTAACAAAATTCAGTAAAAATATTTACATACAATATTTTTTTGTGAGTTTGTGTAAGAGGATCATATCAGTTTCTGAGACAAATCACTCGTACCATTAAGCTTTAAACATTTTAAGTTCTAAACGATTCACGTTGATTGACGATATATTTGTCCTCTTAAGCTCAATCTAAAAACTTTCGAAATGCTTACCGATACGTTAAGGTATATTAATTTTGCACTAAATTCTTATGGACCCCACAATCTCAGCATATCCCCTCATCATGCAATACACTGACTCAAGTAATGCCTTTAAACTTTCATCAACTGTGATTTGTGTGAAAACAACACAGAATGTTTAAACATTAACAATCAGGTCGATACTTCCGTATACGCAGAGAAAGTCCAATGTTTAAACAAAATAAGAAATAAAAACAAGTTGAAATTGTTTAGGCTTTAACCACCAGGTCGATACTTCCGTATACGCAGAGGTGATCCAAAGCTTAAACGAAACACCAAAGAAAATAAAGCAGAACGTTTAGGCAATAACATCCAGGTCGATACTCACGTATACGCAGAGGACGTCCAATGCTTAAACAAAATAACGAAATAAAACAAGTTTAAGTCTTTGCAAAATGAAAACACAAAATCACAGTGATTTTTCAGCAAAGTTGTGAAAGTTCACAAACTTAACCAGTTTTATGTCTTTTGACAATCAGCGATTACCGAGCAGGCACACAGTCAAGAAGGACAAAACTAAGTACTATGCGTTTGACCGTGTTTCCCACTAGAACTAGGCTTTTTCATTTAAGTTTGTATCGTTATCGCAAATCTACTAGTCTAGCTGAGCCTATCGTCACATCTTTAGTGAGACCGTTTATCACATTTGACTTTCCAATTCTTTAGCATGCTGTGAATGTCCACTGATGTACTATCATTTCCTCTTCTTCACAACCAAACTCATTTTTGAATTTTTTAATGTTTTTGACTTTTTCTGGTTTTATCATGTTTTTGGATTTTCAAATTTTCGAAATTTGCTAAAATTTTTACTCCTCCTAAAATCAAAATATTTTTCAATTTTGATTTTCTGGGAAAAATTGAAAACAAACTGCACAAAGTAAAATGAAAAACTGATATCAAATCGCCTCAATTCGCCATCCATTTGGCATAAACAATCAGAACTCCCCCTCACAACAAACTATTTTCCCATTTGATTTCAAAACACTTAAGTTTGTTTTAATCAAAATGATTTTTCCGAAAAATTAGTTTTGTTGATTTTATAAACCACTTGTAGGTTTAGGGGATAAACTCGTCACACTGTTTTCCAATCATTTGAATGAAAGTTAAATCAAGTTCAACTTAATGACCTTGATTAACCACTTGTAGATAAAACCTTTCTTTCAACCACTTGTTGGTTTGCTTTTTCAACCAAAAACCACTTGTAGGTTGAAATCTCAAAATGCCGATTCCTACTCCACACTACCAACCTGGGAGTTCCGACAAGTCACACTTAACCATTTTAAAAAATTTCAAGAATGATGCCGATTCATGCTCCACGATTACCAACTTGGGAGCTCCGGCAAGTCAGGTTTTTAAGTTAGAGAGATTTTCCCAAGCCTGACGGTCCTTGGGAGATTCCGAGTTAACAACACTTGGTTGCTTACCTTCCATCTTCTTCTCATAAAATTCCTTTACCCCTTTTACTTTCCCGTCAATCATTTGTCCAAAAATATGTTTTACATTGGGGTTAAAGGTCTTCTCAACATCAAAAACTTTCTTTTCAGAAAAAAATTGATTTGATATTTCAACTTTTCCAACTTTTGTTTTAAAATTTTCAGCCCTCAAAGGTGAAAAATTTGCATCATCCATTGTAGGAACTGATTTCTCCTCTTTCATAACAACCTGTGGCTCCTCTGATTTTGTGGAATCAGATTCAACACCAGAACTACCACTTGAATTCTTAACAACCCATTTTTGATTGTTAAGTTTCTTCTTTCTTTTGTAAACATCTTTCGAACATTCACCAAACTCAAAAATTGAATTTTCAAAAACTTTAAATCTGTTCGTTGGTGGTTCGATTTTTTCAACAATCTTTTCTTTCAGTTTACCAGAGACTCCCTGTTTTGTCTGTATTGCCTTTGGACAATTCCTGGCAATGTGACCAACTGTTTTACATTGAAAACAGGTTCTCGTCTCTATTTTCTTCTGAGCAACACTTTTCTTCATTTCTTCTTGTTTCTTGGCAAGGAATTCTTTGTTCGATTGCTTTCTGAATACTTGCTCTTTTTCTTCTTCAGATGTTTTTCCTGTAACAAAGACAGTTTTTGATTTATAAATTTTCTCATTTTTATGATTTTTCGGTAGAATAAAACCCAATCCTTTCTTTTTAAAATTACCGTTATGGTTTGGTTTCTTTCGATAACCTGAACCAGAACTGTAACCCATTTTCTTGTTTAATCTTTGTTGAACTCTTGAGGTGTAAGGACTTGGTTTTTCAGAAAGATTTACATCTTTTATTTCAAAAATATTAATTTCTGTTAATTTGAAAGCCTTGTTTATCATTTCTGGTTTAACACCTCTTATTGGAAAAGACTCATCAGAATATAATTTGTCAGAATCTTTCAAAGTATATGCTACTTTGATCGGTTCGTCATTCAAATTAGTTTTTGATAACAAAAATTCTTTATTATAAACTCTTTTGCCCTGTTTGATTTTTTGACTTGACGTGTCGGACTTTGACTTCAACTCTGATTTTAACTCCGACTTTGACTCATCTGTTTCATCTTTATCCAACACCTGATCGACCACTTTCTTTATTAACTTGGACTCATGATCAGTGTCAGACGACGTGAACGTGACATCAATATTTTCTGGCAAGTTATCTGAAGACTCAGACTCCCACTGTAGGTTCGTTGCCTTTTTTACTCTTTTCGAATTTGGATTTCGAGGAGAATATCCATTTTCGACCGGGGGTGGACACGTGTTATAGACAACACTTGGTTTCTTACCAGAAATCTTCACTTCATCATCTTCTTTTGTTTCAGACTTCTTCTCTTCAGAAGTCTTTTCTTCTTCAAACGTCTTCAGTCCTTCCACTATTGGGTAAATCATGTCAACCACAAAAGTAGAACATGAGTAACTTTTTAATAATTCATTAACTCTCTTGGTTTCAATTCTCTGTGTTTCCAACTTCAATTCAAGCTCAGCACACTTCTCGGTGTAATAATTGACATTGTCAAGCTGTCTCATGTATGCTCCTTTGAGTGTATTCATTACTATGGCTTGTTCACTGCTTGTCTCGTTGTATTGATTCATGGCTTTGTTCAAGACATCATATGATTCTTTCAGTCTTTTTTATGTTGTGTAGCAATTCATTGTTCTGCTTTATCAGAGACTCACAATTCATACACTTCTCAGAAATCTTAACTGCATCAGCATCTGTTTTAACTTCAAATGCTGGAACTTCTTTGACTTTTCTTACTTGAATTTCTTCTTCACCCTTTTTCTTTTTCTCAGCTTCAGCTCGTTTCATTTGCCTTTCTTCTTCATATTTCTTCTTTTTCTCAGCTTCAGCATTTAAATGTTTTCTGATTTTTTTCTACCCAATATTCATCAGTAAAATCATTAATAATCTGAGCAACAAAACCTTTAGCTTTTAAGATCTCTTTGTCTGGACAATAATTATCCCAGCTAAAGTTTTCCCAGCTAAATCCTTCTGGTAATCTTTCATCATCTTGGTTTATCAGACAAGCTTTATTATCAGCTGAAATATATTTATCCCAACTGAAATCTTTTGATGAACTTCCATCATTTTGATTGACCAGACATGCTTTCTTTGAATCTTCAATCACCTTCCTAGCATGTGCAGTTTGTGGTTGTTCTTGTTGATACGGCTGTTGAGCAACTTGATGATAAATCGCCTTTCGATAGTAATTGTTTTTTCCGAAAGGATTTTGAGCTCCGCTTGCTTCGCGATTTGTGCACTCTCTCTTGAAATGCCCCCTTTCCCTGCAACGAAAACAAGTGACTTTAGATTTATCAAATCCTAAAGTAGAAACATTCACATCACGGAAATAATCTCTTCCCGTAATTTGTTTAAACTTTTCGGCTCTTCTCAACACGCTCGCCAAGCACCACTTTATATCCATCAATTCCATCTCCTCAGCATCAACTTGATCGTAATCCTCTTTTGTAAGCATTGGATTCCCAATCCTCCCTGCAACTAAACTACCATAAGATTCAAGCACTGTTACCAACAAAGACATATGGCTTTTAGCTACTTCCTCTGAATAATTTTGATCATTTTCGAGATTTAATGAAATGTTGCATTGAAGTACTTTGCCACTCTTTGTTGTTGAAAAATATGGATCAAATGTTGGAAATGAAGTAAATCCTGTTTTGCTGCTTAAACCCTGAGATGAACTTTCAGAAGAACTTTTCGCATTGAAAGCAGTTTCAACTTTTGGAGAAAAGTTTATTTTGTCACTAACACCACCTTTGAAATACAACCCAATGTCTTGTTCTCCATCGTAGTTCTTCATTCTAGCAATCTTTCTTTATTCCATCTCTTGAGCTTCAAGATGTTTAATAAACTCGCTCAGCGTAATCTTGTTAAAATCTGTTTTATTCTTCAACATCATCTGATATGTGCCCCAAACATCATGTGGCAACGCATCAGCTAGTTTCTCAATTAACTCATCTTTATCTTTGTTGATGCCCAATCTATTCATGTTTTTCACCAAATTGCAATATATTTCGATAATCTGCTTAGTGTTCTCCGTTTTCAAACCACGAAATAGATCAAATTCTTTTTTCAAAAGTGACTTTTTGTTCTTGAGCATGTCATCACTACCAAGAAACTTTGCTTCTAACTCTGTCCATATCGAAAATGCACTTCCATTATGTTGAAGTAAGATCAAGATGTCTTCTTTAATCGCTTGCTGTAACAAACTGATCATCAATTTCTCATCTTTGTATTTCTTTTTCTCCTTCGCACTCAATTCTCTAATTGGTATTTTCACATCATTGTTCCCGACTAGTCTAGTATATTGAACTTCAGTATGTTCCCATGCATCTAAATGGTATGCCTCAACCCAGTTAGCAAAACGTTCAGACCATCCACTAAAATCATCAATATCCATAAGCTTCGGTGGTTTTTGTGTTGTCCCCGTCTCATTTTCAAGCAATGTACTTTGAGCAATAGTTATTGGACTAGCAAAGGCATTATAAAACTCGTTCTCCATGTTTAGGTATTCAATGGTTCAAAATCAGTCAGTTTCAAACTAAATCTCTCTTCTCACACGGAATCAACCTCTTTCAAGCGAAATAAACGTTACAAGCGAAATCAGTATGTTTTTCACGCGGAATACCACTCTCAAACGAAATACCTCTTCACACGAAATTAACCTTTCACACAGAATACCAGCTTTACACAGAATTACCTGATTTCGTGTGAAACCTTCAAACGGAATTACAATCTGGTGCGAAATTAGTGATTTCACGCGAAATCACTCAAGCGAAATAACAATTTGGAGCGGAATAGTGATTTCAAACGGAATCACTTTTGAAGCGGAATTAAACTTTCGAACTGTTTTAAGCCGAATTACTGTCTGAAACTTTCAAGGGTTTGTTAAAACACTGTTACGCACATTATATTTGAAAATCAAGCCATTTTAACCGTGAAATCAAGTTTAATTGTGAAAAGAAGGTGTAGAAAACAGATTTTGCAACTGAAATGGTAAGAACTCTTCAACCTGAGCTCTGATACCACTTGTAGGATCGTTTTGAGACCCAAACGAGTCGATCAGAAGAGGTCTACACCAATACAAAAGGCGGAAATAGATGTATCGGTGTTATTTCTGCTGAAATGCACGAGAAATCACTTTAAACTGTCTTTTGATTGATATTAGATCGATTACAATGTTGTAGACACTTCGGCAGAGCTTCGCTACCGGAATCAGAATCGTTACAAATGTCAAAGCACATCAGGTATTTATAGGCTTGCTAATTTCACTTGAAACTGCCCAAGCGGAATCTAATTCCGAGCGGAATTAGTTCAAACGGAATCAACATGTTAATTTCGTTTGAAATGACCTATGTGTCATTTCAAGCAAAATTACCTATAAACACACATTTCCTCGTTTTTCGTGCCCTGATCTATCTATTACAATACAAGACTCGATACAAGACGAAGTCGACAGACGTATGCACCAACACATAGTGAGATTTTTAAGAAGTACTTTACGAAACGACGATTATGGTTGATGTGTAGATTGTTGGTGATTTAGATAACGAAACTAGATAATACGATAAGCACATGGTGGATACACCGCTGGTACTTCCTATATATAAATGTGCTTATTGTATTACCCTTCGTGGCGTTATCCCGAATCACCATTAGGATTTGGAATGTTGTGATACAATGATTCAATGTGATCGAGATCGAATCCTTTTAGCATCAGTTTATCTTTATAGATTGATACTTGTAGGATGTTTAAAGTGCTAATATTGGAGTCCTTGTTTGGATTCATTGTGTACTTTAACGCGTGTTTAACTAGACGATGTGACGAGAACCGTATCCCTGTAATATTAATATATCTTCATAGCTAAACATATATGGGATGTTTAAAGTGCTAATATTGGAGTCCTTATTTGGATTCATTGTGTACTTTAATGCGTGTTTACAAGTTGTTGACAAGTTGACGATTTTGTGTTTATGTGGTAGTTGTGATTTAGATAACGAAATGGGTGTAATAAAATAAGAACATGGTGGATACGCCGCTGGTACTTCCTATATATAAGTGTTCTCATTTTATTACTCTTGTAGCGTTATCCAAATCACTTTAGGATTTTCTGTACGACTGATTCAATGATCGATTATCCAAATCTTTGTAGAGTCTCCCATATCTTATTATGTTAGATTCATAGAAGGATATCTAAAGTATTATTATGAATCATTGACTTGATTTATATAATACTCACACACGTTTTAATTTATTTCAAAACAGTTATTATTAATCCTTGATTGAATTTCTAATAACTCATTAACGAGTTTTACGATGATTTAAACGAGATTACGATGTACAATTTCAAATGGCATAAAAATGACTTAGTAATAATCATATTGCCATATACAAAACTATTTGCCTCGAGTTTTCGCAATCAAGATTATGTATTGCAATACTAAACTTCTGCCATTCTTTGGCTTCAAGATTTATTTTCAATTGACAGCTCTCGTAGTTGTCAAAGTATTGCAATATCAAATGTTTTGCCATTTATTTGGCTAACAAAACCTATGTACTCGCCGGTATTTTTATGCTGACTATTTTTCACATATGTTTCAGGTTTTCAACTATTCAAGCATGCAACGCATAGGACTACATTCGGGCATTAGGCTTCTTAAATCAAAAGACAATTACATGTATTCTTTGTTTGTAAAACGATGTTAATAATATTGAAACAATTTACTACCAGTAGTTGTGAGCAATTTGTAACGTGACTCCCCGATATTTCCACCGCGTGTTGTTGTATTACGCGATTGTGGTGTTAAAGATTGGTATCAGAGAATTGGTTATAGGGAATTAGGTTATTAGCATGGCTTAAACCTAGTCTATAACCTTCCTAGGACCCAATCATGAGTAGACTTAGGAACTCCTTCCTAAAATCCTCATCCTTATATATTCGTGCCACAACTACACTATGATTTACAAATCATCTAGCCCTAGATGATTTATCCTAAACCTTAGGCTTCATGCCTTAAGGTGTTCCTCAAAATGTTTTTCTCCTAAACTTTTTCATTGAAATATTTCTCAAAATGTTTTCTCAAACGTTTTCATCAAAATATTTCACAACATGTTTTATCTCAAAAAAATTGTATCAAAAGATTTCTTAAATGTTTTCCTCAAACGTTTTTCATCAAAATATGGGGTTTTAATAATGTGAACACATACAATCTAGAAAGGTGGATGACTGTACCCCGAGTTTTCTATCTAAGGCTAGAGTGTTCGTTCAAATCCGCATTATCGAACCAGTCACTCTTACCTGGGAACTCTTAGGGTGAGTGTCCACTTATAGGCTAAAGCATGTCTTCGTGAAGCATTATAAAAACCTATCTATCTTGACTATGCCGAACGATTTCTAAACAACCTTTGTGACACTACTCATTCATATTACCTTCGGTAATATGTTTGCTATCCACGAGAATCGAAACAAATTTCCTCTCACAATACTAATTCATCATATTACCTTCGGTGATATGTTTGATTCAAGACAGTTGAAATGAATTTCATTTCATTTCACGACACTATGAAATCCTATTTCATTTTTGAAACACTACCTTTGTCTTTCAAAATTTCAAATTTTTACCATTTGGATGAGAATTTTTTTAAAAAAAATTCAAACACAAAGTTTCTTTAGTTTAAAAGTTTTATTTAAAACATTTTATCTTAAAAACAATAAATTTTTAAACAATAAAGGGATTTTTAACACAAACCATTAACTTGGTTTGTATTCTCTCATCCAAAAAAAATATATTACGAAAGTTTATTTTTGAAACAACTCTTGTCTCAAAACAAAATCCACAACACTGTATTTTCTAGATACAAGAGCGAGACCAATGAACGAGATTTTTACTAGTCCAAAATTTTCACTACATAATGATGTTACAAACTCATAACAATTTGATGGATCTAACTTATTTGATTTTCACTATAGTTATACTTTCAAGATGCCTCCTAGACGCGATCAAACTGAGAATGCTACTCTCGCAGCCACAATCATTCAGCAGATGACTGCTGTGATTCCGAACCCATTACTCAGATAAACCATGCAAATAACAATAACAATAATAATAATGCTCATTGTGACTTCAAAACGTTCAATTCAGCTAAGCCATCGAAATTTTCTGGGTCTGAAGGACCAACTGCACTCCTACAATGATTTGAGAGTATAGAGAGCACATTCCGCCACGTTCAGTGTCCCAATGAGCGAAAGGTGGATTTCGCCTTGAGTGTCTTTCAAAGGAGAGCACTCACTTGGTGGAACGGTATTATGAGAGATCGAGGTGCCGATATGGCAATGGCACTAACGTGGGAAGAATTTAAGGATCTTATGAAGAAAGAATCGTGCCCACACTGACCAATTTGAACAGCTAAGCCTACTTTGCCCCAGTATGGTCACTCCTTTGGATAGGGCCATTGAGAAATACATTGATGGCCTACCTGATCATGTCCAAGACATTGTCACTGGCAGCCAACCTGCAACGCTTAGGGAGGCTAAGGAATTAGCCGCTATCTTAACCGACTCGCAGGTTAGAAAAGGTAAACTATTTCGAAAAGGGGACAAGAAACAAAACACTGAGACTACTATTGAAAATTCGAAAAGAACAAAGGCCGAATCTTCTAAAAATTCTAGGAAGCGCAAAACTTCAAAGAATTTTGCAATTCCTGCACCAGTTCCAATAAACTCAGTACCGTTTAAGGGATTTTATCGTGGAAAGCAACCTCGATGCAATCATTGCAACTATCATCACACGACAAATTCTCCTTGCCGCCAGTGTACAATTTGTGGTCTATTTGGACATCTAGTTGTGACCTGTCGTATCCAGAACCGAGCAGCCCCTACTCAGACTCGCCATCGAGCATGTTTCAATTGTGGTGATTTAAATCATTTCAAGCGAGACTGCCCCAAGCTTGCCAATGCTAATGGACGAGTGTTCAACGTCAATGAGGCTCAAGCTAATGATCAAGCACTTATGATCATTTGAACCACTATATTTTCTGTTTATTTTTGAAAACAATGTACATATTTCAATTATGTTTGTAATGACAATATAAATTTCAAGAAGTTTATCTTTATCCTTGTTATCATTTTCCAATTACAAACTCTAATGTGATTACACTATGTGTGATTACAACTACATGCTGACTTTAAGTATTCCGTTCTTTAGGAACTAAATCTTGTAAATTAGCATACCATGATTGCACTCTAGTGCATTCATACGAACTTGGCAACACGATCGTTACGAACACTATGAAAAAGTTAATACTATTTTGTGATATGGCATTACATACATGATTTGTTTATTTAATATGTATAGTACGTGATTACATATAAACAAGTTAATACTATTTGCGTCAAACTGGGAAAGTCTTCTTATTCGTACTGTAACTGTCACACCCCAACCGATGGTGGAAACATCGGGGTGAGAGCACTACGCATTCAGATTGCTCACGAGATTCCATAACACTAGAAATTTCAATATAAATTAAATACGTTTCATGCAAAAGTTTGTCTAAAACAACATCACCAACAAAAGATTCAAAATACGACTATTAACCATTGTTCAAAGTCTAGAATTAAACTAGGTGAGTTTCTAAGCATCAGCCCTAGCTTGATTTCCATGATTCAGCATCCTATCTGCCTGCAACATGTATTAAAATAAGGTCAGTACAAAAATGTACCGGCGAGTATACAAGTTTGAGTAATAGCATAATAGTTTTAAAAAAACTCATGTCCATATGTAAATGTTAACAAAATAGTTTCAGCCATGCAAGTGTACGTAGTCCAACAAGTGATAGCCCAAGTCTCCCGATGCTTTGGTATTTTTCCCAAGTCTCAAGGAAAACTAGTATCCTCCTAACAATACCCCCGAGAATAATGGGGAGGTGCATTTCCAATAGCGCTACTATTGTTAAGGCGGAACTACACACCCTGGATTAAACGTTCACATAGCACAAATAGAATACAAGAATCACAAGTTTCACATACACATAGGATAGAGTTTAGTTTGCAAAAGTCTCAAGTATCGTAATTTAATAGAATACATGTTACATCCCAAAGTTTAAAACAAAAAGGGATCGAGTATACTGACAGTGATTGCTTAACAGGTTAACTGTTATTGGATCAAAGGGAGCTCTTTAGAGTTAGCCTGATTAGATTACAACAGATAAGAGTCGGGCAGAATAATGAGATTGCGCAAAGTGTCGGATCAGTCATCTTGATCGGATGGCTGTCCGATCGGATTGCCATTCGATTGAGATGATATGTGAGTGGAAGGGACGGATGGCAATTCGATCGGATGGCTATCCAATCGGATTGCCATTCGATCCAAATTTCTAAGTCTTCAAATTACTTCAAGAGGTATGTCGTCTGATCGGATGGCAGTTCGATCGGATGGCTATCCGATCGAGTTGCCATTCAACGATCATGACTTCAAAGTTTAAAGTGTTTAAAGTTAAGGGGAAAGTGTTACTTGATCGGGTGGCTGTTCGATCGGATGGCTATCCGATCGGATTGCCACTCGATCGGGTTACCCTTGTCCCATTCCTAAACTTGTAAAAAATCAAGTTTCTGTTTAAACGACGACTTGGTACGCATCGAGACAATGGTAAACACATCGATGTACAACTGATCTGTTCGGATGGGAATCACCCCAGTTCGTTCAGTTGTCTGTTCGTGATGATGCTTATATCAGCATTCATACTCCGGTCATCTTCCCCGGCAACAATCCTTCTCCAAACCGACTCCAGACTAATAATCAAGTCTACAGTCTGTTTAAATTCGGATCTCACCGTTTTAGTAAGAGTTTAAGAGAAAGATGAAGATAAACATAGGTTTTTAGCTTGAAAAGTTTAGATCTAGCATAGATTTAGTGTAAAGATCTGAGCTAGATCTTGGCTAGGATGACATCACACAACAGTTTGGTACAAACTGCCATGGTGACATCACCTTCAAGAGTTCAAGTCCGAGAGATTTCATGGTGAAAAGTGAGATTTCAATGGAGAATCTCGTAGAGAATGATCTGTAGATCAAAGATGTACAAGAATCTAGTGTAAAACGTACCGAAATCGCCGAGAAATGGAAGAAAATAGGAGTGCATGTGTCTGGTCGAGTGAGGCTGTCACATCAGTGAGAATGGTGATGTGACAGGCCTATTTATAGTGTGAGAAGGAGTGAAGGCGGTGTGCACTTGGATCGGATGGCTGCTCGATCGAGTGGCCATCCGATCGGGTGGTCATCCGATCGGATTACCACTCGGCCAATCCATCCTTTCCGCATTTCCGTCTTTGATTCGTTTCGCGCATTAGATCAAGCGTTGCGTTGCGTATTTATTAGGTAATAGTATAACTAGATTATAGCCATAACACAAAAGATTTCAATGTTTCATAGTTTCCGCTAGTGACACGATTCCAGTCCCTCGTTCAACTAAGTCTCAAGTTTCACGAGCCTCAAGAGTCAAGCACCAAAGTATCAAGAGTCAAGGATCTAGTCTTCCAAGTATCTAGAATTAGACATTCCAAGTATCTAGAATTAGACATTCAAAGTATTTAGAATTAGACATAAAATTTACCAAGTATCAAAAAGTATCAATGACCACATAGTTTAGGGACTAAAATTGACAATATCTAAAAGTCTAGGGACGCAGGTGTTACAGTCTCCCCTCCTTTAGGAGATTTCATCCCCGAAATCTAGGAAGTAGACTGCTCGAAGAGCTGCGGATACTTGGCCTTCATCTCACTTTTCAGTTCCCAAGTGAATTCGGCGCCACTCTTTCCTTCCCATCGAACCTTGACTATGGGAATTTTGATGTGCCTCAGTCGCTTGACGCCCTGATCCATGATTTCAACCGGTTTCTCCACAAAGTGTACAACTTCATTTACTTGCAAGTCTTCCAGGGGAACCTGTAGGTCCTCGTCGGCTAGGCATTTACGTAGGTTGGATACGTGGAACACTGGATGCACGTTGTTTAGTTCTTGTGGCAGGTCGAGTTTGTATGCTACCTTGCAAATCCTTTCGAGTATCTTGAAAGGACCTACATAGCGAGGAGCGAGCTTTCCCTTCTTACCAAAACAAACTACTCCCTTCCAGGGAGATACCTTGAGAAGAACTCGGTCACCAACATCAAATTCCAGAGGCTTACGCCTATTATCAGCATAGCTCTTTTGTCTGCTCCTAGCCTTGATCAAGTTATCACGGATCTGAAGAATCTTATCCGTTGTCTCTTGAATGATTTCAGGGCCAGTAAACTGCTTGTCACCATTGTCACACCCCGACCACGTAAAACAACAAAACGTGGCGGAAACGTCGGGGAGTGTTGTAACAGAATCATTGTTTCATAACACATGGAAATTGAAATATTGTTTTATTGAATATAAGAGTTAAAATGTCTTGACAATCAAAGAAATATAACATAAATAACTAGTCTTGCATCTTTTATTGTCACTAAGGCCCAAGTCCGCCTAAGTGTATTTTGATAAATCCTACGCATCATATCCTGAAACACATGTGAAAATAGGTACGTCAGCATAAAAATGTCTGTGAGATACATAGGTTTTGTGAAAATAGAATTCATGACTTATTGTGTAAGAAAATGTTTAGTCATGAACCTTGTAATTTGCTTTGTCTTGTAAATCATTTGAAAAGTAATAAGATCAGATGATATGTATAAATAAGAGAATAATGTATGGTTAAATGAATAATCAAGTAAAATGAGTTTGTATAAGATAAGTTGTTTTGTAAAACAATGTCTTGTGAAAAGTATATTATTTGTATAAAATGTTATATGTCTTAAATTGAAATGATTCAAATAACGCTACGTTATGTAATACCATACAAACACTTATATATAGGAAGTACCAGCGGCGTATCCACCATGCTTGTATCATTTTACACACGCCTCGTTACTTAAATCACTTACTCAAACCAAACCACCAAAGTAAAAATGTTAATGTAAAATCAAATGTCAAAATGTTTTGTGTATATCAATGTCAAACTGTTTATGTCTAATGTAAATCATGAATTGTGTATATCAATGTCAAAATGTTTATGTCGAATGTAAATCATGAATTGTGTATATCAATGTCAAAACGTTTATGTCTAATGTGAATCATGAATTGTGTATATCAATGTCAAAATATCATGTACGGTAAGTGAAATATATCAACTAAACCATATGTAAAATGCACAAAAACAAGGTATTGAAGTAAAACATGGTTTAAATCAAAGTTATGTTTTGTGTAACAAATGCATGCTATACTGATATAAACATCTATGCGGTATTGTGAAAATGCATACATCCAAGCCTTGTGACTGTGGCGATAAACCCCTAAACAAATTTAAAGGTGTATCTTGTTGTTATGTTTCTCGAATTCGGTCATTCCTTCCACCCAAACAAACCTAGGGTTCAGGAACGGGAGTTGTCAAGTCCTATGGTACCATTACCTACTAACGAGCGGCGTAGCTAATGTTAATGAATGTACATTGTCTCATTTGAACAAAACAAATGTCATACCAAAATGTAAGCATGTGATGAATAACAAATGTACTAAGTATGCAACAATGTACTAAGTATGCACACAATTGGGCATACATAGCATAAAATGTAATGTAAAACAATGTACTAAGTACGCACACAATGGGCATACATAGCATAAAATGTAATGTAAAACAATGTACTAAGTACGCACACAATGGGCATACATAGCATAAAATGTAATGTAAAACAATGTACTAAGTACGCACACAATGGGCATACATAGCATAAAATGTAATGTAAAACAATGTACTAAGTACGCACACAATGGGCATACATAGCATAAAATGTAATGTAAAACAATGTACTAAGTACGCACACAATGGGCATACATAGCATAAAACATAATGAAATCATGTACTATAAATGTACTAATGAACATAGCAAGTATATGATGTGAAAACAGGAAAGCATGAAAGTAACAAGTAGGCACATGTGTTTCACCCCAAAACGTTTGGAAAACAGTAAAAGAGGGGTCTATGTACTCACTTGAGATTGCTTAGTAGTCCTTGAGTAACAACCAAACAATGCTAGAGATCACGGATATCAAACGGCACCTAATATAGGTAACTATGTTAATATACCGGACCTAAAATCGGAGGATTGGATAGAATGAGGGTTCGTAAACCAAATGAGTATGGGAACTCATGTAATTTGGTCTAACAAAGCCCACATACTAAAATGAAACCTAACCTAAGTGCTTACGACCCATTACGACCCGTTTAGGTAGCTTATGCTACTTTAACGCGTCGTTCGAGTGAAACGCGTTCGGAATGCCTAACTAGCCCTATGATAAGTAAAATATGCCTTAACATGTCTAATATTGTTACCAAATCAGTTTAGATACCAAAAGTTATGTTACATATGCTTAAAATGAATTTTGGCGTTAAAAGGGCATTTTGGTAATTTACCTAAGGCATATATACTACCTATCATACAACTACTCAAACGATGTGACCATAAGGTATAACCTCGGAAGGTTATTCCCTATACAACTATGGTCACCTAATGTGTTTGGTCGGATCCTAATGATCGACCAAATGGGTCGGGTTCGATCGTGATGTTCGGTTAATTACGACGGAATGCGCATGAGCGCGAAAAACGATCCAAATGGCGTGACGAATGGATTTTTCTCATGCCAAACACTAAAATAAAATATTTTAGTGCTTACATAAACTTTTGGATGTCCAGATGTATTCAGGACGTGAGTTATGCTCGAAAATGCAAACTTATGCACTTTTTGACGCTTTTAGTCCCTGAATGACCCAAAAGTTCATTTTAGCACACCAAACCCCTCAAAGCCTATTTATAAGCTATGTAAAGGATATTTATGGTATTTTTAACTTATGGTTATGTTCCGGAATATCTGTTACAGTTCAAATTGGCATACTTTCGTAGTTTGTCAACTTTAGTCCCTGTAAGCGATTTAACTCGATTTTGCCATACCAAAGCCTTCAAGACTTATTTCTAAGTTATGTAAAGGTTATTTAGGGTATGTTAAGCCTATTTCACTATTCCGGAGTGTTCGTTGCATTAAACTGGTTATATTTACGCATCAGTGCGCGTATAACCTTCCAGACAGTGATTTAAAGCTTGAAATCGAACAAAAATTGATATGTGCAGATGATACACATATTTGTACAAATCCCAAGTAGGAAATACAATATTTCATTGGTTTGGTATTTGTTTGATGGTCGCAGTGACCCAGGTGTCACAACCATTCTCATGCCAACTGAGGGGAGATCGTCACTTGCGGCCATACAAAGCTTCGAAAGGAGCCATCTGAATACTGGAATGATAGCTGTTGTTGTACGAGAACTCAATCAATGATAAATGTACATCCCAGTTACCACCAAAGTCGATGACACAAGAACGGAGTATATCCTCTAGGGTCTGAATAGTTCGCTCTGTCTATCCATCCGTTTGGGGATGGAAAGCCGTGCTAAGATTCAAGTGAGAACCCATAGCGGATTGAAAGGTTTGCCAAATACGTGACGTAAAACGACCATCACGGTCCGAGATTATGTCAAGAGGTATGCCATGATAGCATATAATCTCATCAGTATAGATTCGAGCTAGTTTTTCTACTTTATAATCTTCACGAATAGGCAAAAAGTGGGCTGATTTGGTCAAACGATCAACAATCACCCAGATGATGTCGTGGCCAAAAGGTGTATAGGGTAGCTTAGTAATAAAATCCATAGCGATACTATCCCATTTCCAAACTGGGATTTCGGGTTGTTCTAAGAGGCCTGAAGGACGCTGATGTTCAGCCTTAGCTTTCGTACAAGTAAGGCATTTAGAAACATATACAGCAATGTCCCTCTTCATGCCAGGCCACTAATAAGTTGCACGTAAATCATGGTACATCTTATCAGCGCCCGGATGAATAGAGTAACGGGATTTGTGAGCCTCATTCATAATGAGCTCACGGAGGTTATAGCGATCCGGTACCCAGATGCGATTGAGGTAGTATTAGAGTCCATTAGGTTTAGTTTCGAGTTGTTCAATCTTAGCCCCTCGGATTTCCACTTCTAGAATTCCTTCATTTGCTGACGAATACTGAGCGTCACGAATACACATATGGAGATCATTAGAGATACGAATAGCATTCACATGAGTTTTACGACTAAGAGCATCGGCCACTACATTCGCTTTGCCAGGATGATAGCGGATTTCACAGTCGTAGTCGTTAAGCAATTCCACCCAACGTCTCTGTCGCATGTTCAGTTCTTTTTGGTCAAAGATATGTTGAAGGCTCCTATGGTCAGTGAAAACCACACACTTAGTACCATACAGGTAGTGTCGCCATATCTTTAACGCAAACACAACTGCACCGAGCTCCAGATCGTGAGTGGTATAGTTTTTCTCATGCACTTTGAGTTGACGGGAGGCATAAGCAATAACCTTGTCTCACTGTATGAGCACACAGCCCAAGCCATGGTTAGAGGCATCGCAATATACCATGAAATCATCATTCCCATCAGGGAGATTAAGAACAGAGGCATTACACAAAAGAGTCTTAAGAGTTTGAAAAGATTCCTCTTGCTTGGGACCCCAAGCAAAAGGTCTCTCTTTCTGAATCAACGAAGTTGTTGGTGCACTGAATGTCTGATGACTACGTCTTTATTGAGTCTTAGGTCGTGTTAGGTTAGATTGGAGCTTTGAATTGAAAAGGTGATTTAATGTGGTGATTTCGCTCCAAATGACATAAGTGTCATTAGAAGTGAAATCAGAAATTAGGTTATGTTCATGATTCCGCTCCAACTAGGTCTTCAAGTTAATTCCGCTCCTGATGAACTTGTTGATTTCGCTCCTGATGAATCTTGTGATTCCGCTCGTAATGAGTATGTTGTTTGGAGCGGGATCAGGGGTCTATAAATAGGTTAGTGTTGAGTTCATTTGGTAACAGTTGGAGCGGAAACAGGTCATGGTGTAGGTGTCAAAATTCTGTCAAAATTCATTCAGAAATGCTTGTAAAGATTGGAAATCAGTAATAGAAAGAAGTTAAAAGGATCCGAGCTGTTGTGACTTTGCATACTTTGATTCCGCCTTTGTATTCAAAGATGAACTGCCTTATACTGACTGTTTAGGGTCTCAACACGGTCCAACAAGTGGTATCAGAGCTCAGGACGAGGATTTCATACCATAGCAGCTTGATTCTACCAGATTTTCTCATTTCTACTCACTTCTTCTTATACTTTTCTGAACTGAACAAGTTCCAACGGTCGGAATGGCCTGATTTTCGAGTATATTGTGTAAAACATAGTGTTAACAAACCCTAGAAAGAATCAGGTAAAAATGGTAAAAATAACCTAATAACCTGATTCCGCTCGTAACGTTCTTCGCAGATAATACTTAAACGGTTGATTCCGCTTGAAAATCACTTGGTCATTAGGAGCGAAATAGCTGATTTCTCTCGTAAAAAAAAATCTGATTCCGCTCGTGAGACACTTTCTGATTTCGCTCGAAATCAGAGTTTTTCTGATTTCGCTCGAAACTTATTCTCCGATTCCGCTCAAAATCAAACTTTTCTGATTCCGCCCGAAACGTATCATTTGATTCCGCTCGAAATCAGACTAAAGCTGATTTCGCTCGAATTTATTCTGTTGATTTCGCTCATAAGCTGATTTCGCTCGAAATTAGTTGTGTTTCAAAATTTCGAAAATTTTTTCTAAGTGTTTGATTGATTTTCCAGGTACGTGCAAGATGGATGATTTCAATCCGTTTTATGATGTATTTGCGTTTGCTGGAGACGGTGGAAATGATACATCTTCTAGTAACACCAATGAGAACACGCCGAATCCAAAGAAAAAGCTATCGGATGCATTGGAGGTTGAAAGTGCTTTTGGAACCTACAACAAACCCCCGAAGTTGATGGCTATAGAAGAATACAGTCGGTGGGCAAAGAAATTTGAAGATTGGTTGATGGCCTTTGCTTTTCCTAGTTGGAAGAGTCTAAAAAATGGATACCATAATGGAAACAAAAAAGGTGAAACCTTAACAACAACTGAGGAGATAGATTTGTTTGTTGCTGAGCAGAAATGTGTTGCATTGCTGTTTCAATCTGTTCGAGAAGATATAATATCTTTGATCGAATACTCTAGTGCTACAGATCTCTGGAACAAATTGAAAAACAAATGTATAAGAAGCACAGAAATTGTGAAAAACAAAAAGAAACTACTTAGAAAAGAGTTTGATTTGTTTGGGTGTTTAAAGAATGAATCAGTTTGTAAAATGATTGAGAGGTTTGGGCATCTGAAGCTGGAACTGGCGAGACATGAAATTTCTTATTCTCGAGAAGAGCTAGTCGACAAATTGTTTGATGCATTACCAGATGAGATGGATTGGCAATATTATGCGTTGATGCTAAAGAATACTATCAAGCCACCAGAAGAGTTGACAGTAGCCTTGTTGATTGAGAGACTAGAGAGTCACGAGTTGGAGTTAAAGAAGACGCACAAAGTCAATCATTCGTCTTATCAGCAGAACTTGGATTTGTATTATCCAAAGAGCATGATGCCAAAGAACACATCTCCCAAGACTGCATTTTCTGTTGAGAATGTTTCCACAACGAGCAAAGAAAGTCAAGGCAGTGGATATCACAGTGGGTCTTCATCAAATTCAAACCAGTCTGATGCAAAGAACTTATTTCAATGCAACATCGCTGTAGACTTAAAGAACGCTCAAAACTTCAGCGAGGAGTCAGCAAAGCAACAGATGGTTTTCCTAGCATCTGTGCTAGAATCTTATGAAAGTCTTGTAGCAGGGAAGATTGGCAACACCAACTTAACAAAAGAGGACTATGATCAGATAGATCCTGAGGAGATGGAACTAATCGACATAAGGTGGTGTATGGCAAGTGCAGTTCGTCGAGCATAGCGTTTCATGGAGATAACCGGAAGGAAGTCAATTGGTGGACCATCTACCAAGTTGGGCTTTGATAAGTCTAAGGTGCCATGCTTCAAGTGCAAACAGAAAGGTCACTTTAAGCGTGAATGCAGAAACGCATATGCTGATGAGTCTGAAAACCCATTTAGAGAAGACTACTACAAGAAGGCAATATATCATCAGAACAAATCGGAGCCGCCAAGAATGAAGCAGATTGAAGATAACAAAGCAAAAATATAGAGCTCTTGCGGTGATTCACGACGATGAAGGTTACGACTGGAGTGAGTTGTTACCTGAAGAGGATGCGGTTGGATATGCTTTCATGGCAAAAACTGAACCTATTCCTTGGGAAGATAACAGAACTGAAGAACAGAAGTATAATTAGAGAAGGTTGTTAGCCACAAACAAATTGATCAGAATATCTAGTATCTTTTCTGAGGCAAAAAGAGCAAATAGATGGGATCCAGACAGAGAATGTTATCTTGACCCCTATGGAAACATTGCTATTGATCATAACACTCTTGATATGGAAACCATAATCCAAGAGTATAAAGTTGAAGATGAATATTGGCAGAAGAAATGGTGGGGAAGTGGAGAAGATGAAGAGAAAGAAAAGTCAAAGAAAGTTGATACTGGGATCATTGATACGACACAGGAGTTGAATGCTAAAAACATGGGAAAGATGGCTGACAAGGTGCTGGCTACTAATGCACCTGAGGTAGATTCTAAATCCGTTTCTGAGTCTAAAAGCCAAGTCAGTTCAAACGCGTCAACGACTGAGTCAGGTAAGAAGGTCATTGGTGATGTTGACTGCAAAAATTGCATCAAAGAATGCAAGGTTTGTAGTACAAACACTTATCTCAAAGGTAAAAAGATTGAGGATCTGACTGCTAAAGTCAGAAGTGTTGAGGATCAAATCCTTGATCGTGACAAAATTGTGAAAGCTTCAACTGAACGGTTAAAAGAATTAACTAACAAAATTGAAACTGATAAAATTGATCAGGAAAAGGTTAGGAAAGAAAATGAAAGGTTAGTTCTTGAAAATCGTCAGATCACTGAAAAATTTGAGAAGCTTAAAAGCACGATTAAAGATAATGATGATAGAAATGGTAAAACATACAAAGAAAATTGACAATTGCAATGTGTTTTGAGAATCAAAGAAGAATTAATCAACAAACAATTGGATGAGATTGCTAAATTGAAACTTCAGTTTGAAGAAGCCAAGATTGAGAATAAGCGTATCAATTTGAAATTGAACAGTTACAGCTCTGCAAGCTTTGTTTTGCAACACATTATTCCCAACCCCATCGGGAAAGACAAAGCAGGCGAAGATGTATACTGTGATGGAACTGGGGTTGGGTTTCATCAAGTCCCACCACCAGTTCTAGACAATTATTCAAAAAAGCAATCTGGATTGGTTAATCTTGAGGAAGAAAATGAAGTGAAACTTCCTGATTCAATTGATGTTACATTTTCTTCATCATCATCTGATGATAGTGTTCAGACAGAGATTGTTAAAAGCACAGCTGAAAGTGTTTTGAATAGTGATTCAGCTGGAGATGATGAATGTTTCTTGAACAAATACATTCCGAAACAAAAGTCCAAAAACAACTTAGGTGATGAACCGGGTCTTGTGATGTACAAGATGGCTGGATCGGATAAGTTGTATTCGGATTCTGAGTTTCCTCTGGAGAATGTAAATGTTTCAAAATTGACAAATGTGTTCAAAATGGTTGAAATTGATGTGTCTGAAGTAAAGAGTTTGAAACAAACAAAAAGGCAAATGAATTTTGAGAAAGATAAAGCTTACTACAAGAAACCTGTAGTTCCACCGAGGTTTTATAACAACAATCGAAACAAATGGTCGGGTGGATATCAGGGTGGTAAGAGTTATCAGAAAAGGAGTTTTCAAAACAAAAGGTTTGCTGAAAAGAAGGTGTTTGTGAACGGTTCAAGTTCACTTTCTGATGAGGAAAATGAATTTTTTTCAAAATCAAATGAAGAATTTTTTGCGAAGAGGGCCTCACAACCTCAGTCTGAAGGCACAAGTCGGGTAGTTGATACTCGTACGTGTTTTAGATGGAACAAAGTTGGTCACATTGCAAGAAATTGCACCAATTCCAAGCCTAAGACTGAAGTTGTTGAGAATCGAAAGAAGAAGGTTGAAGCAAAAGGCAAAGCTCCAATGGTTGTTGAGAAAATTTAGAAAAATGAGAAAACAAAAGTCAAAATTGAACCTGTTAAGAACTTGGTAACTAAAAATGACAAATTTTATAAACGGGTTGCGTCATCTCAACAAACATGGAAGCCAAAAATTGTTGATAAACCAAAGGTTTCAGAGTTGGAAAAACAATCGTTTTCTACCACACCGGTAAAGATGAATGTTCCTTTGGATTATTATGAAAAGTTGGAAAAACAATCTTCTACTCCATCAGAGAAGAAGAATGTTCAAAAGAAAAATCAACCAACCGGTCAACTTAAGATAGATGAGTTTTTCTTATACAAAAAGGTTGAGGTTGGATCTGAGGAACATTTAAAGATGAATGATAAAAAATTTCCGCCACTTTATACTGCTAAAACTCACATTAAAGTCCAGTTACCTGAGTCGAAAGAGGCTTGGGTAGCATCAAAATCTCACTAAATATTTTGGACTTGCCGGAGCTTCCTAGTTGGTAATCGTGAAGCATGAATCAGCATCTTTATTGAATTGTTTGTGATATGTGCAGGAACTTCCGAGAGCTATTTCAAGATGGATTATGGATAGCGGAGCGTCTCGACATATGACAGGGAAGACTGCATTGTTGTACGATGTTAGAAATTTCAATGGAGGATATGTGGGATTCGCAGGGAATCAAGGTGGTAGAATTGTTGGTGAAGGAACGTTATCCAATGGGATTGTTACGTTTGAAAGAGTTAACTACATTGCTGAGCTGGAGAATAATCTGCTGAGTATCTCACAGATTTGTGACAGGATGTATACCACTCACTTCACTGATAAAGAATGTTTGATCTTGAAGCCAGGATTTGTTATCCCTGAAGAATGGATTATTATGAGGGCACCAAGAGTCAATGATCTGTACGTGTAGGACATGAGCGTAGCTACTACAACCACGGGTCAGGCTCATTGTTTTGTGTCTAGAGCAACAGAGAAAGAATCGAAGTTGTGGCACCGGAAGATGGGGCATATACATCTTAGAAAAATGAATCACTTGGTGCACAATGATTTAGTTCTTGGAGTTAATATCAAAGGTTTTCATCTGGAAGGGGAGTGCATTAGTTGCATCAAAGGCAAGCAGAAGAAAAAGTCACACCCTAAAAAGCAAGTCAATTCAGTTTCCAGACCGTTAGAGAGACTACATATGGATCTGTTTAGTCCAGTAAACGTCAAAAGTACTACAGGGGATCTCTACTGTCTTGTGGTTACTGATGATTATTCCAGATTTTCATGGGTATCATTCTTGAAGACGAAAGATGAAACGTTTGATAGTTTGATGGCGTTGTTCAGAAAGATTGAAAATTTGTACCAAAGGCGTATCAGAAGAATTAGAAGTGATAATGGTACTGAGTTCAAGAACAACAAGATGGAAGAATATTGTGATGAAAGAGGTATATTGCATGAGTTTAGTGCTCCGTACACTCCGCAGCAGAATGGAGTTGCAGAACGTAAAAACAGGACGCTAATCGAAACGGCCAGAACAATGCTTGCTGATTCAAAGCTACCGATGAATTTTTGGGCAGAAGCAGTTTTCGCCGCATGCTATACACTCAACCGGGTTCTCACTGTAAAGAAATTCAACAAGACATGCTTTGAGTTAATCAATAACCGCAAATCGAACCTGAAGTTTTTAGAACCGTTTGGGTCTCCTTGTACAGTTGTAGAGCCTTTTGGTAAGTTTGGTCCAAAGAGTATTGAAGGAATATTTGTGGGTTATTCAAGTCCACAAAGACGTGTCTTTGTTCCAAGTACGAAGCAGATCATCGAAGCACAACATGTTGAGTGTCAGGGGTATACTATGCCACCTCAAAATCCCGGTGACTCATGTCATTTTAATTACGATAAATTGTGGGATTCGTTTGAGATGGAAGAAGAAAAAGGAAGAAGAAGAAGATTTCTTTGATGAGTTGGATATTCTGAGAGAGTATGAAGAATCGCTGGAAAGGTTCCCAGCTGTGTATTCAAGAAGACCTCGACAAACTTCAAATGATGATGAAGCAGGTCCAAGCAATGCTGGTGAACATGATGATGTCTAACAAAATGAAGTTGCTCAAGATAATCAGTCGGGACAGAATGATAATCAAGAATCTGAGAACATGCCAGTATTTGATTGTGGTGATTCAGATTCTGAGGGGGAGCAAATTCAAATTTCAAGTCAAACAAACCCAGTCAGTGAACAAGATGCAAATCAGAATGTTACTAATCTGGAAGGCGATGTAGATGTTTCAGGCGAAGTAATGCCACGAACTCTTTCATATCATCCAGAGGAGTTGATCATTGGAGAATTGCAGACAGGAGTCCGCACTCGAAGACAGATTGATAAAGGGCTTACATGTTTTTATACAACAGTTGCTCCTTTGCAAACTGAATTCTCATTGAGTTGTTTTATCTCGCAGGTTGAACCAAGGACTTACAAAGAGGCGCTTACTGAAGATTCTTGGGCCAATGCAATGCAGGAGGAACTGCGCCAATTTGACAAGTTGGGAGTGTGGAAGTTAGTGGATTTGCCAGATGGTCAAAGAAAGATAAACACCAAGTGGGTGTTCAAGTGTAAGAGAGACGATAGAGGTGTTGTGGTTCGTAACAAAACTCGACTCGTAGTCCAGGGTTTTAGTCAACAGGAGGGTATAGATTTTACTGAAGTGTATGCTCCTGTAGCTCGACTAGAAGCTATCAGAATCTTTCTCGCATTTGCATCATGGAAAAACTTCAAAGTATATCAGTTAGATGTAAAATCGGCGTTTCTTTATGGGAAGGTAAAAGAGGAGGTATATGTCGGTCAGCCACCGGGCTTCACTGATCCAATCCACAAAGACAAGGTTTACTTGCTAGACAAAGCGCTGTATGGCTTACACCAGGCCCCGAGAGCTTGGTACGAGACATTGTCTCAACACCTACTAGCCAACAGCTTCATTCGTGGAAAAGTGGATGCCACTCTCTTCACCAAAGAGGTCGACGGTCATCTTCTGATAGTTCAAATTTATGTGGACGACATCATATTTGGGTCAACAAATGAGGATCTATGCAAAGATTTTGAACGAGTTATGAAGCAGAAATTCGAAATGTCATCGATGGGTGAGATGAAATTCTTTTTGGGTCTGCAGGTTGATCAACTACCCAAAGGAATTTTCATACATCAAACGAAGTACGTTCATGATATCTTGGAGAAATTCGGGATGTCAGGTTCTACTCCAGCTTCCACCCCATTAGCAACGAATCATGGGATAAACCCTGATCTCACCGGAGAGAATGTAGATGAAACGATGTATCGTTCCATGATCGGATCACTGATGTATTTGACAGCTTCAAGACCCGATATCATGTACCCAACCTGCCTCGCAGCAAGATTTCAATCTAACCCGAGAGCATCGCATATGGTGATTGTGAAAAGGATATTATGCTACCTGAAAGGAACTCCATCATTGGGGTTGTGGTATCCAAGAGAAGGCATTTTCACGCTTGAAGGTTATTCCGATTCAGATTTCGGATGCTGCAAAGTTAATGCTAAATCAACAACAGCAGGGTGCCAGTTTTTCGGATCACGATTGGTCACTTGGCAATGCAAAAAGCAAACCTCTGTAGCTTTATCCACATGTGAAGCGGAGTATGTATCTGCTAGCAGTTGCTGCTCACAGATCTTGTGGATCCAGCAACAGATGTGCGACTACGGTTTGCAATTTCTAAACACCCCTATCTTTGTTGATAATGAGGCAACGATTAACATTACTAAAAATCCAGTACATCACGCTAAAACTAAACATATAGAGATTCGTCATCACTTCATTCTAGATTGTTTCGAGAAGAAGTTGATACGAATTGAGAAAATCCACACTGATGAGCAAAAAGCTGATTTACATACCAAAGCATTTGACAAAACACGTTTTCAGTATTTGCTAAAACTGAATGGTATGAAGCTTTTATCGGTGTTGGAGGAGATCATTGGCATTGATGAAGGAGACATTGTAGATGATGTTGAGAAGCAATTTGCAATGGTTTGTCGTTTTTTTACTTGTTTTGGTATTTAGGGGGAGTATAGGGTAATTTTTCAGAAAATACAAAAACAATAAAAAATGACAAAAATACAAAAACATGAAATTTTTTCAAAATCCAAAAATAATAGAAAACCAGAAAAGAGTTTGTGTAAAAAGGGAAAATGATAGTACATCGGCTTGACAGTCACAGTATGCTAAAGAAATGGAATGTTTAAATGCGTTAAACAGTCTCGCTGATGATATGCCGATAGGTTTTTACACATTTAGTAGGTTTGTTCGGGATATAAACTTAAATCTTTACTTACTTATTTCGTGGGGAACACTACTTGGATATATAGGTAACCCCTGAAATCTCGTTTGAAAGATTCCTTTTTCTGATATACTAGGTTTTTATACTCAGTGATATCTGGGGTATTATTCCAGGACTTCTGCTGAATGGAAGTTCTGACCTAGTCCTCGAATAATACTTTCTGCAATGCTTGAAACATAGCATCACCCTCATCATATATGATAAGACAATAAAATTTCTTAGCAATGCTGTTGTAAAAAAAATCCTCTAAAGGGGACACACCCAAGTTGAGTCATGATCTCTCTGCTGAACGGTAGTTCTGACCTGAGCTCTCATGCTTCTTCATAAATTATTAACCCTTTACAGATATCATTTGTGTTATAATTGCCTGTAAGACTGAATATTGGGATCTGGATAAGAGAGTATATTCAAGAGGTGGGATACACGTATAAGTTTAAGTCTCTAAAACACTAAATTCGTATCCTGGACAGATTGAAAATTGTGTGGAAATTTAAGTGGATCAGTATATCGACAATCTAAGCAAATTGTTTAATTCTGAGTATGTAATTCAAGCTTAACGGTACTTGTGATTTGTCGAATAGCTGATATGATTCCCTAACACGCTCATCAAAAATATGTTTGTAAATAGTTTACTTTTATTGCATTTTAGTTCTGTATTTCATTTCTAGTTTAGAAGCTTTATTAAAATCCAAAAAGATTTTTCATTTCTACTTTATTTTTGACAAACCAAAGTGGAGAGTTGATCTTTGGATTCGAAAGTTGAAAGCAGATGCAGGAGATTTCTGGACTGGAGAATGAGTCGTGAGCTAAACTTGACAAGTTTGAGTAGTTGAAAAGTTAAAGCAAGTTCATTAATTTGAAACTTGTAATTTTCAGAAGTGTATGAACTTATTTGAATAAATGTCAGTGTGATTTGTCTCAGATCAACCAAGGTCATTAAATTGGACTTGGTAGATTAATTGAGTAATCAGAGTCATTAACTTGGTCGTGAATACTTAAGTGGATTTCTAACACTGAAGATTAAATGGTAAGTTTTGATTTGAAACTATTATTATCATATATCTTATATTTGGGTAGAGTTCATGTAGGTAACAGGAATTTCCATGGCAACAAAACGTTAAAGTTTGAACCAGAATTCAAGTCCTAGCATTCTGAGAGGGGGAGTCTATGAAAGGGGGAGTCAGGATTCTGGATCAACAATCAAAGGGGAGATTGAAGATGGAGTTAGGATGAGTTTCTGAACTTGTGTGAAGAAAGAGTTTTTGCAATGAGAAGACAGAGTTGGAAAAAGATCAAGACTGAAGACTCAAGAAGACTTCGTCAACATCCAAGGGGGAGTCTGTTGGTGCACTGAATGTCTGATGACTGCGTCTTTATTGAGTCTTAGGTCGTGTTAGGTTAGATTAGAGCTTTGAATTGAAAAGGTGATTTAATGTTGTGATTTCGCTCCAAATGACATAAGTGTCATTAGAAGCGAAATCAGAAATTAGGTTATGTTCATGATTCCGCTCCAACTAGGTCTTCAAGTTAATTCCGCTCCTGATGAAGTTGTTGATTTCGCTCCTGATGAATCTTGTGATTCCGCTCGTAATGAGTATGTTGTTTGGAGCGGAATCAGGGGTCTATAAATAGGTTAGTGTTGAGTTCATTTGGTAACAGTTGGAGCGGAAACAGGTCATGGTGTAGGTGTCGAAATTCTGTCAAAATTCATTCAGAAATGCTTGTAAATATTGGAAATCAGTAATAGAAAGAAGTTAAAAGGATCCGAGCTGTTGTGACTTTGCATACTTTGATTCCGCCTTTGTATTCAAAGATGAACTGCCTTATACTGACTGTTTAGGGTCTCAACATGGTCCAACAGAAGTGAGAGGGACATCGATCTTAGAGAAGTCCGAAATGAATCGGCGGTAATAGCCCACCAATCCTAAGAAGGAACGAATCTCAGATGCAGATTTAGGCGTACTCCAATTCTTCACCGCTTCGATTTTAGACTGGTCAACATGAATACCTTGCTTACTAACGACGTGACCAAGAAATTGTACTTCATTAATCCAAAACACACACTTAGAAAATTTAGCATACAAACGTTCACCACGTAAGAGTTCAAGCATCAAGCGTAAGTGTCGAGCATGATCAGCTTTAGTTTTAGTTTTAGAATAAATGAGAATATCGTCAATAAAGACTATCACAAAACGATCAAGATAAGGCTTACAAACACGATTCATTAGATCCATGAACACAATGGGTGCATTGGTCAATCCAAAAGGCATGACCACGAACTCGTAGTGTCCATAACGAGTACGAAATGCGGTTTCGGGTACATCATCCTCGAGCACAGGAAGCTGATGATAGCCAGAACAAAGATCGATTTTTGAGAAACACGACGCGCCTTGTAGTTGGTCAAATAGGTCATCAATACGAGGAAGAGGATAACGATTCTTAACGGTAAGCTTATTAAGTTCACGGTAGTCGATACACATACGGAACGAACCATCTTTCTTCTTGAAGAATAGCACAGGAGCACCCCACGGAGAGGTACATAGGCGAATAAATCCCTTGTCGAGTATTTCTTGAAGCTGACTAGATAACTCTTGCATCTTAGAAGGTGCAAGATGATACGGGGCCTTGGCGACGGGAGTCACATCAGTTATGAGGTCAATACGAAAATCGATGGTTCTAGGAGGTGGAAGACCAGGTAGATCTTCAGGAAAGACATCAGGGAAATCATACACCACTGGAACATCGCTTATGTTCTTCCCCTTGCTCTTTTGTTCCACCACGTGGGCCAAGAAAGCAAGGTTCTGTTTACGCAAGCATCTGCTCGCTTGTGTGCATGACATCAACCTCAGTCCTTTCTAAGGTCGGTCTCCATAGACATGCAAGATATCACCAGACGGTAGAGGTAGATGAACAAACTTCTCGTGACAAGCAATCTTGGCATGGTTCTTACGCAACCAATCCATACCGATAATGACATCAAAATTACCCAATTGCATGGGTATTAGATCAATAGTAAACACATGGTCGTTAAGGGTCAAGGAACAACAACAGAGTATAGAATCAACTAGAATAGACTTCCCATCGGCAAACTCTACCGAAAACGACTTGGGTAACATAGAGCGTGCATAGTTTAACAAAGATTCAAATTCTCTGGACACAAAGCTTCTGTCGGCACCAGTATCAAATAGAATTGAAGCATAAAGGTTATTCACGAGAAACGTACCATTAACGACATCATTGTCGTTACGAACCTGATTTGCATTAAGATTGAACGCTCGTCCACGAGCGTCTGGCTGCTGGTCCTGGTTCAGCTGAGGACACTGGTTACGGAGGTGAGTAGTATCTCCACATTTGTAGCAGGCACGAACAGCGTTGACTGGTTTAGGATTCTGCGAAGGAGCTGGGAGAGCTGGTAAAGCTGCCTGAGCTGGGGCTTGCTGTGCGAGTTGAGCAGGATTAGCTTGACGACAGTAGGGAGTCGTGTGACCATAGCGATTGCAGTTGGTGCACAAACGACATGCAGAAGCAACAAGGTGATGAAAATTACAAGTGGTACTCTTGGGATAAGACCCAGAGTACTGCTTCTTTGCTTCAAGTGTAGCAGGGTTCTGAGCAGTAGCAGCAGGAGTAGGCTTAGCAGCAGGATTTGTAGCAGGAACGATAGCATTGCATCCTGAACCCTGTGACTTTCATCTCTTGTTCTTGATGCCACATGATTGCTGAGTAACTTGATGTGTAGACTTGGAGGGAGCAGGGTTAGCAAACTGCTTATCACGAACGAGGTTGTTGTCGAGACTAGCTGCGAGATGGTAGACTTCCTCAATAGTTCCGAGTTAAGTTGCTTCAATAGAATCACGCATAGCAGGAGGTAGACCATTGATGTACTTGGTTATCATGCGCTTAGGGGTAGAAACCAAGTGAGGAATAATCAAGCTGAGCTGCTTGAAACGGGTATTATAAGCCAGATTATCATCACCACTCTGCTTCAAGTGCCAAAACTCTTCTTCAAGCTTCAATTGTTCATGAGGAGGGCAGAATTCAAGCATCATCAATTCTCGCACCTCGACCCATGGAAGAGCATAGGCTTCTTCATTCGATCGGATGTTTCTCTCATTTGTCCACCACTCTAATGCTCTGCCTTGAAACATTCCCGTTGCACTCCTAGTCTTTAGCTGCTCTGGGCACTCGCTGTTAATAAAGGTAACCTCGATGCTGTCAAACCACTCGAGCATAGCAGTTACCCCATCACTGCCCGTGAAAGACTTAGGGTTGCAAGAGACAAAATGTTTGTAATTGAACTTTGTAGACTTTTCTTTCTCCATCTTAGAGTCAACAGAAGAGGGCGGAGTGTTCGATCCTTGGATCTTAGAGACGATCTTTGGCATGACTCGAGCGATCTGATCGACCATGAAGGACATCATCTTTTTCTGAGACTTTTCCCTGGATCTCTTGAGAGTGTCGGAGTGTCATCGAGAAGACATCCTAATGATCCAATAAGAGGATCGTATAAGTCTAGGTTCACAAAGTTTCACAATATAGAATTCACACACGATAGATTTAAAGACCCAAGATTCGACAAAATTCACGTAGCTTAAAGACTCAAGTTTCACATAGCCTTCAATAGACTTAATACCACAGAATCCACGAGCTTCGCATGGCACGTTGTACGAAGCTTGGCAACATGTCGGAAACGCTTATATATAGGAAGTACCAGCAGTGTATCTACAACGCTTCGGGCATATCGCTTCCACCTCGTACTCGGTGTCATGTTACGTGTTGTAAAACACACTCATCATCATTATCATAGATTCACATAGATTACTCTAATAGATTCTCATAGATTCCCATAGACTTCATATAGTTTCACATAGATTAGTGTTAACAGCCACGAAACCCCGCATGGCACGTGCTACGAAAGTTCGGCAACATGACGGAAGCACTTATATATAGGAAGGACCAGCGACGTATCCACCATGCTTCAATCATGCCACGTCCGTCTCGTCATCGGTGTCATGCTTCGTTAACCACGGCATTAGAATTCACCATAAGCTCTCATAGATTGACCAAATAGATTCAACAACATAGATTAACCCAAATAGACTTCACAACTTCGATCCGAGCCTACAAAACTACGAACTTCACTTAGCGCGTGGTACGAAGGTTCGGTAACACGCTAGAAACACTTATATACAGGAAGTACCAGCGACGTATCCACCATGCTTCGAACATGCCACTTCCGCCTCGTCTTCGGCGCTAGGCTACGTTTCGTATTTAGTTTCTCAAAACAACGCATACATAGATTACACATAGATTCCACTAGAGTACTCACTAGATTACACATAGTTTTCAATAGATTACACATATAGTTCTTCCATAGTCTTAGAATTCAACAACATCACTATTGGTCCGTAGACACTAAGTCTCGCATGGCACTTGGTACGAAAGTTGGTAACATGTCGGAAACACTTATATATAGGAAGTACCAGCGGCGTATCCACCATGCTTCGGACATGCCACTTTTCTCCCGTATTCCTTGCCATGTTACATCTAGTGCCTTATAACCAGAATATCACATAGATTGATCAGATAGATAAACTTCTTAAATTTAGTTTGATCCTGAGAGATTAGAATTTAGGCTTTAGATTGCGGACATACGTGTGATTTGTATAAAGAGCTTCAAAATAAACAAAGAATCAAGATAAACGAAGAATCGAGTTTAACACCATATGTAAAATCGAGGTAACATAAAAGATTGGCTTATAAAACATAGAGTGTCCCGGGTAGAGGAATGGTGACTAACCAAAGTGATTCGAACCCCTTTCAAATTGAGGTAACTTGTCTTGACTTACTTAGACAAATACGTCATCAATTTTACGCCTACGATATTCGTCCTTTTGGTCATTTCACGTTCTTAATTGAATGGAAGTTTCGAGACTTTGGCATGACATGGAAATATCAAAGAGTGGGACTAGTCATCAAGGTCTGAGTTTCACCTCTATCTTGACAACATCGTACCCTAATAGCGTTGGTACTTATCCATAGACAAGACCTACTAGAATAATATGGAAATTTTCCATCAAGGTTCGGATGTCACTCCTGACTTGAGGGCAAACCTCGTGCAAAATACAAACACTGGTTAACAGTGTTTTCAAAGTATTAAGTGTATATTGTGTCAGCCTTAGGGAATGCATTGTAAACTTAGCAGGAAAGTGTGCTGCTAGGAAGCAGATACGATAGAATGCATAAGTATTAAACAACAGATAAGAATCAAGATTCCTAGAACAATAGACTAGGGCAAGTATTCCTACTTATCCTAATTCCCTATAGTTATGGCTCTGATACCAATCTGTCACACCCCAACCGATGGCGGAAACATCAGGGTGCGAGCACTAAGCGTTCAGATTGCTCACGAGATTCCATAACACTAGAAATTTCAATATAAATTAAATACGTTTCATGCATAAGTTTGTCTAAACCAGCATCACCAACAAAAGATTCAAAATACGACCATTAATCGTTGTTCAAAGTCTAGAATTAAACTAGGTGAGTTTCTAAGCATCAGCCCTAGCTTGATTTCCATGATTCAACATCCTATCAGCCTGCAACATGTATTAGAATAAGGTCAGTACAAAAATGTACCGTCGAGTATACAAGTTTGAGTAATAGCATAATAGTTTAAAAACAACTCATGTCCATATGTAGATGTTAACAAAATAGTTTCAGCCATGCAAGTGTACGCAGTCCAACAAGTGATAGCCCAAGTCTCCTGATGCTTTGGTATTTTTCTCAAGTCTCAAGGAAAACTAGTATCCTCCTAACAATACCCCCGAGAATAATGGGGAGGTGCATCTCCTATAGCACTACTATTGTTAAGGCAGAACTACACACCCTGGATTAAATGTTCACATAGCACAAATAGAATACAAGAATCACAAGTTTCACATACACGTAGGATAGAGTTTAGTTTGCAAAAGTCTCAAGTATCGTAGTTTAATGGAATACATGTTACATCCCAAAGTTTAAAACAAAAAGGGATCGAGTATACTCACAGTGATTGCTTAACAGGTTAACTGTTATTGGATCAAAGGAGCTCTTTAGAGTTAGCCAGATTAGATTACAACAGATAAGAGTCAGGCAGAATAATGAGATTGCGCAAAGTGTCGGATCAGTCATCTTGATCGGATGGCTGTCCGAACGGAGGGCCATCGGACCGGATTGCCATTCGATTGAGATGACATGTGAGTGGAAGGGATACATGGCTATCCGATTGGATTGCCATTCGAACCAAAGTTCTAGGTCTTCAAAGTACCTCAAGAGGTATGTCGTCCGATCGGATGACAGTTCGATCGGATGGCTATCCGATCGAGTTGCCATTCGACGATCATGACTTCAAAGTTTAAAGTGTTTAAAGTTAAAGGGCAAGTGTTACTTGATCGGGTGGCTATTCGATCAGATGGTTATCCGATCGGATTGCCACTCGATCGGATTACCCTTTTCCCGTTCCTAAACTTGTAAAAACTCAAGTTTCTGTTTAAATGACAACGACTTGGTACGCATCGAGACAATGGTAAACACATCGATGTACAGCTGATCTGGTCGGATGGGAATCACCCCAGTCCGTTCAGTCACCTGTTCGTGATGATGCTTATGTCAGCATTCATACTCCGGTCATCTTCCCCGGCAACAATCCTTCTCCAAACCGAATCCAGACAAATAATCAAGTCTACAGTCCGTTTAAATTCGAATCTCACCGTTTTAATAAGAGTTGAAGAGAAAGATGAAGATAAACAAAGGTTTTTAGCATGAAAAGTTTAGATCTATCATAGATTTAGTGTAAAACGCATGAAATTCCTTAGATCTGAGCTAGATCTTGGCTAGGATGACATCACACAACAGTTTGGTACAAACTGCCATGGTGACATCACCTTCAAGAGTTCAAATCCGAGAGATTTCATGGTGAAAAGTGAGATTTCAAGGGAGAATCTTGTAGAGAATGATGTGTAGATCAAAGATGTACAAGAATCTACTGTAAAACGTACCGAAATCGCCGAGAAATGGAAGAAAATAGGAGTGCGTGTGTCTGGTCGAGTGAGGCTGTCACATCAGTGAGAATGGTGATGTGACAGGCCTATTTATAGTGTGAGAAGGAGTGAAGGCGGTGTGCACTTGGATCGGATGGCAGCTCGATCGAGTGGCCATCCGATCGGGTGGTCATCCGATCGGATGGTCAACCGATCGGATTGCCACTCGGCCAATCCATCCTTTCCGCGTTTTCGTCTTTGATTCGTTTCGCGCGTTAGATCAAGCGTTGCGTTGCTTATTTATTGGGTAATAGTATAACTAGATTATAGCCATAACACAAAAGATTTCAAAGTTTCATAGTTTCCGCCAGTGACAAGATTCCAGTCGCTTGTTCAACCAAGTCTCAAGTTTCACGAGCCTCAAGAGTCAAACACCAAAGTATCAATAGTCAAGGATCTAGTCCTCCAAGTATCAAGTATCTAGATTTAGACATTTCGAGTATGTAGGATTAGACATTCCAAGTATCTAGAATTAGACATTCGAAGTATTTAGAATTAGACATAAAATTTACCAAGTAACAAAAAGTATCAATGACCACATAGTTTAGGGACTAAAATTGACAATATCTAAAAGTCTAGGGATGCAGGTGTTACAGTAACGAACATTCTGGAACTTCATCATAAGCTAAACATACCCTAAATATCCTTTACATAGCTTAGAAATAGGCTTTGAGGGGTTTGGTATGCGAAAATATGCTTATTTGATCAATAGGGACTAAAAGCATCAAAAAGTGCAGAAGTTTGCATTTACGCGCATATCTTACGTTCTGAACATATCCGGACACCCAAAAATTTTTGTAATCATTAAAATATTTTATTTTAGTGATTGGAATGCAAAAATACCATTCGTCGTGTAATATGGATGGTTTTTCACGTCCGTTCGTGTTTCGTCCTAATTAACCGAATAACTGACCGTACGACCAAACGAACCGACATCCGAGATAGTTTCAAGCATGTTTCCAGTCCCCTATGCTTTAAAATCCTTGTAGAGCCTTGAAAATGGGTTAACGGGGCTTAAACACGTCAAAAATGGCTTAAACGTGCTGCAGGGACCATTCTTGCCAAGTTTTGAAAGTTTCTGGCTCAGGTGGGTGCTTGCGTTGCGCCACAGCAAAGGGGGGGTACCCGTGGCGGCGCGCGACGACCTACTTTTGATAGAAATGTCTGTTTTCAGCAACCAACTTGAATTTGAGGGTCTTTTATGCAAATTTTCAATACTATGGACTTGTTTTATCTCATCCCATTGTATTAGAAACCATGTTCCACAAGTGCAGGGTCAAGATTGAACCTCCTAACACATGGAATGATCTCCTTGATGCAAACTTACTATAAATAGAATTGGGTTTCTCATTCATTCCTCACACAAATTGAATCAATTCTGCTCTAAGTTGAAGCTAAGGCTTCATACCTGAGTATTTTGGTTCAATTCTTCCTTGCTTGGACCTTTTGTAAGCTTCTTTCATGCTTGTTTATGATTTTCAAGCTTGAAAGTCAAAAAGTGTTTGACTTTCTTCTTTGACCACGATTTGGTCAACACAAAGTTCGTTTGAACTTTGTAACGTGAGCGTAATCACGATGGTTATAGTCCCTTGTGACTATACCTACTGATTAACACGTCGATTAGTCGAAATGACGAGACAAAGTTTCGGTCAAAATGCGTATTTTGCAACGAAGCTATTTTTGGGTATCAAAACACTTTGTTTTGATATCAAACTTGTTTTCTAACTTAGTTAAACATGTTTTGACATGTTTAACTCGTCACTTTTAGTCTAGTGCTTGTTTAGGGTCGTAAGTCAAGCGGTCTTGACAACCGCTTAGACTTTCGAACCCGACCCGTTTGGTCGATCATTTGGATCCGATCAAGCATATTTTTTTTGTGACCATAGTTATATAGGGAATAACCTTCCGAGGTTATACCTTATGGTCACTTAGTTTAATCAGTTGTATGATAGGTAGTTTATATGCCTTAGGAAAATGACCAAAATGCCCTTTTTATGCATAATTGGATTTTAAGCATATGTAACTTAATTTTTATCACTTAAAATAATTACACAACATATTTAAACATGTTAGTGCATATAATACTTGTCATAGTACTAGTTAGGCGTCTCGAACGCGCATTCGCGCGAACGACGCGTTAACGTAGCGTAAGCTACCTTAATGGGTCGTAACGGGTCGTAAACACTTAGGATAGGTTCCGATTTAGAATGTAGGCTTTGTTAAACCATATCACATGAGTTCCAATACTCATTTGGTCTACGAGACCTCATTCTACCCGATCTTCCGATTAAGTGTCGATTTATTAACTAGCGATCCGATTACTAGGTACCACTTGATTTCCTTGGTTTGCCCGAGCTTTGTTAAGTTAGATCGAGGATACTTTGCATTCAATGTGAGTACATAGTTCCCCTCTTTTACCATTTTCAAATGTTTTGGGGTGATTCATATGTGTAACCGATTTGTTTTCCAAATGTATGGCATATATGTGTTTACTAAGTGCTTTTATGTGTATTATTCCGATTATGCAAATACAATGTTTATCCAAATCCTTAAAAGATCTACCTATCTTCATAGTTAGATTCTTATAGGATATTTGAAGTACAGTCTTAGATCTTCCTATCTTCATAGTGAGATTTTTAAGAAGTACTTTACGAAAAGACGATTATGGTTTATGTGTAGATTGTTGGTGATTTAGATAACGAAACTAGATAATACGATAAGCACATGGTGGATACGCCGCTGGTACTTTCTATATATAAATGTGCTTATTGTATTACCCTTCATGGCGTTATCCCGAATCACCATTAGGATTTAGAATGTTGTGATACAATGATACAATGTGATCGAGATCAAATCCTTCTAGCATCAGTTTATCTTTATAGATTGATACTTGTAGGATGTTTAAAGTGCTAATATTGGAGTCCTTGTTTGGATTCATTGTGTACTTTATTGCATGTTTGACTAGACGATGTGACGAGTACCGTATCCCTGTAATATTTATCTATCTTCTTAGCTAAATATATATGGGATGTTTAAAGTGCTAATATTGGAGTCCTTATTTGGATTCATTGTGTACTTTAATGCGTGTTTACAAGTTGTTGACAAGTTGACGATTTTTTGTTTATGTGGTAGTTGTGATTTAGATACCGAAATGGGTGTAATAAAATAAGAACATGGTGGATACGCCGCTGGTACTTCCTATATATAAGTGTTCTCATTTTATTACTCCTGTAGCGTTATCCAAATCACTTTAGGATTTTGTGTACGATTGATTCAATGATCAATTATCCAAATCCTTGTAGAATCTCCCATATCTTATTTTGTTAGATTCATAGAAGGATATCTAAAGTATTATTATGAATCATTGACTTGATTTATATAATACTCACACAAGTTTTGATTTATTTCAAAACAGTTATTATTAATCCTTGATTGAATTTCTAATAACCCATTAACGAGTTTTACGTTGATTTAAACGAGATTACGATGTACACTTTCAAATGGCATTTAAATGACTTAGTAATAATCATATTGCCATATACAAAACTATTTTCCACGTGTTTTCACAATCAAGATTATGTATTGCAATACTAAACTTTTGCCATTCTTTGGCTTCAAGATTTATTTTCAATTGACAACTCTCGTAGTTGTCAAAGTATTGCAATATCAAATGTTTTGCCATTTATTTGGCTAACAAAACCTATGTACTCGCCGACATTTTTATGCTGACTATTTTTCACATATGTTTCAGGTTTTCAACTATTCAAGCATGCAACGCATAGGACTGCATTCGTGCCTTAGACTTCTTAAATCAAAAGACAATTACATGTATTCTTTGTTTGTAAAACGATGTTAATAATATTGAAACAATTTAGTACTAGTAGTTGTGAGAAATTTGTAACGTGACTCCCCGAAATTTATGTCGCGTGTTGTTGTATTACGCGATTAGGGTGTTACAAACGAAAGTAAGTACATCCGTTCAAAATAGCTGTACATCAGTACCAAATCTCATCCGCACCAAAATTTGACGATTTTGAAAATTTTTCTAAGTGTTAGATTATTATATTCGTGCAGGAAAAAGCGACAACTTCGATTCTAAGCACAACATCTGTTTTGTGTTAGACAAGAAAGAATTTATCAAAGATGGAATCGTTTAAACCAATCCTAGATTTCATGGATCGAATTCGTATCAAGAAAGCGCTTACAGATCAACACAAGGCTTATCGATCACATATTGAACGTTTCTGGCAAAACACCAAATTCATTTCTGATCCGCCAGCGATTCATTCTTTTGCAAAGGTTGGAAATGAAGACATCGAGGTGGTTATTACTGAGGATCAAATCAAAAGGGTGTTAGCTTTTGGTGATAGACCCGAAGATCCAACAGGTTATCCAGAGAGGATAGTAAAGGGTTGTTTTCATCGGATGGGATACACGAGGCATGTCAACGAAATGGATTTTTCTAAAGTAAATATCTCAAGGCCCTATAAGTTCTTTATGCATTCAGTGATTTATGCGATGGGGCATAGAAAGGGTGGTTGTGACGTTGCGGTTGATTACTTAATGTGCATGATTACAGCTCTTACTTTGAACTTGCATACAACTTTTCAAAGTTGACCTTCGAGCAAATGAGGACAAATCTAGTACAAGATAGATTTTTGCAATATCCGAGGTTTATGCAGATGTTATTAGATGATTTGATTCCGAATCTTGCAAAACAAGAATCCGATGTGCTACCACTGGAACATATGACAAATTTATCACTAGATCGGATTCAACAGTACAAAAATCAGTCAGAAAAAGACATTCCTCAGTTCAAAAGATTATTTGGATGTGTGAAAGATAAGGATTATGTTATGCCACCTAAGGACCAATGGAGAAACGATGATAGTGATTTTGAAAATGAAGACGATAATTTGGAAGGTTTTGTGGCAAAAAAGTGTAAATTTTTGAAAAGGAAGACTCAAAGAAACATAAAGCTAAAAAGCAGACAACCATAAAGCAGAATACAAGAAAGAAAACACCGAAAGCTATGCTTCACAACGGAAGCATTTGGGGTTATAGGTGGTGAAGCAGATGATGAGAAGACTGAAAGTGATAATGATATCGAGATTATAAAGATGGCTCCAACAACACATGATCCAAGAGCTAAATTTGAAAAGCTGAGCAAAAGAAAGAAAAGGGCAATAGACAGTGACGATGAACCGTAATTGCCTTCTGATCCTGATATAGTTAAGAAGCCATCAAAGCGATAAAAGAGAAAAGTTGCTACAAATGTGAAGAAAACAGGGTCTCCAATGATAAAGAAAGAACTAAAGAGAAATGTAGAGCCTGTCAAAGAAACAACAACTGCTAGAGTTGAACCAATAGTTATATCTATAAGTGCACCAACTATTGAAGTTGAGGTTGAAGTTGAGAATGTTATTCCTATTAAAACGCCAACGACATCGTAACTGTTAGGTCCAGAGTTTTACGCTTATCTTTATTGTATTCATTTATATATTTATTGGGTTTAGATTAGGATTTGGGCTTGGGCTAGGCCATGTGGACCAATGGGGTAGAGGCTCCTATAAATAGTCATGTCTAGATTATTGGTAGTAGAGCTCTCTCATTTGTAATAATGTAATCCCCAAAATGAGAACCTTGTACTAGACAATCCTAGAGATTGTGTGCAAGGTTCTTGAAGATCGTACCAGACAGTTCTTGAGACTGTGTGCGATCAAAGCAGTGGTACTAAGTTTTGTAATGAAAATTTTCTTTTTGTTCTTTCGATTTGATCTTATATTCCGCGTTTGATTGAACCATTGAGTGATATCTCGGGTTTTTTGGGACTTAACCAACAACTCTTGTACAACCTATATCTCCTCAACCTCAACCACAATCAATTCCATGATCAAGATCTACAACATGACAGCAACCTGGTTCTTCTAACAACATATTCGATGATGATCTTCCATTCCCAAATTTTGATACGATGAATTTGGATTTTCTCGACGATCCAAATGATAAAAAGATTAAGGAATTGGAAAAAAAAAGGTTAAGAAGTTAGAAAGCGAAGCAGTTCAAATGGAAGCCGTGATTGCAAGTCTTGTTTCAGAAAATGAAAGACGGAGAAAAAATCGAGCAATTTAGAAGCTGACAAGAAAGTGAAAGACTGAAAGATTGATATTCTATATAAAGTGTTAGAAAAGAAACTGGGATTTTTTTTGAAGCAGAATTCAATCAAATCGAAATTGAAGAAGCTGAAGCACGAGCTGCCTAAAGGGCATAAAAAGCTGTTGCTGAAGGCTGCTAATGCTGACAAAGGGAAAGGAAAGGTCGATGTTATACCAGAAATTAGATATGAGCCTGAAATAGAACCTGAATCCGAACCAGTTGATATCAAAAAATTCGTTCTCATTAGTGAAACTTACGATGTACCATACGTGACAGAGTAAGAAAAAGAAGACAATGATAAAGAAGACAAAGAAGATGTGGATATTGAAGGTTCTGGTCAAGATGGTGATGATAAAGGTGATGATGATGATGATCATCATCATAATCTGGGTGGTATTGGTCTAGTGGTGTATGAGGGGAGAACGTCTAAAGATGATGATCAGAATGAATATATGAACGCCGATGAAAATGAAGAGGATGCCGACAGAGAGGGGGAGTGTAGTAATGATCCTATTAACGATGAAGATACTTCAGGAATCTTACAGACGTTATTCCTCTAATGGTTGTTCCTGAAAGTAACAAGAAAATGATTTATCTTTGCCATGATGTAGAAGAGGGTGAATTCATTCATGACTATACTAAAGAAGAAATAGCAAAGATGATGGATATTGACGAAAACTCATTCGAGTTTGATTTCGAGGAAGAGTTGAACAGTATTAACATTGCAAAGCTAGATAATTATGTTTTTAAATATATACATGATTACAATAACGTTGTCATGGAAGATGATTCTGATGATGAGACAGCTAAATATTCTGGTGAAGGAACTGATGATTTCCCAACATTACAAGAAATGTTTGATGAAGAAACTCAGAATTTGTTGAAGAGAAAGATAGAAGAAATAACCAACGATGGTGTGCCTCTGAGGCTAAGCAAAGATGAGATTAGAGAAGCTCGAAAGACTTGGTTTAAACCAATGCCAAAAGAAAGAAAGTTCAGAAGACCATTAGCGTTTTTCACAAGAAATCCAGACGTATCACTTGGAGTATCATTAGCTGGGGCTGGATTCCAGAGCTAAACGTGTTTGGAATTAAACGTGAATTCGGAGTTCGACACTTTCGATATTTACCTGATATTAAAACTCTGTCGTGGTGGGATGTGCAAGAGTTATGCCAAACAAAGTGCATTAATTTCCATATGAAACCAGGAGATCAAAAATTGTGGAGGCTAATCAGATTTGAAGCACGAAATTACTTTCCCAACTGGAAGCCTCATTATCCAAAAAAGATTACAAAGATTGATATTATTTCAAAAATTCCTGATGTGACTTTGATAGTTAAACGTCCTCGAGCCATGAAGAACATGCCACTGATGAAGTTGGAACAAGATTTTCATGCTGATTTTAAATGGTGGGAATGTGATCGAGAGATAGGTGAAGCGGTGATTGTATTGAAATCTGAAGGTATTTGGAGGGTTAAAAGGATTCTAGATCCAATGTGGCTGGTGAACTTATCAGAGAAAGATATTGAATGTTTGTACTACAATAAGATATGTTATAAAGTGTAAGACAAAGTACAAGCCATGCAGTATTAGAATGTGATCAGAATCTATTATGCATATGAGATAAATTCTAGAAAGATGTGGGAGACGAATTGGAGAGAGATAGAAAGAAAGGAGTTTCTGAAAGATGTTAAGAATTAAGAAAGGCTTGAGGCGATCCTTAAGAAGGCGTCACTTAAAAGATTTCAATTCATGAACAAGCCGATTCCTACAGATCAGACTCCTATGTCTTTGCCGAGCTAAAACGTCAAAGACCAAGAAAGTATTTCTTCAAACGATAAATTTTTTGATGTTATGAAGATTTTTGAAGACTGGCCGAGACTACGGCAACATCTAGGGGGGTTTTGTTGATACACAATGTATGTTGCCTACGTCATCGAGTCGTGTTATGTAACAGGGAAAAATGTTAGATTATTTGATTTTCACTTGTAAAGTACTTTTGTAGAGAAGTAGTACATCTATGCAAAGGTAGTTCATTCGCACGGATGTAACTCATGTTCATACGTATGAATGAAGGCTTCTTAGTTCCCACGAAGGTAGGGCTTTTCACGTGTATAAATAGCCATGTGGACTAAGTGTTTGTAAGGATTTTGTGCTACTGACGGCAAAGCCCTGTCAAATTTTTTCTGGTTGTAAACGTTGATCAATTAATGAAAACATTGAAAATTAAAGTAATCTTATATTTTCGCTTAATCAAAATGGATCCCGCACAATTTGACTAGTTTATAGATATTACCTGAGCATTATGTCGATAGAAAACGGCCCTCACACATAATTGATAGCAACAGGTAAGGGGGAATCAATAAGTGCAGTATCCTGCTTGGTAACGGTGGCTTTATCAATTCTGTGAAAACACTAGGTGTTAGCAGGTTTAAGTATGATAAACACACTATTAGTTAGCGGGTTTAGCATATTTAGCATGTTTATGGTTGTTAGCGGGTTTAGCTAACAAACCCGTTAAGCCTAGTGGGTTCATGGAAATTAGAGTGTTTAACTAGATACGCTATTTTTCAGCATATCTAATTAGTGGGTTTAGTGTTTTGTAAGTATAAATACATGTGTTGTATCACATTTGTAACTAAGCATTCTAAGCATGAGTAGCTTGAGAGCATGAGAGGAAAACCGTGTGTATACATGTCACTATATCTGAGAGGACTTTGTGTCCAGGTGTTAGTGACCAGGTTGTCTAGAGATAGGATGCGTACTCTTTTGGTTATGTAATCTATGACCCATATATCAATTAAGAGTGTTCATACTTCGTCTATCTCTCATGTTTATTGTTTTCGTTTCAATCAAGAGTAATGTGTTTGATATGTGTTATCGATCCTAAGAGGTCCCTAGGACTTTCAGTGGTCATGGTGATGGAGGATGAAAGATAGAATGGAATTAATAGGGGAGGGGGGAGGGGGATTTGAGGTGTTTAGAGGGAATGAGAATCCTGGTGTAATAGGTGAGTCTATTCCATTGACCAACCGAACACCAATTTTCATTCCATTTCGTCTCTCATTTTTGCATATCAAACGCTACCTTAAAATCCATTCGTTTTGCAAGGTTTGAATTCCAATTTCATTTCTTTCAAATTTAATTCCTTTCACAAATTCCAATTCCATAAAAAAATTGTGAACCAAATGCGCCGTAAGAGTTTTGTTGATGATGGAGGCCTCCTTTGTTTCAGTCTAGATCTAATAAAACTTTAGTTAGCTTTTTTTACATTTTTATTTGAAAAATAGATAACTGGTATATAAACAACTACTATTATTGTTTTCGGTGTTAATCAGGGTGTTCGAGATTATTTTTTAGTTTCTCTCATGGTGTTTATGTATGTTCAAATTGATTATCATTCTATATAGATATCGTTCAGAATTTAGATACAAATTACAATACAAATGGAAAAACAAATGAAATTAGAAAGGATACTATGTTACTAGTTATAGTGACAATAAAAAAAATATAGAGAGGAATCATTAAGATCACTTGTCTGGCATATGGTTTCTTTAAAAAAAAGGTTTCGCATCTCGATGTATAAGAACTCATACATCTTTGAACGTCCAATTTATCCCCGTTCATGCAAAAACTCTTTGTATTTTCATTGATTTAGGTACGTATTTAAGTTGTTTGTGAAAATACAGGTTTGGGCTTCGGCCTAGTGGTAAAACGAAGGGTTTTGGAGCAAAAACGGATGATTCCAGCAAACTGCCAGATATGGCACGGTCATGCCATCCCCTGGCACGGTCGTGCGTGGTCATCCGAGTACCAGCACCATCATGCCAAATGCCAGCACCATCCAAAATGAACAAGATATCTGATTGGCACGGTCATGCCATCCTCTGGTACGGTCATGCCCAGTCATCCCAGCACCAGCACCATCATGCCATATGCCAGCACTAGCCAAAATGGATAAGATTTCTGATTGGCATGGTCTTGCCACCCCTTGGCATGGTCATGCCCGACCAAATCAACCAAGGCACAACCAGTTCACAAGATTTCCATCGAAGATTACCATTGAAAAGTAACCTGGCACGGTCATGCCAAAACCTGGCACGACCAAGCTCGCCTCAGGAACTTTTGAGAATGATTTTGCCAAAAATGGTAGCAAACTAGAATGACAGATGAAAAGCGAAACTGACACAGGCCAAGCACAACCATGCCAAAGCCTAGCATGGTCCTGCCGATCGACCAGTAGTATAAATACGAGTTTTAGCTCATTTTTTAGGTGTGTTGGGTCTTGGAGGTGATTTCTCTCTCAAAATTTCTGCATTTGGGGAGCTTGGAGGAGCCAAAAAGGAGCCCAACACCACTCAAGATTCAATCATTCAACCTATAATCCTTGCTTTTTGGTGGTATTTCATAATTCCATGTTGAACTTTGAAATATTTGCAAGAATTATTTATGTTGTCATGAGCCTTATGGGCTAAACATTTATGTTGCTTAAACTTGGTTGAGGCTTATGAATATATGATAACATGGAAGGAGATGTGGTCATCATCAATCATACCCAGTAAAATCCCACAAATAGCAAAGCTATTTGTAGGGTCTGGGGAGGGTGGGATGTAGGCACACCTTACCTCTACCCCTAGGGATAGAGAGGCTGCTTCCAGAGAGACCCTCGGCTCCAAAACACCCAGGAAAGAAATAAATTAAGCATGAGGTGTGTGTGTATGTGTATAAAGCTACGAATGTAGTATGAGTTGCGAAAAAGGGCATGGTAGAACAAAACAAATATGACAACACAAAACAGTCTATACACATAGTTACATATCTACGACCATACACTACACCTAGAAACACAACTGAACAAAACATCCTATACACATAGATACTTATGTACGACCATACACTACACCTAAAAACACAATTGTACCCTTTCCTAGAAATCCTTAACCTTGATCCTACGTCTCCACGAGCTCCTATCATGGACCATGTTCTCAGAGAGGTGCAATTTTTGCAAATCCTGCCTAATCCGCTCATCCCAAGTAATTTTGGGTCTGCCTCTACTCCTCCTCCCCTCCACCTCGAGGGTTTCAACCACTCTAACTAGTTCTACCGTCTGCCTCCTCTTCACATGCCCAAACCATCTCAATCTTCCCTCCTTTATCTTATCTGATATACTAGCTACTTCTAACCTTTCCCTAAAAACATCATTTCTTATCCGGTCTAACCTTGTGTGGCCACACATCCATCTTAGCATTCTCATCTCTGCTACCTCCATCTTGCGTGCCTGTACTTCCTTAATGGCCCAACATTCGGTTCCGTATAACATAGCAGGTCTAATTGCAACCCTATAAAATTTCCCTTTCAATTTTGTTGGGAACCTCCTATCGCACAATACCCCAGTGGCAGCTCTCCACCTACACCATCCGACCTGGATGTGGTGATTGTTCTTATTAATCTTCATAATGACATTTAGTCTTGTTCTTAGAGTTCATGTGCATGTTTGAAGTTGTTGTTCATGAGTGTTTAATCATAAGTATATGCATGATGTGTTGGAAAGACCATGTGTAAATTATGGTTATTGAATCTTGTTAACTTATTAGTTTTATTCATAGCATGAAACTAGGAATGGTAATTGCCAACATGAATTAGATGATGATTTGAACATGTGTATGAATTCTTGCATTTAGATTTGGAAAGATCATAAGAATGTTTATATGAATTTTATGGTATGTGATTATGTTAGCATGATGATTTAGGCCAAGATTATTATCTAGCATGACCATGCTTGTGGTTCATATCAAGAACATGATGAATATATTATTTACTTAAAAGCAAATTAGGGTGATTAGAATTTTGTTCATAGTGGTTTTCTCTGATTTGTAGAGTTGGGAATTTTCACAAACAAGTAACTCATAATTAAAGATTAACATTAACTTATCAAATGAACTTAAAAAGAATAATTCTTAGATGATTATAGTGTTATTTCATTTTAATTTTCCTAAGGATTATAAAACTAGGAGACCTTGATTGGGACTTAGTTAAATTAGAGTTTGTATCATCACTAATTCTTCCCTCTAGTTTTCATATGTTTATTAGTGGATACTTAGTTTAGGCAACCTTTCTTAGACATTATTATTTCAAGAATATTTAGTAGTTTATTATTTGCATGATAAATTAGAAAAATCAAACCCGCTAATTGAAAAGGCTTTAAAGTAACAAAAGTTTAGTATCAAGACACCGTGTCCATGGATTGATATCCGGTTCTTACCGATAAACTATATTACCATCCAATGGGTACACTTGCCCTTTGCGTGTGTATTTTAGTTCTTGGGTGAAAACCATTTTAAAACAAATTTGTGGGAAGGAAAATTCATTTATAAAAAATATATATAATTCACGCACATCACGTCTCCTCTAAGAACGCGTATATCTCCCATGGTCTCCTCTAAGAACGCATATATCATGATATAAAAACAAGTAGTTTTTGTTGTCGGAATTAACCACATTACCTGAAATGCACCTGGCAATAGTGTGCATTATTCTATTGGCTAATTTTAGTTTTTTTTTTTTTCATGTGTATCTAAGAAGAGAGCATACAAAGCCTTTAAAGTTCTAGTTCTAGGAACCAACAACAACAATGATCGTACTTTAGTTTTATAATCTAAACAAAACAGTAACTTACCAAGCCTTTAATTGAATTAAACATAAGAAATGTCGTAAATGAAAATTTAAACAAGTTAATGATTAGTTGAAAATAGGGATGACCATATCAGTACTGGTACCAAAAAATACCGGTGGTGAATGGTACTGTACCAATAAAATTTTGGTACCAATTCGGTATCCACTTTTTAAAGTATTCGAGATCGGTACCTTTGGTTCGGTACCCTTTGGTTCGGTACCCTTTGGTTTGACCAACGCACCTGCTGTTTTCAAGGATTTGATGAACCATTTGTGCATAGTGTACTTGGACCATTTTGTGATCGTCTTCATCGACAACATCCTTATCTACTCCAAGACTCAAGAAGAGCATGAGCAAAACTTGTGTCTTATCCTTCAGCTTCTACGCGCTGAACGTCTTTACGCCAATTTCTCTAAATGTGAATTTTGGTTAAAAGAAGTCCAATTCCTTGGTCACACCGTCAACGAACTTGGTATCCACGTTGATCCCGCTAAAATTGAAGCTGTGAAGAATTGGATTGCACCTAAGTCTCCGTCTGAAATACGTTCGTTTCTTGGCCTTGCTGGTTACCATCGTCGTTTCATCTCCAATTTTTCTAAGATCGTCGTTCTTCTCACCTCTTTGACTCAAAAAGAGAAACCTTTTGTTTGGGGTCCCGAACAAGAGGAATCTTTTCAAACACTGAAGGACATGCTTTGCAATGCTCCTATTCTTGCGCTTCCTAATGGTATAGACGACTTTGTCGTGTACTTGTAGAACCCAAAATCAATCCGGATCACAGTGGTTGATTGTTTTAGTCCAAAACACCTATTGATTAGGTGTTTGAACCATGAGAAAGTCAAGAAAAATCAAAAGATGAAGATGAAGCTTTTGGTTTGATGATTTGCAACTAGTGTTGTATTGATTCCAAACTGATATAAACACTAACAAGCTCCTGGAATTTCGATTAAGCACTATAAAGATTAAAAGAAGCACAACACAAGGGATTTCACCAAAGAACTAGCCAAAAAGCTTGGCTAGGGCAACATTTCATTTGCTTATATAGTGTCTGACTTGCCAGCATAATTATAATTATGCTGGCATCTTAAATACACCAAGTCAGAGTTCCATCTTTCAAAGTATTACATTTTTTTTGACCCCTGGAATTTCCAAAACCTAATAAACTTAAACCTAGCAATCCAGAACCATCTAAAACAAGTACCAACGGTCTCAAATGATCTAACAATATTCCCCCTAGACCGTTGTGTACTTGATCGTTCTTTATTGTGTACTTGATCGTTCTTCAGTCTTGTTTAGCGTTTTAGTCCCTAAGCGATTCTTCAGTCTCGTTTAGCGTTTTAGACCCTAAGCGACTCAAGTACCGACGGTCTCAAAATGGTCTAACAATATTGTTGATTGTTTTAGTCCAAAACACCTATTGATTAGGTGTTTGAACCATGAGAAAGTCAAGAAAAATCAAAAGATGAAGATGAAGCTTTTGGTTTGATGATTTGCAACTAGTGTTGTATTGATTCCAAACTGATATAAACACTAACAAGCTCCTGGAATTTCGATTAAGCACAATAAAGATCAAAAGAAGCACAACACATGGGATTTCACCAAAGAACTAGCCAAAAAGCTTGGCTAGGGCAACATTTCATTTGCTTATATAGTGTCTAACTTGCCAGCATAATTATAATTATGCTGGCATCTTAAATACACCAAGTCAGAGTTCCATCTTTCAAAGTATTACATTTTTTTGACCCCTGGAATTTCTAAAACCTAATAAACTTAAACCGAACAATCCAGAACCATCTAAAAAAAGTACCAACGCTCTCAAATGACTTAACAATATTCCCCCTAGACCGTTGCGTACTTAATCGCTCTTTATTGCGTACTTGATCGTTCTTCAGTCTTTTTTAGTGTTTTAGTCCCTAAGCGATTCTTCAGTCTCGTTTAGCGTTTGAGACCCTAAGCGACTCAAGTACCGACGGTCTCAAAATGGTCTAACAATATTCCCCCTAGACCGTTGCGTACTTGAGCGTCTTCATTCTTTGACTCTGGTTTCAGGATTTACTGCGTCTTTTCCCACGTTGTGCTGTGATGGAGTTTGCTTGTTATCAGCTTCACTTGCGTCCCCTATTGTGACATTGTATGTGGATGACGTCTGAGATTGAATCTCTCGAACTTCTGATTCTGATGAAAGATTCGTGACTTTTGGAGCAGGTGATTGATGATAGCTTCTTTCTTCTCTCGAGCTTCGTCACACTCCTTTTGTTCTTCAATTCTTGAATAAGATATCCATCATTGTTAGTGCATTATGTGTCTATCGCCTCTGTCAATCTAGTCCGTAGCAGAAACAGAAGAATTCTAGCGTTTTATTGTAATATCTAGTTAAAAAGGGCAAGGTGGCAAACTTGTAAATAAGGAGAAATCCTTATAATCCTTGTGCCTATAAATAGATCATTTACGTTTAGAGTTTAAGACTTTTGCTCATTTTTGGAGGTTTAGGAGATCTAATTTTAGAGAGAGAAAGTCTAGAGAGAGAAAGTTCTCTCATGTGATTCTGGGCTTTGTACACATCATCTTATTCAATAGAATCACGTTATTAGTACGTTCTTGTGTGTTCGGTCACGCACGTTCACGGATTTCGCACGTCGAACGTTCGTTACGCAATCGTACGGTGTCAAAACCGATCCTACAAGTGGTATCAGAGCAGGAGCTCGATTGCACTGATCAAACACATAGATTCGTACCAGATTACATCGATTTCAGATCTGAATTTCATATATTTCTTCATCTTTTTCATTCTTATCACGTTTTTCACTGAAAATAGTCAAATTGAACAGGTTTTTACGGTCCAAATTGGTTGATTTTTTGATATGTTGTGCGAAAACACTTGATTTACAACCCTACCAAATTTCAGATCCTAATTCCTAGTCGTTTAGGAGAAATCGAAGGTTTTTGGTCCGATATCAAGTGACATCAGCCTGATTCCGCTCGAAAATACTGAGTCCGCTTGAGATATATCTGATTCCGCTCGAGCATTTGGAGCGAAATCAGGGTTTAGCTCCAAAAGATTGATTCCGCTCTAGAATATTGACTGATTCCGCTCCAAGTTGTCTGTTTCTGATTTAAAGTGTAGATTCCGCTTCAGAAATTTTCTGATTCCGCTCCAGAGTACCGAATATCAGATTCCGCTCGAACTTTATTGTCTGATTTCGCTTGAGTAGACATATCTTATGTGAAATCATAACTGCATGTGTCAGTTCATGTGATTAAAAGATATTAGCCCAATCAGATTCTAGATTCATATAATAGTTGTCGGATATTAATTGTCATCGAGAAGTATCAGCCCACAATACACGTTAACGGCCCAATTAAAATCCACATATTAAAATTGTTGTCGGGTATAGCCATGAGATCATAAATGACTTAAAGTTGAGAGGCCCAATTAGATATATGATGAATTAACTGATTTGTCGGCTTATATAACCATGTGATCATTTGCTTTGAGGTCCAATCAGATTAGTGTTGTTGTGGTTGAATTGTATTTTAAATATTCAAACATTTAATAGAATTCAAGTCACTTAACAAAGAAATTGTGATCAAAATGTTTGACGAAAAGGAAAATGCTAATCTTGAAAGATTAAACAATTGGTATAGTGGTTGTTATCTTGAGAAAAAAGAGGTTGTGGTTGAAAGATTTGAATATTTTATGTGTAAGAAATATGAGAACTTTAATGATATGTATAAACGATATGATGATTTACTTAAAGGTTTGAGAATGTATTACTTAACGATATCAGATGCTGAACAAATATCTAAGTTTGCAGATGCATTACCTTCAGAATGGGATGAATTTTTAGGAAAATTGAAAAAGGATTCTAGGTTCTCAAAATTTGATCTATATGATTTCATCAGAGAGCTTAGAAAACACAATGATGAGAATGAAAAGAAAAAGAAAGAGTTGATAGAGGAATTAGAAAGAAGCTCAAAATACATAAGTTTGGATGTGATTCTTGAAATAATCAAAAGAATTGAAAATGGTATTGATGTAAGAAGAAGGATGAAATATGATCACAAGAGAGGTTGTTTTTTAAATGAAGATTTGAATCCTGCTGATATGGTTAAAAATTTTCTTGCAGGAACGACAAAGATTGAAGAATCTAAGAAGGATGAAACTTCAAAATGTGAAGTTGTATGCTCAAAATGCGAAAAATCCGAAGCAGAAAATGTCAATCTCTCAAAAGATGTGGAAAATTTGACATTGGAAAACAAAGCTTTGAAAGACGAGAAGAAAGCTGATGATGAACAGATTTTGGAGTTGCGCTTGAACTGCGAAAAACTAAAATCTGAAAATGACAAACTTTTGAAGAATGTTGAGAGTTTGTCATTAGAAAACAAAAATTTTAAAGAAAAAGAAAAAGATTTTGAAAATAAAAAATTAAAGATTGAAAAAGATTTTCAAAGTCAAATAAAGATTCTTGAAGATGGGAGATCTGTTTTTAGCAGGAATAATATTGAAAAGCAAAAGGTAATAAATTCCCATCGTCAGACGATTATTCGACTTCAAAAAGAAGCTGAATGTGATAGAAAGAAAATAAAAAATTTAGAGAATAAATTGAAAAGTTTTGTGACTTCTGCATCATATGTTTGTCCAGAACCGATCAATTCAGTTCCAATAAGTGACAATGTCACAAATTTTGACAAAGTCAAAATTGAAGATTGTGATGATAAAGCTGATGATGAAAAAGAAAAGGAAAAGAAACGAAAAATATTTTTAGAATTACAAGAAAATTTTCAAAATACTGTTTTGCAATCTACTGAAATAGGTGAATGCTCAAAGCAAAAACCTGTTAAGAAGATTGTAGAACAGAAACAAAAAGTTAAAAATTTGAAAAGTTTTCAAAATGAAAATAAAAGCTCATCAGTTCAGTCATCCAATCATTATAAAAAACCACAAAAATCTGAAAATAAAAACTCACAAAAAGTTGGTAACCAGTGGTGCAGGTTTGACCACAGTGCTCAAATGCCAAATCAAGGATACAAGAGGATACATGAGTACCACAAGGCAAATCAATGCTTTGATCTAAGTGTGTGGTATGAAGACGGTGTTTGGTATGAAAGTAGTGAGAGGTATGATAACAGAGTGTGTTACACTTGTGGCTATCAAGGACACATTGCTATTAACTGCCAAAGTCAGAGATTTGAAACAAGAAGGTGCTATGAATGCCACATCAGAGGACACATTGCCAGAGATTGCCCAATGAGATCAAAGGGACGATCGAGGGTTGATTCTCAGAAATTGGCAAAGAAACCAGTCAATGTCAAGCCTAAAGAACAGAAAGTTCAAGAACTTAAAGTTCAAGAACAGAAAGTTCACGAACCGAAAGTGAAGCTTTCACAGGGGCAGAAAGACAGACTGAGGAAGAAAAGAAAGAAGGCAAGAGAATACTTGGAGAAAATTTTGTCCTCGGATACAACTGGTAATCCGAGAAAAAGTTCTGATGAATTGCTTTCCTCAACTGAAAAGGCAAGCAAAACGAATTCGTCAGATACAAATCTGGGGACAAAAGAAAAGAAGAAGAAAATTGTCGGCGATGAATCTGGCTCAATAAAGTCAGACAAGCCATGTTCAGGCAATGATTCTGGTTCGTCAAAACCAGAAGAGCCATCTGTTGAGGTAAAAACTGTCAAACCCAAGGCTGGTCAGGCTTGGGTTGTTTAAATGAAAAATCTGACTTGCCGGAGTTCCCAGGTTGGTAAGTGTGGAACAGGAATCGGCATATTTCTTGAGAAATTCACAGGTTGGTAACTGTGATATTTCGAATCACAAAAGATTAATCAAGGACATTAAGTTGTACTTGATTTTTCTTTCCGATAAGTGGTTAAAGGAGAACAATATGATGAAAAGAACCCCAAGTTTGTGAAAAGACAAACAAAACTAATTTTCCGGAAAAACCATTTGATTAAAACAAACTTATGTGTTTTGAAATCATAATGGGAAAATAGTTTGTTGTGAGGGGGAGTTCTGATTGTTTATGCCAAGTGGATGGCGAAGTGAAGCAATTCGATATCGGTTGTCAATTTAAAAAAAAACAAACTGTACAGGTAGAGTATCAAAGTTTGTTTTCAAATTTTCCTTGAAAATCAAAATTGAAACATATTTTGATTTTAGGGGGAGAAAAATTTAAAAAAAAATTAGAAAATTTGAAAATGCCAAAAACATTGAAAAAAAATGAGTTTTGTTGTGAAAAGAGGAAATGATAGTAAATCAGTGGACTATCACAGCATGCTAAAGAAATGTAATGTCAAAAGTGATAAACGGTCTCACTGATGATATGCCAGTAGGTTTTTGCACATTTAGTAGATTGTGACGAGATATAAACCTAAATTCAAACTTGCTTATATCGTGGGTAACATCTCTCGGATATATGGGTAACCCCCGAAATTTCGTTTGAAAGATTCATTTTTCTGATATACTAGGTCTTTATACTCAGTGATATCTGGGGTATTATTCTGGGACTTCTGCTGAATGGAAGTTCTGAGCTAGTCCTCGAATAATACTTTCCGCAATGCTTGAAACATAGCATCACCCTCAGCATAAATGATAAGACAATAAAATTGCTTAGCAATGCTGTTGTAAAAAAGATCCTCTAAAGGGGACACACCCAAAAGTTGAGTCATGATCTCTCTGTTGAACGGTAGTTCTAACCTGAGCTCTCATGATTCTTCATAATTTATAACCCCTTACAGATATCATCTGTGGTATACCCACCTGTAAGACTGAATATTGGGATCTGGATACGGGAGTATATTCTGAGGTGGGACACGCGATTAAGTTTAAGTATCTAAGACATTAAACTCGTATCTCGAAGCAGTTGAACTTTGTGTGAAAATTTAAGTGGACCAGTATACTGACAATCTAAGTGAATCGTTTAGAACTTAAAATGATTAAAGCTTAACGGTGTTGATGATTTGTCTCATAAACTGATATGATCTTCTTACACAAACTCACAAAATTATTGATTGTATATATTTCTTTACTGCATTTCTTTAAACTCAAAATCCAAAAAGATTTTAGTGTGTTTTAGCATAAAGTATTGAAAAATACAAAAAGATTTTCGACAACTGATGTTGGAGAGTTGATTTTCAAAATTCCAAGTGCAAAACTTGATGAACTAGAGGGTTGGGAGAATATGTTGAAAAATTTGAATGTTATATACAAATGTTTTGAAAGATTGTGTGATTAGTTAATCAAGGTCATTCACTTGAACTTGATGTAACTATACAGATTGATGAATGAATGATTTCTACCAAGTAAGTTTCTTAAATATAAGTGTTATAAATTTGTGAAACTTATGTTATGGGTAGAGGATTTGCAGGTTAACCAGGTTTCAAATCCTGAGCATATGCAGAATAGAGCCAGGAATTGATCCTGAACTTGTGAAAGCCAGACTACGATCCCGACAGCTGAGTCTAAGGGGGAGTCTGAAGACGAGCTCAACGCAATAGGAAGCGTGGATTCAAAGAGCCAGATAACTATCCTGAAGGAGCTTGTATTTGGAAATCCAGGTGTCGATCCCAAAAGCACGGAAGCTTGACGAAAGGGGGAGCCTGAAGGAAAAAGAGTCTAAGAAGAAGGGGAGCAACGGAAGCTCGAAGACAGATCCACGGTGATTCTATTCATGAAAGAGAAGAGAAAAGACAAGACGCTATGAGATTGACTACGGCAATATCCAAGGGGGAGTCTGTTAGTGCATTATGTGTCTATCGCCTCTGTCAATCTAGTCCGTAGCAGAAACAGAAGAATTCTAGCGTTTTATTGTAATATCTAGTTAAAAAGGGCAAGGTGGCAAACTTGTAAATAAGGAGAAATCCTTATAATCCTTGTGCCTATAAATAGATCATTTAGGTTTAGAGTTTAAGACTTTTGCTCATTTTTGGAGGTTTAGGAGATCTAATTTTAGAGAGAGAAAGTCTAGAGAGAGAAAGTTCTCTCATGTGATTCTGGGCTTTGTACACATCATCTTATTCAATAGAATCACGTTATTAGTACGTTCTTGTGTGTTCGGTCACGCACGTTCACGGATTCCGCACGTCGAACGTTCGTTACGCAATCGTACGGTGTCAAAACCGATCCTACAATCATCTCAGTCTTTCTTTCTTTCACCTTTCTCACAGCTCAAGTGTATCCCTACGCGGGTAAAGATTGCATCTTAAGATCAGCTTGTAGTACCGAATCACCTCGCCCGAATCACCTCACCTTTTCTTTCGCTTGTCTCTATTTTTTTTTTTTTGCAACCTGTTGGGGATCTTCTTCAATATCTTGTTCTCCGTTTCCGTGTGAGAGACTTCAAATAGAACATATGCGGAATATATCTTCAATCCTACACCATCCCGTTTCTCTTCATCTCGTTTCTAACAGCTCTTGTATTCTGAAACACACAAACGAGCTAAGTGAGATCTGGATTGCAAAATGAGAAAGTTAGATAATTTTATAATGTTATATTTACAAAGGATAGAAGCAGTAATAAAAGAAATAAAAATATTTACAAAGGCACAGTCAAATATGCAGGTAAGAACACTACATACGCCGGTCAGATTTTGTTAATTGCGTCGGATATTATACGTGTCATAATTAAAATGCTCGAAAATTTCAAACTTTCTCCAAAAGCATGCCCAAGTTATCTTAAAACTGCATAAACGCTTAGAAAATATTTACGAAATATCAAAACTTGGACAATTTAGGACTCCAAAATTCATTTTTTTAAACCGGGAGGTTCCTTTTTCACTGATTTCCCTTTTCTTTTAACGGTTGTCGAATTTCCTGCAAAAGATCACATTGTCAACATTTGTCAGATCCTTAATTATTCTTCCTTTTTTTTGCAAATTAAGGCACAAGAAAAACTGCCAGTATGTTTGTCTGCTTAAATCCATGCATCCTTCTTTCAACATGCTTTCGGTGAGCTTATTTATCATGTTTTGGTAATATTGACAAGAATTATATGGCCCCCACTAAAGCTATCAGAAATAGAAACATTACGCCCGTGAGTCCCACATCAGCACATACCCCCGCGATCAAGGTATGCGCAAAGGTTCCTCATAGAAGGTGAGTATATTGGTTTCCTTCGTTTTGCTTTTCAACAGTAGATAGTTGGTGAACAGGTCAGTACTTCTGTACAGCAGAGAGACCAAGATCTACTGAGGGCTTAGACAGATACCAAAAACAGTACGATTTGATGATAGATAGTTTGGTGAACAGGTCAGTACTTTCGTACAGTAGAGAGACCAAACTAATCTGTTTTAAGGTTTTGGCCATTTTTGGCTCTTTTGGAAAGATATCATAATCGTGTCTAGGTCAGCATATATCTGGATGTAGCAGAAGAGCGACTATGATATCCCCGAATGAATAACCAATATAAAGACCCGAAATCTCGGACTTTGGCAATCTGTCAACGCAAGATTCAAGACCATTAAGCCATATGCCGCAACATGTTACCCACAATGATGCGTAATGCCTGTGGAAAGCCAGAATCCTTGTGTAGACATTATCTTTTGCCGCCTAATAGCAGTTTACTCGTCGTTATTGCTGAATCTACTGACACGTCGTTGCTTGGTACCCCGATTCCTTTTGTGTTCAGTTTTTCAAGAAATGACAAAGTGTTAGCAATTTTCTGTCATTTCTTTTAATAGGAGTCAGACACAAGCAACCAACTTTTGATTTTCTGCAATATCCCCCCTAAAATTTGTTATTTTCGAAAGTCCATTGCCCGAAATTTAAATTTTAAACGACAGAAAATCTTTTTGGTGGGCAACGTTATAAGATACTTGTTTTACTTTAAACGAACGTTTTTTTTTTTACAAAAAAAAATATGATCAAAAGATAGAGTATCTACAAATAGTGATAGATGACAACTTTCATTTCCATTCAAGGAAATCAACCATTTCCAACCAGGTTACCAATCTGGTTGATATGGGTCTATTTTGAAGACTTCTGAGGGGATGTCGGATTTTTATTGTGGGAAGCTGTGTAGTTAGACGCATTCTACATCGTTGAATAGAGCTGACATTCCTTTGTCACAGACTTCTGATGCGCTCATAGGATTCTAGCACGAATCTGAAGCATAGAGAATATCTTCTTAGAATAATTGCGTCCAATGTACAACTAGCTTTCCTCTTTTTTGAACATCGGTAAGCAATACAACTTCACCATCGACGAGTTTCAAGTTCTTGAGAAGCCCTTTGAAGATCCATCATGTGTTTAATGAGCTCCATCACCACCCAACGCAATTTTATTCTAGTCTACAACAAAAAATACAAGTTAGTTAGTTTTCGGAACCCATACTTGCTTCAATTTTAATCTATCATGATTTTGAATCACAAAGTTTTCTTTTTGTTTCCAAAAACAAGTTCAGTTAACTAAGTTTTTGACTATTTGCTTAAGATTATCAAACTGCTCAGTGAAATTTTTGACGAAATTATTTTCAGGTTCAGAAAATTTCTTGCATTTGCAATGTTTCACTGTATGTCCTAAACGACCACAACGAAAACATCGTTTGCAATTTGCTCCTTTCTTTTTGGAGGTGGACGTGTTAGAAGATGATGTATGTGATGAGTGTCTTGAGCTGTTTGAAGAAGTGTCTGATGCAGTGCTGTTTAGTCTTTTAGCTTTCTTCATTTTCTTGTCAATACGGCTTTCATCTTCTAACGAATCTTCGTCATCCTCATGTTCCGATGAAACATTTGATTCTTGATCTTCACTTGAATCATCTGAATCTTGATTTTCTCAACTTGAATCATCTGAACTTAAGCTTTCTTTTCCATCTTCTAAAGTTGTGGTGCATGAGTCTTCACTGCTGCTTTCTTCATTTGGCTCCTTATCAGACTCTGACATACCTGTATGAGATGGAAAAAATTCTGGAATTTCCTCGGTGAGGAATTTTCCAAATCTGTTTCGTTTCAATTCTGGAACAAACACAGGAGGTTCACACAGAACTTTTTCATCACAAAAAGCAGAATTTAAATCATGACATTCAATCACTACATTTTCATGGTTGTGGTTTTTATATGTAGGCACACGACCATTACAAACATTTTGAATCGTAGTATTGTTTTCCTTATTACAATTCCAGGCGAAACAGTTAACGGTGGAATAACTGTCGCCTGAATAGCCTATGCCTATCTTCGAACCACCACATTCGTCATCGCATCCATCTTCATCACGTTCTATCACATCTGCATAATTATTAGAAAGATTAGAAGCCTTTTCATTTTCACAAGAAACATTTTGAGCGATAAGATCTTTTTCATCAATCAAATCATTTTCGGGATGAGGAGATGGCATAGGCACATAGTTTTTACTATGCGGTGGAAAGAAGAGTTTTCTTTCGTTTCCTAGCTTGTCCTTATACCTGATCCCATCTTTCACATATGTCGGTCGTTGGCAATTTTTAATGTCAACCAAGGCCTTTTTGCTAACATTCCATTTAGCGATTACGATTTGCAATTTATTGTTTTCATTAAGAGATTTTTCTAATCTTTCAGTTAAGTCGTTAATGATAAAATCTTTTCTGAAAACAAATTCTTTTAGAGTCTGCATTTCAGCTAAAGTTGAGTTCAACTTTCTCTGATATGCAGCCTCATTTTCCTTAAGTTATTTGTTAAATTACAAAACTCTTTCTTTGTCCCTAATTAGCTCAAGGTTGAGAGATTTGTAATGTGCCACGACGTTCACACATGATTGGGAGCACAGTTTAACTTTAAACTCGTAAGGGATGTTGTTCCCCAGATATTCCTCATCCTTTTCTTTGTTTAACTCCATTTTCATTGCTTTTTCAAGAATCTTTTCTTCTCGCTTTTCACTAGTTGCACTACTCCTTTCTTCCTTCATTATAGCTTGAGCATCATCGACCACGGTAGTCTTTACATCAGACTGTGGAGCCTTTTCAGAGATTGCGGAAGCATTGTTGAAGTATGATGCTTTTGCAGCTTGTGGGCTTGAGCCGTTGGAGGTTGTTGGGGTTCCAGATGTCAAGTTCTTGTAACTATCAGCAAATTGGACAGATTTCTGAAGATGTTCGACTTGATCTCTTTCAAACGTTTCTAGTGTGTCGATCACATCTGATAGCGTGATTGGATTTAGGTTGTTCAAGAAGTGTTGTTTGATCGTCATACATTTCAAGCTCCATTCTTTTGGAAGTGAGTCCAAAAGTTTGCGTTTTGCACCGCGATTGGTGATCGGATTACCGGCCTTCTTCATTTTAGCCATCATGTTTCGATCTCGGCTAATATAACATGACAGGCTTTCCCCGCGTACGCCGATGAACATATCATATTCTTTTTGGATCATGCTCCTTTTGTTCTGAATCAATTCCTTGTCTCCTTCATAGAAATCAATCAAAGCTAACCAGAGTTCATTCGCGGTAGTGTATTCCTCAAACATGTTGCAATCATTAGTTGATAAGGCCATTTTCAAAGTAGAGTGAGCTCTGCGGTCACGTTGAATCAACGCCTTGTCTTCACTTGTGAAAGTAGACGGATCGTCGTTAACTACACGCATGTCATTAAGAATGATCATGGGAATGTGGGGTCCAATAGTGATTGAGATCCATTGGTTATAGTCCGTATACGCGAAAAAGGACTTGACTTAGTTTTTCCAACTACTAAAATTGGTTGACCCTTTTAGCTTCGGTGGTCGCGTTGTGTTGGTGCATATGTCTGTTGACTTTGTCTTGTATCAAGTCTTGTATCTAGATAAGATAAACCAGAGCACGGTAGTCAAACAAATAGGATTTTAGTGTTGATTGACCAGTTCACACGAATTGGTAGTGCCAGTTCATGCGAAATGGCCATTTCGCATGAAATGGACATGACAGTTTCGTGGGGAATGGAAATCCTATAAATAGGTGACTTGAGATTTCATTTGTAACTTTTGCAATTCCGGTAGCGAAGCTCTACCGAGGTGTTAAACAGTCTGTAATCGTGTCAAATCAATACAGAAGACATTTAAACTACTTCTTAGTGCAAATCAAGCTGATTCAACATCAAAACGTTTGTTTCTGCCTCTCGTTTTGATCAAAAACTCTTCTGAATGACTCGTTTGGTCGTGCAAACGGTCCTACTAGTGGTATCAGAGCTCAGGAGGAAGAGTTCTTACCGATTCAGCTTGATTTCATCCGAAAATCTCACTTCTACTCACTTTTTTTTTCAAAATTAACCGAGATTTTACGGTCAAAATGAACTGATTTTCACATATTACATGCGAAACATGGTTTTAATCAATCCGTGAACATATCAGACCTAGATTTAGCTTAAAACTTGTCCAATTTTTCAAAAAACCGTCCGATTGTTCGAACATGATTCCATTTCGCACGACCTGAGAACCCAGGTCACACCAGATACATCCATTTCACACCAAAGTTACTCACTTCATACGAATTGAATCCATTTCGCACCAAATCAATCCATTTCGTACGAATTGAATCCAGGTCGCACCAAAAAAAACACTCATTTCGCGCGGATTGGTCATTTAGTGTATCAGTTTGCTTGTAAAGTGCCAATTCGTTTGAAAATCGGGATCAGGTCATTTGGAATGACCCATGTGCATTGACTGAATAAATATCTCGGCCCAATCAATATTCAGATAAAAGTTGAGCGGCCCAAGGACTGCATGTGATAATACTGTCCATTGATCAATAGGCCCAATCACAGTTTTTATATCATAATCAATTGTCGGTACATGATTTAATAGACAAATCGATTTGTCAGTTGTGCATGTGGTTCAATCTACATCATTCAAGATTTAGTCAATTGCATGTGACTTTAATTTCATCGGCCCAATAGGAGTGTGGTGTGCATTAAAGATGTCGGCCATAAACTCAAAGAATTGCATGTGATCAAGTCTTATTGTGCAGCTAAATCAATTTGAGTGGATAGTTAAGATTGTCGATCATGCCATTTTAATAACAAAACCCATATGATCTAATCGGTTTTATATAAGGTCCAGTCAAATCAATTGTTCAGCCCAATTGAATTCATTTCTTTTTTATCGGCCCATTCATTCAGTGATTATACCCAAAATACATTAAACGAGTCCGCGAATCTTCGACACGAGTCCTAGATCGATTCAACAGTCACACGCGTTCACATATTTAGTTCGTTTAAATTGATCATTTGTTTTTGTATTCTCAGGTGATTTACGAGGTGCAAATATCAAGTCACACGGATTGAACCTGTTCTAGATTGTTTGAAAATTAATCAGTTTGTTTGATAGTTCATACCGAAACATGGATTCTGAATTCTACAATGCGTTTGCTACGGCCCCGGGTACTCCAGTTACCGTTGCTCAGAGTGTAACCATGGAAAATGAAACTTGAACGTTATAGAAACCTCCAAAGATGATGAGCATTGAAGAATACTATTGTTGGAAAGACCGGTTCGAAAATTGGGTTCAAGCAAATCATTTAAGGTCGTGGGAGTGTATTGAAACTAAGTATGTTAAACCTCGTTCAGATGTGGGAGTTATCAAAACTATTTCTGAATTGTCGGATAAAGAGAGAGACATGTACAAGGCAGAAAAATGATGATTAGTCTACTTCAGCAAGCTGTGAAAGAAGACATCTTCATATTACTTCAACATGATGGTACTTCACGTTCAATTTGAGAAGCACTTCGAATTAAGTTTGAAGGAAGTACGGAGATGATCAAGAGTAAGAAATCATTATTAAAGAAAGAATTTGATTTGTTTACTAGTTTGCAGGGTGAAACTACAAAGAAACTAATTGAGAGATATTGTCATTTAGTACGTTCAATGTCCCTGTTAGATATAAACAAATATCGATAAGAATGGGTTGACAAATTAGCTAATGCTTTACCTCAGAATGAATGGGGTAGATATCTGATGATCTTAAAGAACACCGGAGAATATGATAGATTGTCAATTGCTCAGTTCAATGAAAAACTTGAAGGACAAGATCTTGAACAACAAAAGATCGCTAGAATGAAAAATCCAAGTGGTCAACAAGATGTAAAGAGGTATTTCAAAGGTGGTGTTCAGAATGTTGAAGCAAGTCCAAAGATCCAAACCGCTTTCAGCGCAGAAAACTCATCCGGATTATTCAATCAAAGTCCAATCAGCAACAGTGGATTTTCTTCATACTCGAGTGTTAATCTGAATGTTTCAACCTCAAGTTATCAGTCTCAAAGCTCAAACAATGGTAATAGTCATGTGTTACAATGCAACATCGCGTTGCATCTTTAGAACGGTCAAAATTTCTCTGAAGAAGTCGCTAAAGGTCATATGGCATTACTAGCTACAATGTTAGAATCTTATGAGGGTTTGGTTGCGGGAAGGATCGGAAATCCTATGTTAACAAAAGAGGATTACGATCAGATTGATGCTGAAGAATTGGAGCTAATGGATATTAAGTGGTGTTTAGCAAGTGTGTTGAGAAGAGCTGAGAAATTTAAGCAGATTACAGGAAGAGATGACTTTCGTGATGCTAATGTTTCTACTTTAGGTTTTGATAAATCTAAAGTTACTTGTTTTTTATGCAGGGAAAAAGGACATTTCAAGAGGGAATGTACCAACCGAGAAGCAAGTGGAGCTCAAAATCCGTTCGGGAACAATGATTATTATTGGAAAGCAATATATCACCAGGTAGCTCAACAACCGGCAATTGAAGATGGAAAGAAGAAAGCTTGTATTACTATTCCAGATAAAGATGATGAAAGATTGCCAAAGGGTTTTAGCTGGGACAAATATATTCCGGCGGATAGTGATTCAAAGTTTAAAGCATTTATTGCACAGATCTTTCAAGAGCCAGAATTTATGAAGGAATGGATGGATGTGTTTGCTAATGATGAGAAAAGTCAAGATAGAGAGTCTGTCTCTTCAGAAAACAGTTCAGAAAAGACACCAGTCTTTGATCAATCATCAACTGATAGCAGTGATGATGAGGAAGAAATTAAACAAATAAATATTGGAAAAACTCAATTATCTACTGAAAGTTTCAAATTTTATTTTGCAGATAGATTGGAGAAACTAAAGGAGAAGCGAGTAGCAAAAGAACAGAAAAAGGTAAAATGTGAGAATGTTGCTCAGGAAGAGGTATGAACAGAGTGAAGAAGTTAAAGTTGCTGAGAAGGTGGTTAAAATTAAAAATATTGTAGAGGTCACAAAACCTTGTCTAAAATGTTTGGAACCATGCAAACATTGTGAAGAGAAAGACAAGAAGTATAGTGAGCTCGATGAAATGAAAGAAAAATTATTGTTCGATGTTAAGTATTTTAAAGAGTCGTATGATGAGTTAAACAGAACGGTTAACAGTTTGGAAAAGATAAATTCTGAAAGGGAAGATGCTTTAACCATGATGAATGCAGTGATGATGTCTAATTAGAAGGCTATCAATCACTATATTGAAGAATGTGCAAAGTTGAAGCAGGAGTTGGAGACTGAAAAGATAGAGAATGAAAGAATCAGACGATTGTTGCAAAGTTATTCAAGTTCTGATTATTTGATTGATAGAATTTATCCAACTGTTGCAGGTTTTGAAGCATTTCAAGATAAGAAGCCAGAAGATTCAGATACTGGTAAGAAACAAAGTGAAAATTATAACAAGTGTCCGCCTCCGATCTGGGAAGGTTATTCTCCCAGAAAACCAAATGAGGAACAAGTCAAAAAGGCAGTCAATATAAAGTTAAAGTCCAAAACAACTGATGATTTACCAGACAACATTGACATCATATTCACATCGTCTGACACTGATCATGAGTCTGAGTTAATAAAGAAAGTGGTTGATCAGGTGTTGGATAAGGATGAGGAGTCAGAGTCAAAGTCTGAGTCTGAAAGTTCGACTTCGTCGGTCAATAGTTCAAAATCATCTGTCAAAAGGGTTTACAATAAAGAATTTCTGTTATCAAAATCTAATTTGAATGACGAACCAATCAAAGTGACATATACTTTGAATGATTCAGACAAATTATATTCTGATAAAGAATTTCCAATAAGAAGTGTTCAAATTGAAAAGATTAAAAAGGTTTTCAAATTAACAGAAATTAATATTTCTGAAATAAAAGATGTAAATCTTAATGAAAAACCTAAAAAGTACACTTCAAGAGTTCAACAAAGATTGAACAAGAAAAAAGGTTTGTTGGTGCATACGTTTGTCGACTTCGTCTTGTATCGAGTCTTGTATTAGAAATGTTAGATCAGGGCACGTAGTAAGAGAAAAGTGGGTTTATAGGTATTTCGCATGAAATGTCTCATCGGTAATTTCGTACGAAATCACATAGTGATTTCGCACGAAATCAGATTTCACTTGAAACTAATTCCGCTTGGGCAGGTTCATGCGAAATTAGTTCTGCTATAAATACCCTAGATGCGAAATCATTTGTAACGATCATGTTTCCGGTACCGAAGTGTTGCCGACGTGTCTACTGATCTGTAAACGTGTTAAATCAATAATACAAGACAATTAGAAGTGAAACAAGCTGTTACAAAGTCTAATCAATGAATTCCGCCTCTGATTAGACCGAGAACTCTTCTGATAGACTCATTTCGATCGTCTCACGGTCCTACAAGTGGTATCAGAGCTCAGGAGGAAGAGTTCTTACCGATTTCAGCTTGAAAATCTGTTTTCTACACCTTCTTTCTAAAAATTAACAAAATTCACGGTCAAAATGGATTGAATTTCATACATAACATGCGAAACAGTGTTTTAATGAATCCTTGAAAGAATTGAACTTAAATCCGACCTAAAAGTGGTAAAATTGATAATTTCGCTTGAAAATGGTTTCGGATTAAGTGACGTCAGCACTATTTCGTACGGAATTACCTGCTTAGTTTCACACGAAATTACCTATTTTCGCTCGAAATAGATAATTTCGCATCAGATTTTAATTTCGTTTGAGATTTTCACACGAAATTAGATAATTTCGCACGAAATTACATATTTTCGTTTGAAAGTGTGCTATTTCACACGAAATCAATTATTTCGCACCAAAGTGGTTATTTTGCTTGAAAGGGTGTTTTCGTTTGAAAGCTGATTTCGTTTGAGTCTGATTATCTCGCACCAAGTGTATCATTTCGTTTGAAATCTTATTTCGTGTGAAATCTTTATTGTTGTTTGAACTTTGTTGACTTACTGATATATTACTGAATCATGGAAGAGGAATTCTACAATGCGTTTGCTACACCAGTTGCTCCTATTACAGCTGCTGAAACTCTTTACAGTGAGAATGAGACGGGAACATATCAAAAGCCACCAAAGCTTATGTACATTGAAGATTTTAGAGCATGGAAAAATCGATTTGAGAACTGGGTGCAAGCTTATAAGTTTGACACATGGTGTTCATTAGAGAAAGATTATGAGAAACCTAAAAATGAACGTGGGATTGAAAAAGCTTTCAGTGACTATTCAGAGATTGAAAAATTGAAATATACTAGTGAAAAAATGATGATCAGTATTCTTCAACAAGCAGTTAAAGAAGATATCTTTGTTTTGCTCCAACATGAGGGTACTGCTAGATCAATTTGGACGGCATTGATTCAAAAGTTTAAAGGAAGTGCAGATATGATCAAGAACAAAAAGGCTTTACTAAAGAAATCATTTGATATGTTTGTAGCCTTCGAAGGTGAAACAAAAAAAAAAGACAATTGATAGATATTGTCATTTGGTTTTAGAAATGGGAAGATTGGATATAAAGAAAGATGACGAAGAATGGGTTGATAAGCTAGCCGATGCATTACCACAGCAGAAATGGAGAACTTATTTGTTGATCTTAAAGCATATGAGAAAGTCTGAAAATATGAATCTGGCAAAGTTTATTCAGAAGATTGAAGAACATGAGTTGGATATCCAGAAAACGGCAATCATGAATAATCCAAATGCTCAACAAGATGTCAGTTTATACTATAGAGAAAATAAATTTGAAACTACTCCGAGTCCAAAGATTCAGACTGGTTTCAGTGCTGATAGTTCTTCTGGAACAAAGGGTAGTACTGTGACTCAAAGTGGTGGACATTCATCTTTGTATTCAAGCTTTGATCCAAATTATACAACACCAAGTTCTTAACAACAGAATTCAACGAATCTGCAATGCAATGTCACCTTGAACATTCAAAATGGTCAAAATTTATCTCCGGAAATAGCTAAGCAACACATGGCATCTCTCGTTGCTATGTTGGAATCATATGAAAGTTTGATTGCTGGCAAAATTGGAAATCTGATGCTCACAAAAGAGGATTATGACCAAATTGATGCGGAGGAACTTGAATTGATGGATATCAAATGGTGTTTAGCCAGTGCGGGCAGAAAAGTTCCAACAAATCACTGGAAGAGATGACTTTAGTGAAATGTCTAAATCTCCGATAGGGTTTGACAAATCAAAGGTTACATGTTTCCGTTGTAGAGAAAAAGGTCATTTTAAGCGTGAATGCAAAAACAAAGAAGCAAACGGAAGACAAGATCAGTCTGGAAAGAACAATTATTATCAAAAATCAATCTTTCATCAAATTGAACAACAACCATCATCGTCCCGTGCTCTTGAAGATGGAAAGAAGAAAGCATATCCTGTAAATCAAGATGATGAAAAGGTTGCAGAGGGATTTAGCTGGGACAAATACATTCCGGCTAATTCAGGACTTGTTGCTAGAATCTTGGAAGAACATGAAGTAAAAAGAACTAAGATCTTGAGATCATCAGAAAGTGATGATGATACTGATGACGAGGAAGAGTACATTAATAATGCAAGAAAAAGTTTAGACTTATTTAGTTTTAATTTGTTTTTTTGCAGATAAAGTTGAGATGCTGAATGAGAAGAAAGCTGCCAGATTGAAGAGAGACTTGGAAGAAAGAAAAATTGCTGAAGAAAAGGCAAAATTGGAAGCTGAAACAGCAGAAGTTGAAGAAAATTCGAAAGAAAAGGTCGAAGCTGAAGGATGGGAAAAAGAATTAGAATTCAATGAAGAACCAGATATTGTTGAAAAGGTGGTAGAGAAAATTATCGAAATAGAGAAAATTGTTGAAGTAGAAAAGATTGTTGAAAAAATCGTCGAAGTTGAGAAAATCATCGAGGTTGAAAATATAGTTGAGGTTATTAAACCTTGTCAGAAATGTTTGGAGTCTTGCAAACATTGTGAAGAAAAAGACAAGAAGATTTGTGAACTGGAAGAGCTGAAAGAAAATTTGTTGTCTGATTTGAAGTATGTAAAGGAATCATATGATGTGCTGAACAGAACAGTTGATGGGCTGAAAAAGACAAATTTAGAAGTTGATGCTGCTATGACAATGATGAGTTCTACTTTAATGACAAAGCAGAAGGTCATCAATGAATATATTGAAGACTGTGCAAAGCTGAAGCAGGATTTGGAACTCGAAAAGATTGAGAGTGAAAGAATCAAACGTTTGTTGTTGAGTTATACAACGTGTGATTATTTGATTGATCGAGTCTATCCTACTGTTGCAGGTCTTGAAGCTTTCCAAGATAAGGAGAATGAAGAGGATACTAGTAAGAAACAAAGTGTCAAATATAACAAGTGTCCGCCCCCGATTTGGAATAGTTATTCTCCCAGAAAGCCAAATGAGGAACGTTTAAATAAGGCTCTCAACATAAAGTTAAAGTCTGAAACCATTGATGAGTTACCAGACAATATTGATGTCACATTCACAGCGTCTGACACTGATCATGAGTCTGAGTTGTTAAAGAAAGTGGTCGACCAGGTGTTGGATATGGATGAAGAGTCAAAGTCGGAGTCAAAATCTGAAAGTTCGAGTTCGTCAGAAAATAGTCCGAGTTCACCGGTTAAGCGGGTTTACAATAAAGAATTCCTGTTATCAAAATCTAATTTGAATGACGGACCAATCAAAGTAGCATATACTTTGAATGATTCAGACAAATTATATTCTGATGAGGAATTTCCAATAAGAAGTGTCAAAACTGAAATGATCAAACAGGTTTTCAAATTAATAGAAATTAATATTTCTGAAATAAAAGATTTAAATCTTCATGAAAAACCTAAAAAGTACACTTCAAGAGTTCAACAGAGATTGAACAAGAAAAAGGGTTACAGTTCTGGTTCGGGTTATCGAAAGAAACCAAACCATAACGGTAATTTCAAAAAGCAGGGATTAGGGTTCATTCCCCCGGAAAGTCATAAAAATGAGATAAATTATAAACCAAAAATTAAATTTGTTTCAGGAACAAGCTTAGTAGAAGAAGAAAAGAAACAATTCTGGAGACAAACTAACAAAGAGTTTCTTGCTGAGAAGAAAAAGAAGATGGTGAATGAATATGAGAAAAAGGTTGAATGAAGAACCTATTACAGATGCCAAGAAATTGGACACATAGCTTGGAATTGTCAAAAGCCCAACAACTCAAAACAGGGAGTTTCTTCTAAACCAAAGATGAATGAAAAATGGATTAACAAAACAACAGAAAAGTTAAAATTGTTCAAAAATTCGACTTTCGAAGAAGGTGAAAGTTCGAAGCGTTTTTACAAAAGAAAAGTTGATTTGAACAAAAAAAGATGGGTTGTAAAATCTGAAAGTAGTTTTGACAATGAATCTGATTCCATAAAATCAGAGGAGTCATCTATTGAGGATAAGAAGAATGAGAATTCCATTCTGGATTTGAACGATGAAAATTTTCCAAAGTTGTCAAAAGAAAATTTGAAATCCAAAGTTGGTAAGATTGAGATTTCAGATCAATTCTTCCCTGGTAAAGGAGAATTTGATGCTGAAAAGGCTTTCAATGGGAAAGTCAAACATATATTTGGAAAGATGGTAGATGGGAAAGTGAAAAGTGCAAAAGATTTTTATAAATCGAAAGGAGGTTGGGATAGAATTGATTCAAAATCACCCAAGGCTGGGCAGGCTTGGGTGACAGCGTTTTCTAACTGAAATCCTGACTTGCCGGAGCTCCCAAGTGGGTAATCGTGGAGCATGAATCGGCATCATTCTTGAAAAATTGTTTTTGTGAAACATTTAAAAATTGTTAAAATTCTACAGGTTGTGGACTTGCCGGAACTCCCAGGTTGGTAAGTGTAGAGTAGGAATCGGCATCTTCCTACATGTGGTATTTCAAACAATTTGTGGAAGTTGTGTTTAACATTGTTATATCTTTCTACATGTGGTAATTAATCTGCAATTAGCTAAAAGGAATTTAAAACTACAAGTGGTTAATCAAGGTCATTAAGTTGAACTTGATTTAACTTTCATTCAAAATAATTTGAAAAACAAAATGATGATCATAACCCCATTTTTACAAGTAGTAAAATCAACAAAACTTATTTTCCGGAAAAACCATTTTGATTAAAACAAACTTAAGTGTTTTGAAATCTTAATGGAAAATAGTTTGTGGTCACGGGGAGTTCTGATTGTTTATGCCTAGTGAATGGCGATTTGAAGCAATTCACAACAGTTGTCATTTTATGTGTACAGTTTGTTTTCAATTTTCCTTTAAATGCTTTTGCATTTTAGGGGGAGTAAGAATTTTCAGAAAATCCAAAAACATTTGAAAATTTGAAAAAATCCAAAAACATGATAAATTCAAAACGAGTTTTGTTGTGAAAAAGAGGAAATAATAGTACATCAGTGGACTATCACATCACGCTAAAGAATTGGAGAGTCAAAATGTGATAAATGGTCTCACTGATGATGTGCCAGTAGGTTTTTGCACATTTAGTAAATTGTGACGAGATATAAACCTAAATATCAAACTTGCTTATCTCGTGGGGAACATCTCTCGGATATATGGGTAACCCCCGAAATCTTGTTTGAAAGACCCCTCTTTCTGAGATACTAGGTCTTTATGCTTAGTGATATCTGGGGTATTATCCCGGGACTTCTGATTTTGCGGAAGCAATGGCCTAGTCCCCGTATAATACTTTTTGCTTGCTTGAAAAATAGCACCGCCCTCAGCATAAAAATGATGAAACATTGCAAATTGCTAATCATGTGCTGTTAAAGAAAAGATTCTCTAAAGGAAACACACCAAAAGTCAAAGCCATCATCTCTCTGATTTTGCGGAAGCAATAGCCTAAGCTCTCATGGCCCTCGCATTTAACCCTTTACAGATATCATCTAGGTATACTCACCTGTAAGACTGAATATTGGGATCTGGATACGGGAGTATATTCTGAGGTGGGACACGTGAATAAGTTTAAGTCTCTAAAACATTAATCTCGTATCTCGAAACAGTTGAACTTTGCGTGAAAATTTAAGTGGATCAGTATACTGACAATCTAAGTGAATCGTTTAGAACTTAAAATGTTTAAAGCTTAACGGTGTTGGTGATTTGTCTCAAAAACTGATATGATCCTCTTACAGAAACTCATAAAAAATATTGTCTGTAAATATTTCTTTACTGCATTTCTTTAAATTCAAAAATCCAAAAAGATTTTCGGAGTGTTTTAGCATAAATTTTGAAAAATACAAAAAGATTTTAGACAACTGATGTTGAAAAGCTGATTTTCAAAATTCTGAGTGCTAAACATGATGATCAACAGGGTTGGGAGAGTTTGTTGAAATGAAAAATGTTATTGAAATGATTAAATGGTTCATTCAGTTGAAACCAAATTTGAAAGTGTCATATTCAAGTGGTTAAGAGAATTTGTGAAATGTCATATTATTACAAGATGATGTTTTGAATTTAATTAATACAAGTGGTAAGCAGAAAGTTTAAATTTGTCACATTTTATATTTGTGAAATTTACTTTGAGGTAGAGAATGTGCAGGTTATGGCTATGAGAGAGCCAGGTTGCGATTCTAAGAAATTGTGAAAGCCAGACTAAGATCCCAAGCATTCTTTAAGGAGGCGTCTGATGATGTAGAGCTTAAGGAATCAAGAGATCTGATCATGAGAATGTGAAGAGATAGTTCGAGATTCAGAAGTGTTAAAGAAGAAGGATGCTTACATTGTCAGATATTTTGGAAGAAGCCCAAAAACTGATCAAGGCTGAAGATCTGTGAAGATTCGACACTGAAGACTCGTCAACATCCGAGGGGGAGTCTGTTGGTGCATACGTCTGTCGACTTCGTCTTGTATCGAGTCTTGTATTAGAAATGTTAGATCAGGGCACGTAGTAAGAGAAAAGTGGGTTTATAGGTATTTCGCATGAAATGTCTCATAGGTAATTTCGTACGAAATCAGATTTCGCTTTAAACTAATTCCGCTTGGGCAGGTTCATGCGAAATTAGTTCTCCTATAAATACCCTAGATGCGAAATCATTTGTAACGATCATGTTTCCGGTACCGAAGTGCTGCCGACGTGTCTACTGATCTGTAAACGTATTAAATCAATAATACAAGACAATTAGAAGTGAAACAAGCTGTTACAAAGTCTAATCAATGAATTCCGCCTCTGATTAGACCGAGAACTCTTCTGATAGACTCGTTTCGATCATCTCACGATCCTTCAAGGTTACAGTTCTGGTTCTGGTTTTCAAAAGAAACCAAACCATAAAAGTAATTTCAAAAAGAAAGGTTTAGGTTTTACTTCACCCGAAAATCATAAAAACGAGAAAATTTCTAAAACAAAAACAATATTTGTTTCAGGGACAAGTTTTGAGGAAGAAGAAAAAAGCTCATTCTGGAAGCAATCGAACAAAGCGTTATTTGCAGAAAAACAGAAACATGAGAAGAATGGAGTTCATCAAAGAAAGGAGACAAGAACCTGTTATAGATGTCAAGAAGTTGGACACATCGCATGGAACTGTCCAAAGGCAACACAAACAAAACAGGGAGTCTCTTCTAAACTAAAAGAAAAAGTTGTTGACAAAACTGAACCACCAACTGAACAGTTTAAAGTGTTCAAAAATTCAAAATTTGAAGTTGGTGAGTGTTCAAAAAGATTTTACAAAAGAAGAGTGAATCTTAACAACCAAACGTGGGTTGCTAAGAAATCAGATGTGAAATCTGGCGATGAATCTGACTCGTCAAAGTCAGAGGAGCCACAAGTTGAGGTAAAAAGAGAAAATTCAGTACCGCCAATGGATGACGTCAACTTTCCACCATTGCGGGCTGAAAATTTAAAATCAAAGGTTGGAAAAGTGTAGATTTCGAATCAATTCTATTCTGAAAAGAAAGAATTTGATGTCGATAAGGCTTTTAATGACAAAGTGAAAAATATTTTTGGAAGAATGGTCGTTGGGAAGGAAAAAGGGGTAAAAGAATTTTATGAATCAAAAAGAAATATTCAAACCCCAAGTGAAATTGAAAAGGTTACACCCAAAGCTAGTCAGGCTTGGGTGTCAGTATTCCATACTTAAAAATCCTGACTTGCCAGAGCTCCCAAGTTGGTAATCGTGGAGCATGAATCGACATCTTTCTCAAAATCTCAAAATTGTCATATTTCAATTTACAAGTCGTATTGGTTGATAAGTGAACCTACTAGTGGTTAAAGAAAAAAGGGGTTTTCACCTATAAGTGGTTAATCAAGGTCATTAAGTTGAACTTGATTTAACTTTCATACAAGTGGTTGAAAGAACAAAATGATGATTTTAATCCCCAATCTAACAAGTGGTTTCAACAAAACTAATTTTTCGGAAAAACCATTTTGATTATAACAAACTTAAGTGTTTTGAAATCATAATGGGAAAATAGTTTGTTGTCAGGGGGAGTTCTGATTGTTTTTGCCAAGTGGATGGCGAATTGAAGCAATTCACAACAGTTGTCATTTTGTTTGTACAGTTTATTTTCAAATTTTCTTTGAAAATCAAAAATTGAAACATATTTTTTGATTTTAGGGGGAGTAAAAATTTTTAGAAATTTCGAAAATTTGAAAAAGCACAAAACTCATTTTGAATTGAAAAATATTTGAAAAACAACAAAAACATGAGAAAATGAAAAAGAGTTTTGTTGTGAAAAAGAGGAAATGATAGTACATCAGTGGACAATCACAGTACGCTAAAGAATTGGAAAGTTAAAATGTGATAAACGGTCTCACTGATGATATGCCAGTAGGTTTTTACTCATTTAGTAGATTGTTTTTCGAGATATAAACCTAAATAAAAAACTTACTTATTTCATGGGGAACATCTCTCGGATATACAGGTAACCCCTGAAATCTTGTTTGAAGGGCTTTCTATTTCTGACATACTAGGTCTTTGTGCGTGGTGATATCTGGGGTATTATACCAGGACTTCTGATTTTGCGGGAGCAATAGCCTAGTCCTCGTATAATACTTTGCATTGCTTTAATCATAAAGCCCACCCTCAGCGTAAAAAATGATGAAACATTGAAAAATGCTAATCATGTGCTGTTGAAGAAAAGATTCTCTAAAGGGAACACACTGAAAGTCGGACCATCATCTCTCTGATTTTGCGGAAGCAATAGCCTGAGCTCTCATGGTCTCGCAATTACCCGTTTACTGATATCATTAGTGTACATTCACCTGTAAGACTGAATATAGGAGTCTGGATACGGGAATATATTCTGAGGTGGGACACGCGAATAAGTTAAGTGCTTAAAACACTTAATCTCGTATCTCGAAACAGTAGAACTTTGTGTGAAATTTTAAGTGGATCAGTATACTGACAATCTAAGTGAATCGTTTAAAACTTAAAGTGTTTATAGCTCAACGGTGCTAGTGACTTGTCAAAAACTGATATGATCCTCTTACACAAACTCACAAAAATATTGTCTGTAAATATTTCTTTACTTCTTTTCTTTAAAAACAAAAACCCAAAAAGATAGTGTTTTAGCATAATATTTTGAAAATCCAAAAAGATTTTGTTTCATCTTATTTTCGACAATTGATGTTGAAAAGCTGATTTTAAAAATTCCAAGTGCTGATCATGATGAACAACAGGGTTGGGTGAGTTTGTTTGAAAAGAGAAATGGTTCCAAATTTAATGAAATGCCAAATTTGAATGTTTCAAATACAAGTGGTGAACATAGATATTTTGAGAAATGTTATATGATTTCTACAAGTGGTGTCTAAAATTGTTAAATTTTTAATAATTGTGAAACTTACTTTTGGGTAGAGATTTATGCAGGTCCCCATGTCTAAGCCTGAGCAGAGTTTGAGCCAGGATTCGATCTTAGAACGAGAGCTATGTCAGATTGCGATCCCAGAACAATTTAAGGGGGAGTCTACTAGCAAAGGGGAGTCTGAAGATAGTAGAGCCAGTTTCTGATCCTGGAACTGTGATCAAGACTGAAGACTTGTCATACTGAAGACTTGACACCGAAGACTTCGTCAACATCCAAGGGGGAGTCTGTTGGTGCATATATCTGTTGACTTTGTCTTGTATCAAGTCTTGTATCTAGATAACATAAACCAGAGCTCGGTAGTCAAAGAAATAGGATTTTAGTGTTGATTGACCAGTTCACACGAATTGGCAGTGCCAGTTCATGCGAAATGGCCATTTCGCATGAAATGGACATGACAGTTTCGTGGGGAATTGAAATCCTATAAATAGGTGACTTGAGATTTCATTTGTAACTTTTGCAATTCCGGTAGCGAAGCTCTGCCGAGGTGTCAAACGGTCTGTAATCGTGTCAAATCAATACAGAAGACATTTAAACTACTTCTCAGTGCAAATCAAGCTGATTCAAGATCAAAACGTCTGTTTCCGCCTCTCGTTTTGATCAAAAAATCTTCTGAACGACTCGTTTGGTCGTGCAAACGGTCCTACACATTGTAACCTCGATCTCGAGTTCGGCTTGTATGATCGAGTTCAGTTGATTTGGTGACATTTTGTTTTGATTTTAAGTTCCAATTCAAATCAGATGGTTAAATACGCTAGTTTTGATGATCTGGGCACAAAAATGTTGTTAAATTTGCTAAAATAGTAAATACTTTGTTAAATTTGCTGAAAAATAATTCCTCTGTTAAATATGCTGAAAGATCAGACACGCACAAGGACCATGGCTAATTTCTCCGATCACCGTGATAAAAACACTGTGGTTCTTTATCACTGTCCTCGAAGTTGCCTTCGATAAATTCGCTAATGGGTCAAGAATACTATTTCGCTGGAAATCAGTCAAATACGCTCGAATGTAATCGGCGAATTTGCTAATTATGCGATGTTCAAATTAATTCCTCTGTCTTCAAAATTAATTCCTCTGCCTTCAAAATTAATTCCGCTGACTTCAAAATTAATTCCGCTGACTTCAAAATTAATTCCGTTGTCTTCAAAATTAATTTCGCTGACTTCAAAATTAATTCCGCTGACTTTAAATTAAGTCCGCTAACTTCAAAATAAATATGTTGTCTTCAAAATAATTTCGCTATATTCAAAATAAATCAGCTATATTCAAGTATATCTACGCTGACCAGAGGGTTTAACACGAACTAAAACCCTCTAATCGCCCAAAAACGACTCAAAAACCATGTTTCTTTGCATCAAAATGTCCAAAATGACTACCAAATCACTGATTAACAACAACCTATCAATTAAACACACCAAATCAATCCATTTTAAGTCCAAAAATTTGAAAAACTTGAAATTTTTGAAAAACCTTCAAAACTTGAAGAATCTTAACAAGAACACAACAATCAAGAGCACTAAGGCTCTGATACCAAAATTGTAGAACCCAAAATCAATCCGGATCACAGTGGTTGATTTTTTTAGTCCAAAACACCTATTGATTAGGTGTTTAAACCATGAGAAAGTCAAGAAAAATCAAAAGATGAAGATGAAGCTTTTGATTTGATGATTTGCAACTAGTGTTGTATTGATTCCAAACTGATATAAACACTAACAAGCTCCTGGAATTTCGATTAAGCACAATAAAGATCAAAAGAAGCACAACACAAGGGATTTCACCAAAGAACTAGCCAAAAAGCTTGGCTAGGGCAAACATTTCATTTGCTTATATAGTGTCTGACTTGCCAGCATAATTATATTTATGCTAGCATCTTAAATATACCAAGTCAGAGTTCCATCTTTCAAAGTATTACATTTTTTTGACCCCTGGAATTTCTAAAACCTAATAAACTTAAACCGAACAATCCCGAACCATCTAAAACAAGTACCAACGGTCTCAACTGACCTAACAATATTCCCCCTAGACCGTTGCGTACTTGATTGTTCTTTATTGCGTACTTGATCGTTCTTTAGTCTTGTTTAGCGTTTTAGTCCCTAAGCGATTCTTCAGTCTCGTTTAGCGTTTTAGACCCTAAGCGACTCAAGTACCGACGGTCTCAAAATGGTCTAACAGTACTGCAATGCTTAAAACCTTGGACTTGGTTGTGTCCTTATGCAACAAGACAAGGTCATCGCTTACGCATCGAGGCAACTCAAAATACATTGAGAAGAACTATACTATTCATGACATTGAACTTGGCGCAGTTGTTTTTGCCTTTAAGATTTGGCGACACTACCTTTATGGTACCAAGTGTGTGGTCTTCACCGACCATAAGAGTCTTTAATATATCTTTAACCAAAAAGAACTGAACATGCGTCAACGTCATTGGGTGGAATTGTTAAATGACTACGACTACGAAATTCGCTACCATCCAGGTAAAACGAATGTAGTGGCCGACGCGCTTAGTCTTAAAACTCATGTAAAGGGTATTCGTTGTCTCCAACTCGTTAATGATCTTCAAAACCGCATTCGCGAAGCCCAATACGTCTCTCTTAACGAGGGTAGTCTCTCGCTCGAGATACGAGGTGGTGTTGAAGAAGATCTCAAGTCTAAATCCGATGGTATCCTATACTATCTCAATCGAATCCTAATCGTGATAACCTTCTCCACATATTTTTCACTAACCCAACCCTAATTCATCCCCTATAAAGCCCAACACTTCTCCACATATTTTTCACTTTCCAAATACTCTAAACTCACTCTCAAACACTCAAAAACGCAGCTGAAATCAGGAGCAAAGGCAGATTCACTACAACTCACAAAAGTGAGCATAACTTCATCATTTCTTCATCTTTTTCATTGATTCTTCTTTCTAATCACTTGGAGCAACCTTAGGTATGTTTTCAACAGGTTTTCCATGGAAAACCAAGGCTGGAACATCACCATATAAGGCTCCAAAGTGCAACAAACTTTCTGATTTTGTATAAACACTTGTTTAACTTACTTTCAATTGAGATTTCTCAACACATTCCTATGTCCTTATGCTCATAATCAAGTCTATGATTAGGTGGGCTTAAAAAAAGGTTGTGACATAAAGATCCAGAGGTTTAATCCTCATAAACATTTTGTTTTGACAAGGTTTTAACCTACAAGTGATGAACAAGTCCTACACTTGAAGTTGTGTGATTACTTGGATTAGCTTGGGCTATCCTACTTGAAAATCCACACATCACTTTATGTTTTCTTAGTTAGCTTGTAGTTATTTCATTCCTTATTGTATCTATTCATGACCATCCTTATTGTCCATGACAACTTGTGCATTGGTGAAACACAAGAGGTTCCTAAATGGAAGATTTATCTTCCTACCTCCTACATGACTTCTATGACATCCTTGTGATAATCTTGGACTAATAGCTTATAATATAAACTATATAAGATATATAATACTTATAATAACCAAACTTTTGATGATAACCTAATGGTTATTTGTCAAAATAGTAGGTTACACCACCTAAGAACATAATAATCGTCACGATTCTAATGGGCATTTTGACCCATGAAAACATTTAAACTCTTTTGAGTTTCATAGTCTCAAGAATGAGTATTATGTGATAGATGGTTATTTTCTCCTAAGTTACTTTCCATATTCTTTTGATTCCGAATCCTTAATCTTCCGTTATCCTCTAATACTCATACACCTTCGTTTCTTCGTGTAGAAGGACTTGGTGTTCCAACCTCCAACAACAACAACAACTCTCTCGCGGATTAACAAGTGGAAAGCTTGCAAAACCGTGAGTTTACTTGAACCCCCTTTTCGTTTACCACTTTTTGGGGTGTAACATGTTTATCTATAAAACTTACACTTAAACTTTATTCTTAATTGCACAAACATTCCTTATACATGCATGCCTACTTGACTACTTGATACTTTAAACTTGGGGTCAAACGTTTTCTGTTAGACTTATCATTAGCTTCGATCGAGCCTATCCTTGACATATATAGCGCTATAGGATTAATGCACCACCCGTATTCTTGAGGTTATGTTAAGAGCTTATTACGTTTCATCATTGGTTTGATTAGTTAAACACATGCCGATTTTATTGTTTATCTTGTATCAATAGCTTGCCATGTGGAATTGCTAAACTCATTTTTATGCTATAAATGTATGAAAACTTGTATACTGGCCTTTGATTTTGCATTGAACTTTATTTTAAACATGTTACAGGTTGAGGATGACGATGCTATGAAATTGAAGTAGCGATGATGCTTAGATACATATATAGACGCCTTAGGTTTTAATATGTTGTATCAATTTTGTCTTTGTTGTTATGTTGTTTTCTTGTATTGAACATGTTGTACTTGTGTTTCATGTATTGTAATGATAATTTGAGTTTATGAAATGAAAACGGTTTTGATTTAATTATCGTCACAAGTAGCGTTATGTGTGATTAGCAATCTTTCTTCGTCCCACTCCGATGATTCCGCCATTGGTTGGGGTGTGACATCCAAACACCCACCACCACCGTCTCACCCCCACCACCGTCTCACTGCCACCATCAGTACCGCCCCACTGCCACCACCATCCCATGTCCGCCACCATAGCCTGCAGAAACCCTTTTGCCACTAGTAACACCTGCTCAAATTCCCCTCGTTTGGCTTCCAGGTGCTCTGTAAATGTTGTTCAGTCTAGGGCATGGGTCAGGCTGAAGGAGAATTGAAGTGTAGCTTGGTTTTGTACTGATAAGGGGGTTTCGGTTTCTGCTATGAGTTCTGAATCTCATAGCGATGGTGTTGATGAGAAACATGTGAAGTTTAGCAGGAGAAACGGGGGTTTGTGGGTAGTGGTAATGCTCTGCCGTTGTTGTAATCTAACACATCAAAATTTCCAAAGGCAACGATTTGTTGTAATTCACTTCTCAAAACCCTAAGCCTATCCCCAAATGCCTAAAACCCCTCTATCTACACAAACACAAAAAAGTAGCAGCAGAAATTATCACAGTGAAATCGAAGCAAGAAGATGAAATTAAAGGGATAAGGAAACGTAGAAGCTGTTACGCCTAAACCCTAGCAACATTTAGATCTGGTTGACAAACTCCGATCCTTCCATTAAACCTCCAGATCTGGTCGGAGACGCGAAGAGGCGGTTAGGGTTTTAGTCGTGGCGTTAGGGTTTCTGCCGGTGTTAACTCGTCGCTGGTTGTCCGACTTAGGCTCTGATGATGACGACGGTGTTATCGGAGGTGGGGTTTTAATGGTGATGATGGTGTCGAAAGTGGGGCTTTGATGGTTGTCTGATTGTGCTCTGATGTGATGGTGGTGTATGGTTGCAGGTGAGGAGGTGTTGTACGGTGGCGGTGGTGTATGATGGTTATGGTGGTGGTTGTTTTGAGAGAGAGAGACTGAGTGCTTGAGTTTTTTAAAGAGAGATTAAGGTCTGTTGTTTATTTTTCTTTTTCTATTTTTTAATATAGGGGCATTTATTTTTTTATTTTTGTAACTATAAGGGTTTTTTGGTCATTTAACAATAATTAACCAAAAAATTCTAATAATGTTAGAAATTTAGACTCAAATGGTTAAGAAAAGTGGCTATAGGGACTCAGGACGTTAAACATTTTGATTTTGGACTCAATTGGTTAAAACCACTAAAACATAGAGACTCAAAAAGTAATTTACCCAAAACTAAATTGAAGTTTATATGTGAATCAAAGTAATAATTAAGTAGTGGTATCTTATGGGGTGGGATAAGACTTTGGACTAATAGGTCTTGGGTCCGATTCCTACAAGTGGCTTTTCCCATATTTATTGGGTTTCCTCCTGAATTAGTGCCTATTGGAGATGGATATGATCGGGTGGTTCCGCTGGTGGCACGATGATACTCAAGTGGTCCGTCAGTGATCCAAATTTGCCGTTCAAAAAAAAATAGCCATTAAAAAAGCTAAATTAGACACCCCTTTGTCAATATTAAAGAGTCGAATTCATGATTATTCGGTTCAAAGGACTAGTATTAATTGGACGAGCATCCTTTTTTCCCAACCAGGTAAAAATGAGAACATTCATTATGATATATAGCTCTTGATAAACCATGCAAAAGGTAAAAACATATATTTGCATTAACTATAATACAAACAATCATGTGCTACAAGTAAAAAAACAGTAATTTTAATAGTTGTTTTCTATTAGTATTATCATTACAGAAAAAAAGTGTTAAAAGATAAATTTAAGATAAGAAAGCAGGTGTGATTATGTAAAAGCAAAGCATAACCTTTTTTCCTAAAAAAAGAAAGGAGTTTGCTTTGTGTGATGGTGCCGCAGTCTTTCCTCCAGGAGGTTTTGGCTCTTGTTCTTTTCCTACTTTTATTGACATTGTCATTTTCAAATCATTCCCCACTACACTACTTGTAATCATTCTAATAATACCTTTTCTTTATATGTCAATGATCAAGTAAACAATTTACATCAATTAAATATTATTATATTATTATTATTATTATTATTATTATTATTATTATTATTATTATTATTATTATTATTATTATTATTATTATTATTATTATTATTATTATTATGTGTCAAACAGTATTGATAACTATGTCATTTCACTTTTGTAGATACAATTTTGTTATTGAAAAATCTCAAAATTGACAATTGACCAATCAAAGTTAAATATTGTTATCGCAAAGTTTGCTAACTGTAGTATAGAGAATATGTTTCAAGTTGTGTTTAAATATATGCAATGATGAATATAATCTTGATTGCTTATTTGATTTTTGTATATAATGTTATAAAGGTGTATGAAAAACGAAAAACTATATGAAAAAATAAAAATAGGAATAAAAAACCAACGAAAATGATTGAATGAAATTCTTAAATTACTGAAACTAAAATAAAGGTGATATTTAAGTATATAACTGGAAAGCCCAGTTTTGCCCCATTTAATAAACGGAAAGCCCAATTAAGCCAACAATGAAAGCCCAATTAAGTCAACAGGTTGGAGACTTGGAGTCATCGAAGGCATACAAGGAAAGCTCAATTTTGCAATAATATCTATTATCTATCTATTATTTTATATATAATAAATGAAAATAAGTGTGAGATACCTGTCATACTTTTAAGGCCTTTAGATTTGGTTTTTGACGGAAAACTATGAGACGTTATTTTAAGAAAGTAAGTGTATACTTAGTTTTTTTAAATTTAAAACTCGTCAAGTTTTACAATAATTTATTTTTTTATTTTCGTTTATAATTATAATTATTTCCTTTTCTAATTTTCGTATACAACTTTTCCCTATATGATTGTTTATTTATGGTCAGTGGCGGATCTAGGATTCCGACCAAGGAGTAACGTGTTATAAATAAGCCGTAACGAAATCGAAAAAACGTCAATTTTTTTCAAAATTTACACTAGTTTTTCCAAATTTTTTCCGACCAAGGGGTAGCGGGGGTTACCCCTACCAAAGAGGTAGGTCCGCCCCTGTTTATGGTATAATTCATTTGTATCTTTAAAATTTAGATTGTAAATGGATTTTTTTGAACAATTTCACAATTATACTTTTCTTTATTTCTATACAATCGATTACACACTAATTAGGGGATGTTTGGTAGCCTCTTAATGACCATTCAGATGCTACCTCTTAATGGTTTAAAACCTCTGAATGAATAAGAGGTAACCTCAAGTCTGAATGGTTAAGAGGTAACCTCTGAATGGTAAATCATCACATGTCACATTCTTCTACCTTCTCATTGGTAAAATTCTTAATGGTTCCATTAAGAGGTAGCCTCTTAATGACCATTCAGAGGCTACCAAACAGCCCCTTAAGCAATATTTATATATAATTGATTCAGAATTAAAACCAAAATTGTAAATCAATATTATATGTTTATTATAACTTTTTTTAAATATTTTAAAAGTCTAATACTTATAAATTTTAAAATGATAAATGCAATTGTTTTGATAGATATCTAGCCATAACCAACTTTTAAAAAAATAATTAAATAATAAATCAATAATCACATTCCAAAAATAAATACAATTTGAAAGGTAAGCATAGTAATTTTCTACAATTTGAATTTCAAATCATTAACTTGAAATGAAAGTATCTAAAATTCATAATCAAGGCAACAATTTAAGTTATTTGTTTTTTTTTTTTTTTTGACATGATTTCTTGACATTTATCATGTCAATGCATTATGTCTATTGCTTCCATCAATCATGTTCTTAATTGTCAATATGTTGAATCGTAATTGATTGTATAGGTTTGTAGGTTAGACAAGACAGATTTGTAATGTTGGTACACATTCGTACGGATGTGTAATCCGTACGAATGGGGTCCATTCGTCCCAAAGGTGTCATTCGCACATAAGGGCCAGTCGTTCCAAATGTTCCATGCGAATGGGGTTGCCTATAAATAGGAGGTCAGGTCTTGTCATTTGGAACTTTTGGACTTGAGAGGGGAAACTCTGTCCATTTGGTTTCGTGGTTCTGTAACTTCAAATAATCAATAGAAACCAGTTTAATTAGCTTGTTCTTATGCATGTCACCTTCATACTCGGATTCCGAAAGAGATATGGAGTCGGATTAGCCGGTCAGAGCATTCGGGAGTGTGACAACTGACACTTTTCCATAAATTCCGTACAATAATAAACAGTAATCTGTGCCTTAATGACTGTGCATGATTGAATTAACAAGACGAATGAATTTCTGATTACTGTCATATACATACAAAGGCATTTCATGTTGCAAGATTTTTCATCATTATTACAGGCAACACAATATGGTTCAATTAGTGCACAAAACAAAGCTAGCACAGTTATCAGACAAATCAGAAGTATTGACGGGAGTTTAGTACTCAGACATACATAATGTTAAGACACAGAATGAGCCCGAAATCGAGAGTTACACTAGAATAGTGGGTAGGAAAGTAGGGATTACAAAACTGCCTTCCTAGTGATGATTTAGGTGCCGGAAAGTGCCAGAAACACACTAAAACTGTAGAATTCTGCAGAAAACAACCAAATTCAGCAAAAATCAGCTTTCTAACATCAAAATATAATGTAGAATTTTGGTTTAATGGTCCAGAATACCTTCCCAAGTGTCGGGAATCAAAACTGTCACAAAGTGGAACATAAAGCACACTAAACTGCGTAATTTAGCACCTTAACGAACCGGTAACCAACCAAACAACGAGACACTACCCGAAACACCAACTTTTCACAAGAAGCACTGTTTTTGCATTTCCGAGCTAGTTATGGTCACCGAACATCACAACATGTCTTAGAAACACATTACACCTAAAACACTAAACGTTATACTTGAAATCTAACTTGAATCTTTAACTAACCATTACATCTTAACCAAGACCCCCCCCCCTCCAATTCATGGTTCAACATGGGGACCCACCCCATGATTTCCCTTCATTTGTGTAATAGATTTGCTTAATACTTTTGAGACACAAGAACCACTAGACAACATGTTGTTGGAGAACTTTACTTATAACCTCAAGACTTAACATAACACTCATTTCATCACTTAAACAACTTACCCTCCTTCTCCTTCCTTCCCTTCTTGCTCTCGGCCTCAACTCACATGCACACCACCACCATTTTCATTCCATTAACAACCAATCCAAGGTGATTCAAGGGTGCTAGGAGCTAAGTTAAGAAGCTTGAAGGCATTGGAACTTGAAGGACCACTCCCTAGAGCTTTTATCCACCTTGTTCATCATCTTCTTCTTCGTCTTTAATTCTTCCCTAGCCCTTGTGCTAGTAGTAAGCTCTCTACAACTTGATTTTACTTCTCATTTTGATGATTAAAAGGTTATATAAATGGTTAATCATAAGAATCATAAAGAAACAAGAAGATGATCTTTCACATAAAGCTTAATAACATAAGAATCTATGTTGATTTAGTGTATGTATGATACTTGATTGTTGATTTCTTGTGATTATGATGTTGATCATCATAAGAAGATTGTTAGATTGTGATTAAACACATGATCTAGCAACTGAGAGGATGAATCTTGTGAAAATCAAAATGATCATCCTTTATGTGGAACATGAACTTGAAAATGAAGTTGTTTTTGTGTATGATGATGATTGATACATGTTATAAGTCTTGTAAATGGATGATTAAAAAAATAATTTTCTCAAGAAACCAAAGTTATTTACAAGATTTACATAATCATGATTTTTAAAGAAACTAATCATGTTTAAAGTATTAAATCAAAGCTAGAAACATGTTGTTAACAAGAAGAATACAAGAAAAATCATTTTTAGAAAATCATCTTGTAAGTTGTAAAAGACTAAATTTTACAAGAATGAGATTTATAAACAAGTAACCATATTTTTAGGGGTAACTAAACTTACTTAACAACATATTAAGTTACTATAAACTCTTACAAATCTTCAAGTTCATGATGTAGTGTAAATTGCATAATTTTGGCTCATGGTAAGTCTTGAATGAATTGTTGATGATTGATGATGATTTTAACAAGAAAATGACATGCTTTTAAAGCATGGAAACCTCCATTTTTAAGGGGAAACTATGGTAAAATTTTGGTAGAAATTAAACACTTAGAAAAATATTTTTTTTTAAAACAAGTGTTTACAAATAACTTTTAACCATGGTTTTCATATAAAAATTTGCCATAATTTTTGTGACAAAAATTACAAATATTGGAGGTTGATTTTTGATAAATAAAAGTGACTAAGTATATATTTAGGTGTCACACTTGTGTGCTACTTGTATATTAAGTGTATTAGTTATATTATTTTAGGAACTTGAAAATAATATAACCCACCAAAATACCAAAAATTGTAATACAAAATATTACCAAAATTTCAAGAAAATAAATATATAATCTATACCCGAATATTGGACAAACCGGACATGAACTATGGACTATGAATATATATATATATATATATATATATATATATATATATATATATATTCCGGAATTAAATTCATATTTAGACAAGTATGTTAAACTGTATTTTGGAAACCAAAGAAATGGAAAATATGAACTTTTACAAGTATTGCAAAATATATCATATTTTGTCAATTAGAAAATATATTATTTTCGAGAGGAGAAAATATGTATTTTCATAAACAAACTAAAAGTATATTATTTTGGGTGAAAAATGGAATTATAAATGTTTTCTAAGTTAATCTTGAAAATATATTATTTTTGGGATTTATGTGAAAGTATAATTATTTTTTCCAAGAAAGATTTATAGATATTTTTCTATAAAAGTTTTTCTTGAAATACATATATTTTAAGAATATAAATTTGTGATTTTTAGTTGACTAAAAATAATATTCCGGAAAAATTAAATACAAGATTAAGTATAAAATACTTAATAAATACAAGAAAATACGTATTCACATACGTAAAAATACACATCGGAAATATACATGAAAAGAATTACAAAATGAACTGAGGCAAGAATATATTATTTTGACAATATTCCAAATAATTGGATGAATATAATTTAAGTTAAAATATTATTATTTTAACTAATAAATATATACTATGAAATTATATAATGAACATCAAAGATGTAACTCAAAGTATACCAAGAACTTCCAAAATAAGTCTTAATAAATGAATAAGACTGAGAGTCGTTACACGACCTAAACGTCTAATAAAATATGGCATGTGTGTAGGTAGTTGTGCGACTCATAGAAGGACCTTTGAATATACGAGACAGCTGGACGCAAACTTGTGAGTTCATGTCCCCCTTTTCTTTTAACTGTTTCCGGATTTATAACTCTCGGGGGTGAAATGCATGTTACATATGTTTCAATGGTATGATTTGGCTATGAAATGAAATATTAGATCATGTGAGCATAGGCTGAAACTGAGATGCCAATAACTCTCATAAGAATCATGGACAAGGGTTAGATCTAACGAATACGGCCGAGCCCCACTCATGGTCCCTATGTGACCACTTATAGTGCTGTTGTGTCCCAGTCGAGGTGATTCGGCAACAGTCAAGGTGATTTGACATGGTCAAGGTGATTTGACATGGTCAAGGTGATTTGATACGGTCAAGGGGATTTGACACAGTTAAGGGGATTTGACACAGTCGAGGGGATTCGACACAGGCGAGGGGATTCGACACTAACAATTATCTATGCGGATTGAGTACTCCCTATGTCTTCACATACATTAATGTCCTTGCAAAACATTAATTGATCTATTCATAGACGCTTTTCATACCTGATTTCAAAAGAGTCTCTCAAACGTTTACAAGTTTATCAGTACTCATACAAAACGCATGAACACGTTCAACTTTTGTTGATGTTTTCAAAATTACATGTATTTTAGGGAACAAGTTGGATCTTGGGCGCTGGTGTTGTTTCGGATTGTAAATTTCAAGTTTAGATGTCATCCACTTTTGTTGGTTGTAACTTAATCAGAGGTTGTGTTGCTTGAAACTTAGATGACTGGTGTTTGTAATGTTTTGAACTTTATGAATGGATAAACATCATTTTGATCATATAGTTGTTTATTATAATCGAATGCAATGAGAACCGATCATGTCACACGCATACGCTTCCACAAAAATCAGGGTGTGACAGTTTGGTATCAGAGCTTCGATTGTAGTGAACTAGGATTCCTTCTCGAGTCTAGACTACAATCACTAGGATTCTCTCACGAAATTTTTTTTACAAAAAGGTTTTTCATTGCATTTACGAAAGTGCCAAGATCCATGAGTCAAACATTTTTCAAAGGAAAGACAAAGCAAGGACATTAGTAGGGAGGAGAATACCCCAATTAAAGTGCCAATTGAGGTATAGTCTTTGTGAGATAGACTTGTCAAAGACGAAATGACCCCCCCCCCCTGAAAGGACAAACGAGAGATATAAGTGTCATGATGCATTTACTTATCGATGTATACTTAGAAACATGTTCATTCATTAATATATATGCGTATAAGTGTACGAAAAAATTATTGACGAGAACGAGATACCTTCGACTTCGAATACTATTATTGTTCTTGACGCGCACAATGAGACCATCGACCTCGCGTTTGCTGTGGAGCTTATGGCTGGTGTGATTACCAAACGAGACCCTGAGCTTGATTCCGTAAGAGATAGCTATCCTTCCCCCTCGAATGCGAAGGTGCCTGACTATGATAGTGACGGCGAGGCGGAGGTGGTAACCTTGGACAACAACCTTATCAGCAGGACGAGGTCCCTGTGGCTTTTTACAAAATATGCTCGACGACACTCTTGTCCAGACAAGGAAGATGAGGTACTCATTGTCACACCCCGACCACGTAGAACATACAAAACGTGGCGGAAACGCCGGGGAGTGTTGTAACAGAATTAATTGTTTCAAATCCATGGCAATTTAAGTTTCGTTTTATTGATTAAAAGTGTTACAATGTCTTAACAAACAAAGAAATACAACATAATTAACTAGTCTTGCATCTTTTATTGTCACTAAAGCCCAAGTCTGCCTATGTGTATCTTGATCATCTTATGCAACAGCTCCTGAAAAACACATGTGAAAATAGGTACGTCAGCATAAAAATGCCTGTGAGATACATAGGTTTTGTGGAAATAGGTTTCATGACCTATGTTTGAGAAAATGTTTAGTCATGAACCTTGTAATTTGCTTTGTTTTGTAAATCATTTGAAAAACGATAAGATCAGATGATATGTATAAATAAGAGAATAATGTATGGTTAAATGAATAACCATTGTAAAATGAGTTTTGTATAAGATAAGTTGCTTGTAAAACAATGTATTGTAAAAAGTATGTTATTTGTATAAAATGTTATATGTCTCAAACTGAAATGATTTAAATAACGCTACGATATGTAATACCATACAAACACTTATATATAGGAAGTACCAGCGGCGTATCCACCATGCTTGTATCATATTACACACGCATCGTTACTTAATCACTTAATCAAACCAAACCACCAAAGTAATGTTTTAACAATTGTAGAAATGTTTATGTATGGTCAAATACGGTTCACACGGTTCACAGATACAAACGGTTCACAGATACAAACGGTTCACAGATACAAACGGTTCACAGATACAAACGGTTCATAGATACAAACGGTTCATAGATACAAACGGTTCACAGATACAAACGGTTCATAGATACAAACGGTTCACAGATACAAACGGTTCACAGATACAAACGGTTCACATAGTCAAATGATTACAACGGTTCAAAATGCAGTATAATGTGTTCACATGCTAGATGAGCATATGCAACAGAAATGTAATGTAAAACAATGTACTAAGTATGAACTAAATGGACATACATAGCATAAAATGTATTGAAATCATGTACTATAATGTACTAATGAACGTAGGAAGTATATGATGTGAAAACAGGAAAGCATGAAAGTAACAAGTAGGCACATGTGTTTCACCCCAAAACAGTTTGGAAAACAGTAAAAGAGGGGTCTATGTACTCACTTGAGAATGCTCAGTAGTCCTTGATTGACAACCAAACAATGCTAGAGATCACGGAAATCAAACGGCACCTAATATAGGTAACTACATTAATAAACCGGACCTAAATCGGAAGATCGGATAGAATGAGGTTTCGTAAACCAAACGAGTATAGAGACTCGTGTCATATGGTTTATCAAAGCCTACATGCTAAATGAAACCCAACCTAATAGCTTACGACCCATTACGACCCGTTTAGGTAGCTTATGCTACTTTAACGCGTCGTTCGCGTGAAACGCGTTCGGACCGCCTAACTAGTCCTATGACAAGTATTATATGCCTAAACATGCTACATAATCAGTTATGTGACAAAAGTTTAGGTTACATATGCTTAATTACCAATTATACATGAAAAGGGTATTCTGGTAATTTACCTAAGGCATATAAACTACCTATCATACAACTACTTAAACGATGTGACCATAGGGTATAACCTCGGAAGGTTATTCCCTACCTACTATGGTCACCTAATGTATTTGGTCGGATCCTAATGATCGACCAAACTGGGTCGGGTTCGAGGGTATAGGCGATTTATTAGATCGCCTACCCTACGACCCTAGACAACATGGTAATCAGTGGGCATAGTCCCAAGGGACTATGACCAACGTGATTACACTCACGTTGCGAAGTTCAAACGAACTTCGCATTGACCATTACTGGTCAACGCTGAAAGTCAAACAAAGTTTGACTTTCTGACTCGAAAAGCAATAAAATAAGGAAAAGAACGAAAGAATACTTACGAAGGGTCCCCGAATGCTAATCTCGATCCAAGAATCTCAGGTATGAAACAATGGTTTCAACTTAGAGTTCCTAAGATCAAGATTCTAGTGAGTTTAGCAATGTGGGGTATGGGGTATTTATAGTTTTCGGTCCACCGTTAAGATCGTTTCATGGAAAACGTGCCTTAATCCCACCCGTACAAGTGTCGGGAAGTTGTGGTGGCTCAAAATGGTTCTTATCATCTGACTAGGCAAAGGAGAACATGTGGTTGTGGATTAAACATGTGCAAACAGGCTGTTTAAAAACACTGCATCTGGTCTGTGCAAGGCTAGCGCACCGTTACAATATAAGTGTAGCGGTGCGCTACTCATAAGTTTGGCAGATTTACATATTTGGTCCCTGAACTGTATTTAGGTCATTTTCGACACGTTTAAGGCCCGTTAACCCCATTTCAAAGCTCTAAAATGAAGTTAAAGTATAGGGAACTTAAAATGTGCTCAAAAATATCTCGGATGTCGGTTCGTTTAGCCGTACGAACGCGATGTTCGCTTAATTACGACGGAATGCGCACAAGCGCGAAAAACGATCCAAATGACGCGACGAATGGATTTTTCTTATGGCGAACACTAAAATATAATATAGTCATGCTTACATAAATTTTTGGATGTCCGGATGTATTCAGAACGTAAGTTATGCGCGAAAATGCAAACTTGTGCACTTTTTGACACTTTTAGTCCCTGAATGACCCAAAAGTTTATTTTAGCACACCAAACCCCTCAAAGCCTATTTCTAAGCTATGTAAAGGATATTTATGGTGTGTTTAACTTATGGTCATGTTCCGGAATGTCTGTTACAGTTCAAATTGGCATACTTTCGCAGTTTGTCAACTTTAGTCCCTGTAAGCGATTTAACTTTGATTTCACCACACCAAACCTTCCAAAACTTATATCTAAGTTATGTAAAGGTTATTTAAGGTATGTTAAGCCTATTTCACTATTCCGGAGTGTTCGTTGCATTAAACTGGTTATATTTACGCATCAGTGCGCGTATAACCTTCCAGAAAGCGATTTAAAGCTTGAAATCGAACAAGAAATGATATGTGCAAACGATACACATATTTTTACAAATCCCAAGTATAAAATACAATATTTCATTGGTTTGGAATTTGTTTGATGGTTTCAGTGACACAGGTGTCACAGTCTCCCCTACTTTAGGAAATTTCGTCCCGAAATTCATTCGTAGGAGTCTATTTGTGACTTTGTGTTAAATAACCACTAGAGATATGAAAGGCATAATCCTGTTATTTCTCTTTAACGGACATTTTTTTTTTCAGAAATGAAAAATGAACGGAGTTAATTTCAACAGGCATTATTCAGAAACAAAAATGAACAGAATAGTCATTTTACATCTTGAGAAACAAAAATGAACAGAATAGTCATTCTACATCTTCAGAAACAAAAATGAACAGAATAGTCATTTTACATCTTCAGAAACAAAAATGAACAGAATAGTCATTTTACATCTTCAGAAACAAAAATAAACAGAATAGTCATTTTATATCTTCAGAAACAAAAATGAACAGAATAGTCATTTTACATCTTCGGAAACAAAAATGAACAGAATAGTCATTTTACATCTTCAGAAACAAAAATGAACAGAATAGTCATTTTACATCTTCAGAAACAAAAATGAACAGAATAGCCATTTTACATCTTCAGAAACAAAAATGAACAGAATAGTCATTTTACATCTTCAGAAACAAAAATGAACAGAATAGTCATTCTACATCTTCAGAAACAAAAATGAACAGAATAGTCATTCTACATCTTCAGAAACAAAAATGAACAGAATAGTCATTTTACATCTTCAGAAACAAAAATGAACAGAATAGTCATTTTATATCTTCAGAAACAAAAATGAACAGAATAGTCATTTTACATCTTCAGAAACAAAAATGAACAGAATAGTCATTTTACATATTCAGAAACAAAAATGAACAGAATAGTCATTTTACATCTTCAGAAACAAAAATGAACAGAATAGTCATTTTACATCTTCAGAAACAAAAATGAACAGAACGAACTCTAGACACATGACAAAACTCACTGTGGTTTCCGTGCACTGAATTTCATAATTATGTATGCATCCATAATTACGCAATTCCTTGCATAGTCCGCACAATTTGTCTGAAATGTGAAGGGGAGGAAAAATCAAACCTGATGATGAGTGTGACTAAACTACCATAGGGTCCTTTTAATTAGATCGACAAAGGATCCTTTTAAATTAGGCCACCAAGGAGTCCTTTCAGCTATATCATCACATGATATTCCTAACCAGATTTTTGGATCAATCTGTTTACCTAGACCTCTCAGGATCTAATTATGGAATGGTACAATATAATCCAAGGGTCTTTACTATTACGTACAAGCCCGTTGAGGATTTAATATAGCACCCAAAGATATGGAAGATTCTACGAGGATTTGAATGACAAGAATTTGGATCACACAAAAACATAAAAGGGAACACATAAACACATAATCACATAGTTGTTTAATTTGTTTATTAATTTGTTATCTTTGGACGCGGATACTTAAAGCACACTAGGAATCCAAATCGTGGATTTCATTTTGGCACTTTAATCATTTCAATAATCCATCCATGAGGATAGGATGATCTACCAAAATTCGATTTTTCGTTTTCAGGAAAACGCAATGTTCGAATTAAGGTACACAATAATTTAGGACATACGGAAATACCCTTAGGTACCCTATTAAGAATTTATAGTGGTACTTGGGGTATTCGTACCGAGTTATAACTTGCACCTTGTACTTCGTTTCTTTGCAAGAGACGGGTACTTAGGATCTTTGTGTAAAACGCAAGAGATTGTAAAATGGAAGAATTTTGGGGGTAGTTTGCTTTTCAAGTAATACGATTCCTTGATTGTCGGTATTATAGGGGATATGTTGTTTATGCATACAACCACATAATGTGACAACTGCCACTTTCGGGTAATTTACTTACATTTAAAAACAGTGATTTACATTATACAAGCATGTGTTTTGAATATTCTGGCTGCATGATTACATGGTATACATCTTAGAAAACTCATGGAATATTCATTGGTTATTACACATGATTCATTCTTTATTAGGTACATTTGTTATAGTGCAAACAATTCACCGAAACAACTAGAGTAGTGCCTAGTGAACTAGAGTGCTGACAAAAACTCCGGATTCGCAGAAAACATCTAAAATGACATCTTTAGGACTCGGGTGAGAGTCCAATATCATTTATATATTAAACCCTATATGGGAATACAAGAGTTCGATCAATAATTTACCAATGCCCGGTAGCACTAAAAACTGTCCGAAACGCGCTAAAAATGACCATTTCATGAATTGTCCGCAAAATTCAGCAATTGTATTTTTAATACAAGATACAAAAATTGATGTTTAGGCACCAATTTCATATAAACATACTTACGGAATATCAATTTCACACATAACGGAAACTTTTCTTACAACTTCCTTAAGTGTACTTTTCGACAATTTATTAGTGAAACGAGCACTAAACATTTATCCGAACTACATTTTGGCACTTGTAGCGAACTAGTTAATATTTTTTTTGGTCTTGCGAAGCTAGTTTATGGTCATTACAAGTCTCGAATCATCTCGGAAAACTGCAAACCCTAAACACCTAAGTACTTACACTTTCTTATTTTTGTGAAATCTAAAAAAATAACTAAGTTATTTTACCACATGAGACCCCCCCCCCCACCTTGTAACCGTGAACAAGGGGGTCCCACCCCTTGTTTATGTTGCTGAAAAATATCTAGAAAGTTATTACTAGTAACAAGTGGATGTGTAAGGGATTAACTTCTACACTTACACACTAAGTTACTACACTTCATCACTTTCATCTTTCATTACACCAACCAAGAACACTCTCACATCTTCATCCTTTTTCTCAAGAACACATCAAAAACCCAATAATTTTTATCATTTTTCTCATGATCAACATGGATTTCCTTGGAACATGAAGTGATCTAAAGCCATTGGAAGTGAAAGGAAGGAGTTTTATCCATACAAAAGTGTTCTAGCACCAAGATCATCATCTTCTTTATTCTTAATAATCTCTAAGATCATCCCTAGCTTAGTGCTAGAAGTAAGCTTCTATTTTTTTTATTACAAATTATGTTTATGCTTGTTATTATAATGGATGATAACCATATATAATCACACATAATGGATAAGAAAAATACAAAGAAGCAAAGATAAAAATCATCATATCATTATGTTTGTTTTTATTGTGATCTTAGACATGTTATATGCTTATTAGATCTTGTTATGATGATTATGCTACAAATAAAGTGTTAGAAGATGTTGAAAGATATGATCTAAAAATTATACATGTTTATGTTAAAGGGTTTAACATAAGGGATTAGATGGATGATCATATCTAGTGATCTTGTGAAAGTATTAAGGGTTTATATTCAAAAACAAGACTTTCACAAGATTATAAAAATTAACATACAACAAAAGATTTTTATAAAAGTTGTTAAAACTAAAATGTAACTTGGTTTTTGAACTTGTAAGTATATGAAATGATCATGGTTAAAACCCTACACGATTTGGATATCATTTTGATAATTTCATGTTATAAAAGTCTTATAATGTTTAGTGATGATGTTGGGTAAATTGTTGGTGATTTGATTAAGAAAATGATATGTTTAATGAAACATGGTTAAGACAAGAATACAAAGGTTATATGGCCAATTTTTATAAAAACTTTATTTTATAAAATAACAACATTTTTGGGTAAATCTCTACAAGATTTAAAAAGGTTATTAAAGAATGGTTTACAAAATAAAAGACAAGGAAAATATATATTTTTTGTAGAAAAATATATATTTGGTTACTTTAAACAATTTTTGTGTGATATATACTTGGAGTATTAGTTATATATATCATGATAGGAACTTGTTATCATGTCACCTTTAAACTCAAAACACGTTATAACAAAAGTCCTACGAGACTTCACATAATTACGCCTTAAAACGAGTTGCGGACAATTCTATAATCGGACACCAAATATGGTCAAAATGAACGACGGACGACTACATAAGTTAATTACCAATCCGGGGAGTTACTACGACGTTAGACGATCTTTCGACACGAAATAAAAATATAATATCGATAACAAATTTTCGGATGTTTATAAACTTATAAAAGCTAGTGTGTTTTTATTTATTAACATCTATACTTAGCATTTTTATAAAAATGTGTTTATAAAAATGAAAGACTTATACATATAACAAATGGGCTTATGATAACTAATGGGCTATTTTTATAATTGGGCTTGTTTTACTTAATAGACTATCTTTTACAAATGGGCTACTTACACTTAATGGGCTTAGTTTTCTTAATGGGCTTATACTTCATAATGGGCTTAACATAAACACATGGGCTAAGCCCAATACAAACATATGGGCCAAAGCCCAACACTATTCAAGCCCAACACTATTCAAGCCCAACACTATTTAGGCCCAGCACTATTTGAGGCCCAACACTATTGAGGCCCAACACTATTCAAGCCCAACACTATTGAGGCCCAACACTATTCAAGCCCAACACTATTCAAGCCCAACACTATTCAGGCCCAACACTATTGAGGCCCAACACTATTTGAGGCCCAGTACTATTTAAGCCCAATAACTTGAAAACATGGGCTTGGCCCAATGATACTATTTTTGGAAACACAACTATACAAGCGATACATACAAGACACGAGATTCAGCGGACGAGATCCGACTATACAACTCATTCATCGAATACACAGTTAACGAACAAATGAACAACTCATACATCGAATACACAGTTAACAAACAGTAAAGACAAGCAAGTCTTACACATACTCAATACACAAGACTTGTACTCAAGTCCTTTTCAAAGACCGAAGTGTCTAACAAAAATAAGAACGTTTGTAGGTCGCCACGCTATACAGGACGACCGCACGTGAGGTCTTATTTTCATCTATTTTCAGGACGCGATACTGTGAGTTCATGTTCCCCTATTCATTTAAATGTTTTACAAACTTTACAACTATCGGGGAGGATACATGTTCAGAGTATGTTAAAGTTAGGTAATGAAACACCATAGATCATGTGCGAATTAGGGCCATACTATAAGCACCATTAATCCAGATTGGACCAAGGAACAAAGGCTTAGATCTAATGGGTTTTGGCGAGCCCCACTCTTGGTCATGGACCCCTACGGAGAGTGCGTTTGTGTCCCAGTCGATAGGAATCGGCATAAAATCGTCTAGGGTTGGTTTGCTTCCTTTTTCGACACACATATTAATGTCCTTGCAAAACATTAATGATCAACGATTTCATTGACGCTTTACATACTACAACTCACGTTTTTCATACATCGTTTACAACTAAACTGCATGAATTCACCAACTTTTGTTGATGTTTTCCAAACTTAACATGTATTTCAGGGAATTAAAGGACCATGTTGGATTTCCCAGTCAAGATAACAAGTACAAGAACTCCATGCCATCTTTTGAAGGGTTTAACTATTATATTTCGCCTCTTTGAGGAAATATGATGGCTTAACCCTTAGTAGTTTATTTCATGTTAATGTGTGAAACAATAACACTTTACTTTTATGTTAATGGTTTGTAACCGATACACTAAACTTATGTTGTAATCTTTTGACACACTATGTAATGGCAATGGAGTATGTTTTATTCATATAGTTTGTTCATGTACATCGATATTTATGCAATGAAAACCAGACAGATCACACCTTGCGTTTCCGCTATGAGCGGGTGTGACAGACTAGTATCAGAGCATCGATTGTAGTGAACCAGGATTCTTTATTGAGTCTAAGTCTACAATCACTAGGGATCTCTCATAAAAAACATTTAAACACAAATACATGTTTTCATTTGCATAAACATTTTCATGGTCCATTTTCAACAAGAATTCCTCTCATACAAAGCAAGCAAGGACATTAGTGTCTTAGTCATCTAAATGGTAGACATGCAACTTTAAGTTAATCCACACAACTCAAGTAGGATAACTTAAAATGAACCTTATGTGAAAAATACATTTTGTGTATATATGTAACGTAACAAATGCTCATACGTGTCGAACAACTTATTTCTCAGGATATCATGTCTTCCTCCGAAGGAAGTAACCTTTACGACGATGTAGACCCCATGGAGATTGTGTCTGACGATGACGTTGTGCCGGAGGTACAGGTCATCTTATCTGATAGCGACTCTACTTCTGACAGCGACATGGATGATTTCCAGCCGTTCGCAATTGGTGGTGACATGTTGGACGCTTACATGTTAGGAGACATCATTGATGATGATGTGCTAGATGTGCCCCCTCTACTCAACGAGGTTGTTATCATAGGTCACCCAGTGGGTGAACATGTTATAGAGGTTATACCCTTGGATGTCCTTCCTCTTGCCATGATGCCTTTCATTGGCGATTTCGATGAGGAGGACGATGCTGTAGTTCCGGTTATTCCAGTGGAGCATTTGGGTGACGAGTTGGGATACGAGGATGCTCATGACTTGGTTATTCTAGAGGTTGCCGCACCGGTGGTTCCGATTATTATTCTCTCTTCTGATTCCGATACTGATTCAGATGCTTCTTCTTATGCATCTGTTACTTCATCCGCACTGCAGGCCATTGGCCTACAGCGCAATGCAGACATTGAGCTGGATGATGTCATACCTGATGAGCCAGTTGTCCCTACACATGATCAGGTTGTTCCTATTCTACCACACGTAGACCACACTGACGAGGCAGGACCCTCAGGACACGCCCATGTACCACCCGGGGACGTGGATCTAGACCCACATGTTATGCCCATCACAGACCCATACCACCCATTGCATTACTTAGTTGCTACTACCGAGTTACCGGCTCGTGTGCTCACACTGGAGCAACAGATAGACTTTATTATACGCCGAGTTAGTGAACTCGAGGATGAGCTTACTCACCTCATTGGTATGGTACTTCATGGTCCACCACTACCACCAGGACCACCACCATTACCTCCACTACCCCCACAGATGCCACCAGCGGATCTACCGCCAGTGGATTTACCTACTCGGGTACTGACGCTCGAGCAGCAGAGTGTGTTCCTTCACCATTTGGTGCTTGATTTGGAGGGTAGGGTTTCTGAGGTTCGCAGGTTGTTATTCCCTATTCCACCACCAGTATTTCCCCCAGCATAGACTATGGTTACCGGTAGTATACTTTTGGGACGGGTAGTTATAATCGTTTAGTGTACATATTTGATGCTCCACCAAGTTTGAAGACAGCCGACATACCGCGGAACACGCAGTTGAAAGGAAGACTTTATTATCCCTTTTTGTTGTATTAGACTAGTATGACCGGGTTATGTAGCCCGAGTCTATTTTTGTTCCTTTCAAACGATTATGTAACCGGTTGACTATATATATATATAAAACTTGGTGTTATCTATTAAATGCAAATGAGAGGTCTGGTTGGACATCTCTTATTATTTATGTTAACTTATTTACTCGCATTATATATTTGGTGGTGATATTATTGTTAAGGTTATGAACATTTCTTTTTGAACAAACAAAATCAACGTCTAATCTTTATCCTATTTCTCCTTTAGAAGAATCATGCCACCGAGGAAAGTCTTACGTTCACGGACAGTTAATCCACCCCCACCTCCACCAATGCCTACGACCGAGGCAGAACTGAATGCACTTATAGAACAGAGAATCGCTCAAGCTATCGCACTGTACGAGGCATCCCGTGTCGAAACAAGTGGTGGCACCGGCGGATCGGGAGGCCAGGGTCCAAGTGGTCCTTCAGGTGGAACGAATATTCCGGGTAACGTTTATTCGTCTTATTACAACACATCAAATTTCTTTCTTAATCTATTCGTGCGATTCATTGTTTGCTCATTCAAAATCCGTTGTCCAATTTCAGGGTGCACATTCAAGCAGTTTCTAGACTGCAAGCCGCTTAACTATGATGGCACAGGCGGTGCTGTGGCTTATGTGAGATGGACTGAGAAAACGGATTCCACTATCAGAATGAGCAGATGTTCTGCTAATCAGCAAGTCACTTTCGTTACTGGCTTGTTTCTCAACGAGGCTCTTACCTGGTGGAACCTACAAGTGCAAACTTTGGGTGATAACGCTGCTTATGCGTTGACTTGGGAGGAACTGAAGGAACGTATGAGGGAAAAGTACTGTTCTCGTGCTGAACTCCAGAAGTTGGAGAACGAGTTTTGGAACCTTACCATGGTCGGAGCTGATATCACGGGATATACGCAAAGATTTCACGATCTGTCCCGCGTGATTCCTTATCTTGTAACACCAGAATACAAGCGTATCGAACGCTACATCTGGGGACTTTCTGACAAGATTCGAAGTCTGGTTACTGCAGCTAAACCCACGACTATTACTCAGGCTGTGACTATAGCCGTGAGTCTTACTGAAGACGGGGTCAGGATGAAGATATTCACTGAGAAAGGTGATGACAAGAAGGAAACACATGTTGAGTCTTCCAACCGTGGGAAGAGGAATTACTCGAATTTCAAGAGAGGAACCCTTAGTAATAACAGCAACAGCAGCAACAACCACAACAACAATAACAATAACCCCAACAACAACAACAACAACAACAACAACAGGAGACAGAACAACTCGCAAAGGGATGCAAAGGCGTTTGTAGCCACAAACGACACTGGTCCTAAGAAATACGCTGGTACTTTACCTCAGTGCGAGCGATGCAAATTTCATCACGTGGGTGATTGTCGGCTTGTTAAGTGTGATAAGTGTGGCAAGCTTGGCCACCGTACTGAGTCATGTTGGGGAACGAGAAATAATACTGGATCAGGAAGTGGTTTTGGTAACAAGAATGGGAACGGGAATGGTCGTAATCAGGGATGCTTTGGATGCGGAAGCAAGGATCACTACAAGAGAGACTGTCCTAAAGAAATTCAAGCTCATGGACGATCTTTTGTGATTGGAGCCAAGGATGCGCGCCAAGACCCTAATGTGGTCACTGGTACGTTTCTCCTCAATGATCATTTCGCATCCATATTATTTGATACCGGAGCCGATTTTAGTTTTATCTCTATAGAATTTAAAAATATTCTGCGCTTGGAACCTAGTAAACTAGATGTTCCATATTCTATAGAATTGGCTAACGGTAGACTAATAGAGACGGGAGAAGTTGTTAAGGAGTGTACCTTAGAACTTGGCGAACAAAAATTCAATATCGATCTCTTACCCGTTGAATTGGGTAGTTTCGACGTAGTGGTTGGCATGGATTGGCTATCCAACAATCGAGCCGAAGTCGTTTGCCACGAGAAGATCATTCGCCTACCACTACCGAACGAAGAGACACTTGTTATACATGGAGAGAAGCGTGACACCCCATTGCGGATCATCAATTGCATGAAAGCGCAGAAATACTTACGGAAAGGTTACATTGCTTTTCTAGCGCATGTTGTAGACAAGAAGGCCGATGGGCCGAAGTTGACAGATATTCCGGTAGTAAAAGAATTTCCTGAAGTCTTTCCTGAAGACTTGCCAGGACTACCGCCTTATCGACAAGTCGAATTTCACATCGACTTGGTACCAGGAGCCGCACCCGTAGCTAAATCTCCATATCGATTAGCACCTTCTGAAATGCAGGAATTGTCCACACAACTTCAAGAGTTGTTGGATAAGGGATTCATAAGACCGAGTTTCTCGCCTTGGGGAGCTCCAGTTCTTTTTGTGAAAAAGAAGGACGGGACATTCAGAATGTGTATCGACTACAGAGAGTTGAATAAACTCACCATCAAGAATCGGTATCCACTGCCGAGGATTGACGACTTATTCGATCAACTTCAAGGGTCGAGTTTTTATTCAAAGATAGACTTACGATCGGGGTATCATCAGTTACGGATTCAAGAAGAAAGCATACCAAAAACGGCTTTTCGGACTCGTTACGGTCATTACGAGTTTCTCGTTATGCCTTTTGGTTTAACGAACGCACCGGCGGTCTTCATGGATTTAATGAACCGCGTGTGCAAGCCGTATCTCGACAAATTCGTCATAGTGTTCATTGACGACATCTTGATATACTCACGATCGGCAGCCGAGCATGAACAACATTTGAGAACCATATTAGAACTACTCAAAAAGGAGAACTTATACGCGAAGTTCTCCAAATGTGAGTTTTGGATTCGTGAAGTACAATTTCTCGGGCATATAGTGAACGAGAAAGGTATTCAAGTAGACCCGTCAAAGATTGAATCGATTAAGAATTGGGAAGCGCCCAAGACTCCTACTGAAGTGCGACAATTTTTGGGCTTAGCGGGATATTATCGGAGATTCATTGAGAATTTTTCAAAAATTGCTCAACCGCTAACTTCTCTTACACAGAAAGACAGGAAATTCGATTGGGGAGAGAAACAAGAAGCAGCATTTCAACATCTTAAAGACAAGTTGTGCATTGCACCAATCTTATCATTACCCGACGGTACCGATGACTTTGTGGTATACTGTGATGCTTCGCATCAAGGTTTGGGTTGTGTACTCATGCAACGTAAAAAGGTTATCGCGTACGCGTCCCGCCAACTGAAAGTTCACGAGAAGAACTATACCACTCACGACCTAGAGCTAGGCGCGGTGGTATTTGCTTTGAAAATTTGGCGGCATTACTTATATGGTACACAGTGCACTATTTTCACAGATCATAGGAGTCTACAACACATACTCAACCAAAAAGAATTAAATATGCGTCAGCGACGTTGGGTTGAACTATTAAATGACTATGATTGTGAAATCAAGTACCATCCGGGCAAGGCGAACGTTGTGGCAGACGCCTTGAGCCGCAAGGAACGAGTTAAAACACTAAGGGTGCGAGCACTAGAGATGACTATTCACACAGATCTTACCGCACGCATTCAAAATGCACAACAAGAAGCGCTCAAGGAAGAACATATTCTAGAAGAATCACTACGAGGCATGGAAAAACAGTTAGTACCAAAGGAGGATGGAACTTTGTACCTTGCGGGTAGAATTTGGGTTCCATTCTTTGGAGGTCTCCGAGATCTCATTTTTGAGGAAGCACATAGGTCAAAGTACTCGATCCATCCTGGATCAGATAAGATGTACAAAGACTTAAAGGAGTACTATTGGTGGCCTAACCTCAAAAAGGATGTCGCTTTCTATGTTGGAAACTGCTTGACCTGCGCGAAGGTCAAGGCAGAGTATCAGAAACCATCTGGGTTATTACAACAACCCGAGATTCCCGCTTGGAAATGGGAACAAATATCTATGGACTTCATTACGAAGTTACCCAGGACCTCGAAAGGTCATGACATGATATGGGTAATCGTGGATAGATTGACAAAGTCCGCACACTTCTTACCGATTCGGGAGAAGGATAGTACTGAGAAACTAGCGGAAATTTATCTCAGAGAAATAGTGGCTCGTCATGGAGTGCCTATTTCAATCATTTCGGACCGAGACGGTCGATTTGTTTCAAGAATATGGAATTCATTTCAACAGGCCTTTGGATCTCAATTGAATCTAAGTACGGCCTTTCATCCACAAACTGACGGCCAGAGCGAACGGACAATCCAAACACTCGAAGATATGCTTCGTGCATGTGTTATGGATTTAGGTGGCAATTGGGATAATCATCTACCTCTAGTTGAGTTTTCCTACAATAACAGCTACCATACAAGTATACGTGCTGCACCGTTCGAAGCTCTTTATGGTCGAAAGTGTCGCTCTCCGCTATGTTGGGCGGAAACGGGCGATAGTCAATTAATTGGTCCGGAACTAGTCCAAGATACTACGGATAAAATTTTTCAGATCCGAGACCGTATCAAAGCGGCTCGCGATCGACAAAAGTTCTACGCTGATGGAAAACGAAAACAAGCATCTTTCGAGGTTGGAGAGAAAGTTTTATTGAAAGTCTCACCTTGGAAAGGCGTAGTGAGGTTCGGTAAACGTGGAAAGCTTAACCCGCGTTACATTGGACCATTTGAAATCTTAGAAAAGATTGGCACTGTTGCCTACAAGTTGAAGTTACCTGATGAACTTAGCAGTGTACACCACACGTTTCATGTGACGAATCTTAAAAAGAGTCCAATACAAGTAACCGTTGCTATTCCTATGGAGGAAATTCACATTGACGACAAACTCCATTTCACTGAAGAACCTGTTGAGGTCACGGACTGGAAGGTCAATAAAACACGGAGAAGTCGTATCAAGTTAGTAAAGGTTCGTTGGAACTCTCGTCACGGACCCGAGTATACTTGGGAACGTGAAGACCGAATGAAAGAAAAATATCCCCACCTATTTCCGAAAACTCCTGCAAAGGATAACAAAGCTAGAATTTCGGGACGAAATTCTAAATAACAAGGGGAGAATGTGACAACTGCCACTTTCGGGTAATTTACTTACATTTAAAAACAGTGATTTACATTATACAAGCATGTGTTTTGAATATTCTGGCTGCATGATTACATGATTACATGGTATACATCTTAGAAAACTCATGGAATATTCATTGGTTATTACACATGATTCATTCTTTATTAGGTACATTTGTTATAGTGCAAACAATTCACCGAAACAACTAGAGTAGTGCCTAGTGAACTAGAGTGCTGACAAAAACTCCGGATTCGCAGAAAACATCTAAAATGACATCTTTAGGACTCGGGTGAGAGTCCAATATCATTTATATATTAAACCCTATATGGGAATACAAGAGTTCGATCAATAATTTACCAATGCCCGGTAGCACTAAAAACTGTCCGAAACGCGCTAAAAATGACCATTTCATGAATTGTCCGCAAAATTCAGCAATTGTATTTTTAATACAAGATACAAAAATTGATGTTTAGGCACCAATTTCATATAAACATACTTACGGAATATCAATTTCACACATAACGGAAACTTTTCTTACAACTTCCTTAAGTGTACTTTTCGACAATTTATTAGTGAAACGAGCACTAAACATTTATCCGAACTACATTTTGGCACTTGTAGCGAACTAGTTAATATTTTTTTTGGTCTTGCGAAGCTAGTTTATGGTCATTACAAGTCTCGAATCATCTCGGAAAACTGCAAACCCTAAACACCTAAGTACTTACACTTTCTTATTTTTGTGAAATCTAAAAAAATAACTAAGTTATTTTACCACATGAGACCCCCCCCCCCCCCCACCTTGTAACCGTGAACAAGGGGGTCCCACCCCTTGTTTATGTTGGTGAAAAATATCTAGAAAGTTATTACTAGTAACAAGTGGATGTGTAAGGGATTAACTTCTACACTTACACACTAAGTTACTACACTTCATCACTTTCATCTTTCATTACACCAACCAAGAACACTCTCACATCTTCATCCTTTTTCTCAAGAACACATCAAAAACCCAATAATTTTTATCATTTTTCTCATGATCAACATGGATTTCCTTGGAACATGAAGTGATCTAAAGCCATTGGAAGTGAAAGGAAGGAGTTTTATCCATACAAAAGTGTTCTAGCACCAAGATCATCATCTTCTTTATTCTTAATAATCTCTAAGATCATCCCTAGCTTAGTGCTAGAAGTAAGCTTCTATTTTTTTTATTACAAATTATGTTTATGCTTGTTATTATAATGGATGATAACCATATATAATCACACATAATGGATAAGAAAAATACAAAGAAGCAAAGATAAAAATCATCATATCATTATGTTTGTTTTTATTGTGATCTTAGACATGTTATATGCTTATTAGATCTTGTTATGATGATTATGCTACAAATAAAGTGTTAGAAGATGTTGAAAGATATGATCTAAAAATTATACATGTTTATGTTAAAGGGTTTAACATAAGGGATTAGATGGATGATCATATCTAGTGATCTTGTGAAAGTATTAAGGGTTTATATTCAAAAACAAGACTTTCACAAGATTATAAAAATTAACATACAACAAAAGATTTTTATAAAAGTTGTTAAAACTAAAATGTAACTTGGTTTTTGAACTTGTAAGTATATGAAATGATCATGGTTAAAACCCTACACGATTTGGATATCATTTTGATAATTTCATGTTATAAAAGTCTTATAATGTTTAGTGATGATGTTGGGTAAATTGTTGGTGATTTGATTAAGAAAATGATATGTTTAATGAAACATGGTTAAGACAAGAATACAAAGGTTATATGGCCAATTTTTATAAAAACTTTATTTTATAAAATAACAACATTTTTGGGTAAATCTCTACAAGATTTAAAAAGGTTATTAAAGAATGGTTTACAAAATAAAAGACAAGGAAAATATATATTTTTTGTAGAAAAATATATATTTGGTTACTTTAAACAATTTTTGTGTGATATATACTTGGAGTATTAGTTATATATATCATGATAGGAACTTGTTATCATGTCACCTTTAAACTCAAAACACGTTATAACAAAAGTCCTACGAGACTTCACATAATTACGCCTTAAAACGAGTTGCGGACAATTCTATAATCGGACACCAAATATGGTCAAAATGAACGACGGACGACTACATAAGTTAATTACCAATCCGGGGAGTTACTACGACGTTAGACGATCTTTCGACACGAAATAAAAATATAATATCGATAACAAATTTTCGGATGTTTATAAACTTATAAAAGCTAGTGTGTTTTTATTTATTAACATCTATACTTAGCATTTTTATAAAAATGTGTTTATAAAAATGAAAGACTTATACATATAACAAATGGGCTTATGATAACTAATGGGCTATTTTTATAATTGGGCTTGTTTTACTTAATAGACTATCTTTTACAAATGGGCTACTTACACTTAATGGGCTTAGTTTTCTTAATGGGCTTATACTTCATAATGGGCTTAACATAAACACATGGGCTAAGCCCAATACAAACATATGGGCCAAAGCCCAACACTATTCAAGCCCAACACTATTCAAGCCCAACACTATTTAGGCCCAGCACTATTTGAGGCCCAACACTATTGAGGCCCAACACTATTCAAGCCCAACACTATTGAGGCCCAACACTATTCAAGCCCAACACTATTCAAGCCCAACACTATTCAGGCCCAACACTATTGAGGCCCAACACTATTTGAGGCCCAGTACTATTTAAGCCCAATAACTTGAAAACATGGGCTTGGCCCAATGATACTATTTTTGGAAACACAACTATACAAGCGATACATACAAGACACGAGATTCAGCGGACGAGATCCGACTATACAACTCATTCATCGAATACACAGTTAACGAACAAATGAACAACTCATACATCGAATACACAGTTAACAAACAGTAAAGACAAGCAAGTCTTACACATACTCAATACACAAGACTTGTACTCAAGTCCTTTTCAAAGACCGAAGTGTCTAACAAAAATAAGAACGTTTGTAGGTCGCCACGCTATACAGGACGACCGCACGTGAGGTCTTATTTTCATCTATTTTCAGGACGCGATACTGTGAGTTCATGTTCCCCTATTCATTTAAATGTTTTACAAACTTTACAACTATCGGGGAGGATACATGTTCAGAGTATGTTAAAGTTAGGTAATGAAACACCATAGATCATGTGCGAATTAGGGCCATACTATAAGCACCATTAATCCAGATTGGACCAAGGAACAAAGGCTTAGATCTAATGGGTTTTGGCGAGCCCCACTCTTGGTCATGGACCCCTACGGAGAGTGCGTTTGTGTCCCAGTCGATAGGAATCGGCATAAAATCGTCTAGGGTTGGTTTGCTTCCTTTTTCGACACACATATTAATGTCCTTGCAAAACATTAATGATCAACGATTTCATTGACGCTTTACATACTACAACTCACGTTTTTCATACATCGTTTACAACTAAACTGCATGAATTCACCAACTTTTGTTGATGTTTTCCAAACTTAACATGTATTTCAGGGAATTAAAGGACCATGTTGGATTTCCCAGTCAAGATAACAAGTACAAGAACTCCATGCCATCTTTTGAAGGGTTTAACTATTATATTTCGCCTCTTTGAGGAAATATGATGGCTTAACCCTTAGTAGTTTATTTCATGTTAATGTGTGAAACAATAACACTTTACTTTTATGTTAATGGTTTGTAACCGATACACTAAACTTATGTTGTAATCTTTTGACACACTATGTAATGGCAATGGAGTATGTTTTATTCATATAGTTTGTTCATGTACATCGATATTTATGCAATGAAAACCAGACAGATCACACCTTGCGTTTCCGCTATGAGCGGGTGTGACACATAATATACATTGTAATGTAAATAAAAAGATTTATTTATTAACAATGATAACAACTGTTTCATGGACCTTGACAACAAAAGAAAATAATACATAAGATATGATTATTTCTAAAGAGTGTTGTCTTCTAGTCGATCAGATGCTCATCTCCGTGCTGGATTAGCATTAGCAAGCTTTGGGCAATTTCTTCGGAAATGTCCCATCTTACCACACTTGTTGCAAGAACCTGGTGGAAAGCGAGCTCGAGCAGGTTTGTTGTCGGCTTGATCATTGTGAGTAACCATGGCGAAGTTCTGAGAAGCCTTTCGCTTCTTTGATCGCTCAAGAGATCCAGTCTGTTCATCCATGGTCTTTGATTCCTCGATTGGTTTCGATTCCTCGACCGGTTTCTTGTCACCCTTTCGGAAAAGCTTACGTTTCCTGATCTGAGATTCAGTCAAGGTTGCAGATAGCTCAATGGCCTGCCTAACCGTAGTGGGGTTACTACCAGTAACAATGTCCTGAACTGAGTCAGGGAGACCATCAATGTATTTTTCGATCGCCTTATCCAAAGGCGTAACCATGGTAGGACACAACAGGCTTAGCTCCTCATATCGATCAGTGTATGCTCGATGTTCACCGCTGTCTTGCTTAAGATCATCGAATTCCCTTTCCAATGCCCTGATCTCGTGACGAGGACAGAATTCCTTCATCATTAGTGCTCGAAGTTCTTCCCACGTTTGAGACAGTGCTACTTCGGCACCCCTATCTCTCACCACACCGTTCCACCATGTCAAAGCTCGTTTCTCGAAGACACTAGATGCGAAATCTACCTTTCGCTCGTTTGGACATTGAACATGCCTGAAAGTGCTCTCTAGACTCTCGAACCATTGCAGAAGTGCAGTCGCTCCTTGAGACCCAGAAAACTTTGATGGCTTAGCCGAGTTGAACGTCTTGAAGTTGCATGGGGCATTATTGTTGTTGATAGCTTGGTGACATTAGGCAACGATGATCGGGATTGCAGCAGTCATTTGCTGTGTAATGACAGCTGCCAGCTCGTCAACAGATACTGGATGTTCGCGTCGTGGAGGCATTCTAAAAGAGGAGAACATGAAAGGAAACGAGTGAGAGATTTAGACGAAAAGAATGAGATGAAACAAATCTGATGAAAGCAAGGATATTGGTCATTTGTTTGTTACTACAAAGCAACAAACGACCTCGGTGATTAATCAAAGTAGATAGGTCAAAAATAATGTATCGCGAAGACATGCTCGCCTATAAGTGAACACTCATCCCAAGAATTCCCAGGTAAGCACAACTGGTCTCGCGTCTGATGAGATGTATACGAAGTGCTTGCCTAGACAGAAAACCCAGGATACAGGCATTCACCCTTCCAGTTTGCACGTGTTCACATTATTTAAAACCCAAAACCTTGATGAGATTTTGAAAATTCAAAGGGGTTCAAAACCATATAACAGAGGGTTCAAAACCTTACAATAGAGGGTTCAAAACCTTGTAATAAATCATCCTAGAACAGATGATTAGTTTTCAAAGCGGTTTTGAAATTTATGTTCTTGTTGTGATAGTCGCCTAAGGATAGGTGACGGTATTGTTTTATGACTAAACGCAAGTAAACTCGCGTTAGGGTCCTAAGAAGGTTATAGACTAGGTTAAAGCATTACTAATAACCTAATTCCCTATAACCATTGGCTCTGATACCATCTTTTCTGTCACACCCCGACCACGTAGAGCATACAAAATGTGGCGGAAACGTCGGGGAGTGTTGTAACAGAATTAATTGTTTCAAATCCATGGCAATTTAAGTTTCGTTTTATTGATTAAAAGTGTTACAATGTCTTAACAAACAAAGAAATACAACATAATTAACTAGTCTTGCATCTTTTATTGTCACTAAAGCCCAAGTCTGCCTATGTGTATCTTGATCATCTTATGCAACAGCTCCTGAAAAACACATGTGAAAATAGGTACGTCAGCATAAAAATGCCTGTGAGATACATAGGTTTTGTGGAAATAGGTTTCATGACCTATGTTTGAGAAAATGTTTAGTCATGAACCTTGTAATTTGCTTTGTTTTGTAAATCATTTGAAAAACGATAAGATCAGATGATATGTATAAATAAGAGAATAATGTATGGTTAAATGAATAACCATTGTAAAATGAGTTTTGTATAAGATAAGTTGCTTGTAAAACAATGTATTGTAAAAAGTATGTTATTTGTATAAAATGTTATATGTCTCAAACTGAAATGATTTAAATAACGCTACGATATGTAATACCATACAAACACTTATATATAGGAAGTACCAGCGGCGTATCCACCATGCTTGTATCATATTACACACGCACCGTTACTTAATCACTTAATCAAACCAAACCACCAAAGTAATGTTTTAACAATTGTAGAAATGTTTATGTATGGTCAAATACGGTTCACACGGTTCACAGATACAAACGGTTCACAGATACAAACGGTTCACAGATACAAACGGTTCACAGATACAAACGGTTCATAGATACAAACGGTTCACAGATACAAACGGTTCACAGATACAAACGGTTCACATAGTCAAATGATTACAACGGTTCAAAATGCAGTATAATGTGTTCACATGCTGGATGAGCATATGCAACAGAAATGTAATGTAAAACAATGTACTAAGTATGAACTAAATGGACATACATAGCATAAAATGTATTGAAATCATGTACTATAATGTACTAATGAACGTAGGAAGTATATGATGTGAAAACAGGAAAGCATGAAAGTAACAAGTAGGCACATGTGTTTCACCCCAAAACAGTTTGGAAAACAGTAAAAGAGGGGTCTATGTACTCACTTGAGAATGCTCAGTAGTCCTTGAGTGACAACCAAACAATGCTAGAGATCACGGAAATCAAACGGCACCTAATATAGGTAACTACATTAATAAACCGGACCTAAATCAGAAGATCGGATAGAATGAGGTTTCGTAAACCAAACGAGTATAGAGACTCGTGTCATATGGTTTATCAAAGCCTACATGCTAAATGAAACCCAACCTAATAGCTTACGACCCATTACGACCCGTTTAGGTAGCTTATGCTACTTTAACGCGTCGTTCGCGTGAAACGCGTTCGGACCGCCTAACTAGTCCTATGACAAGTATTATATGCCTAAACATGCTACATAATCAGTTATGTGACAAAAGTTTAGGTTACATATGCTTAATTACCAATTATACATGAAAAGGGTATTCTGGTAATTTACCTAAGGCATATAAACTACCTATCATACAACTACTTAAACGATGTGACCATAGGGTATAACCTCGGAAGGTTATTCCCTACCTACTATGGTCACCTAATGTATTTGGTCGGATCCTAATGATCGACCAAACTGGGTCGGGTTCAAGGGTATAGGCGATTTATTAGATCGCCTACCCTACGACCCTAGACAACATGGTAATCAGTGGGAATAGTCCCAAGGGACTATGACCAACGTGATTACACTCACGTTGCGAAGTTCAAACGAACTTCGCATTGACCATTACTGGTCAACGCTGAAAGTCAAACAAAGTTTGACTTTCTGACTCGAAAAGCAATAAAATAAGGAAAAGAACGAAAGAATACTTACGAAGGGTCCCCGAATGCTAATCTCGATCCAAGAATCTCAGGTATGAAACAATGGTTTCAACTTAGAGTTCCTAAGATCAAGATTCTAGTGAGTTTAGCAATGGGGGGTATGGGGTATTTATAGTTTTCGGTCCACCGTTAAGATCGTTTCATGGAAAACGTGCCTTAATCCCACCCGTACAAGTGTCGGGAAGTTGTGGTGGCTCAAAATGGTTCTTATCATCTGACTAGGCAAAGGAGAACATGTGGTTGTGGATTAAACATGTGCAAACAGGCTGTTTAAAAACACTGCATCTGGTCTATGCAAGGCTAGCGCACCGTTACAATATAAGTGTAGCGGTGCGCTACTCATAAGTTTGGCAGATTTACATATTTGGTCCCTGAACTGTATTTAGGTCATTTTCGACACGTTTAAGGCCCGTTAACCCCATTTCAAAGCTCTAAAATGAAGTTAAAGTATAGGGAACTTAAAATGTGCTCAAAAATATCTCGGATGTCGGTTCGTTTAGCCGTACGAACGCGATGTTCGCTTAATTACGACGGAATGCGCACAAGCGCGAAAAACGATCCAAATGACGCGACGAATGGATTTTTCTTATGGCGAACACTAAAATATAATATAGTCATGCTTACATAAATTTTTGGATGTCCGGATGTATTCAGAACGTAAGTTATGCGCGAAAATGCAAACTTGTGCACTTTTTGACACTTTTAGTCCCTGAATGACCCAAAAGTTTATTTTAGCACATCAAACCCCTCAAAGCCTATTTCTAAGCTATGTAAAGGATATTTATGGTGTGTTTAACTTATGGTCATGTTCCGGAATGTCTGTTACAGTTCAAATTGGCATACTTTCGCAGTTTGTCAACTTTAGTCCCTGTAAGCGATTTAACTTTGATTTCACCACACCAAACCTTCCAAAACTTATATCTAAGTTATGTAAAGGTTATTTAAGGTATGTTAAGCCTATTTCACTATTCCGGAGTGTTCGTTGCATTAAACTGGTTATATTTACGCATCAGTGCGCGTATAACCCTCTAGAAAGCGATTTAAAGCTTGAAATCGAACAAGAAATGATATGTGCAAACGATACACATATTTTTACAAATCCCAAGTATAAAATACAATATTTCATTGGTTTGGAATTTGTTTGATGGTTGCAGTGACACAGGTGTCACACTCATCTTGAAGGTGCCCCTCCAAGTGCTATTAATAGGAACTCTCCTTATCCCTACTCTGTCTAAGCATTGTGCCAATTCGCGCGTAACGGCAACGGATGTTAGCGCATGGACCACCACAATGGTCCTTTCCATGTCGAAGGTATAAGGACAGTAGTGTTCCCTCTTTGGTTGATCATCCGCTTTGAACGAGGGAAAATCAGGGTGACCATGCAAGACGATTTATTATTACAGGGGCCCACTTAATAACGACATGTAGTGCCTGGGAATCCTGGTGGACTCTGCGGGTCAAGCCAATGATCACCACCCATTCGAAATTTCTAAGTGTTCAAACCTCCATCTAATGGAACAGTACCGAGATAGTTACTATAACACTCTTCAGAGTAGGAAGTCTATCTTTGCCTACTTCGTGTCTGACACCTCTACCCGTAATACGAGTCGTTTGGGAACCAACATCTACGCAAGAGAAGATGACTAACACTCAGAGAAGATTCAGTAACTTTACACTCTCTATCGCCTCTTATACATGGTAGTAATGCACCACCTCCATCCCTTGGGAAGTATACCCGTTTCTGTAAAAACTAAAGACCTAAGAAGACCAATGTAGAAGGAAAATAACTACTACTTTCATATTATGGAACTTGTATAACTGAGGTGATGTAACCTCGAGTCCATTTTGTTTTCCTCTGTTAAAAACAATGTGTCAAGTTGTCGAACATACATGAAAGCTCAGTGGTTGTTTTCTCACTTATACATTGTTGATTATATATGCATGTGTCGTTAGGTGATTACATGTTTGCTTGTGGTGATATATACCTCATAGAAATTATTGGTGAATGTTGTCTAACCTACCCAATACCCTTTTGTCAGAAGAAAATGCCGCCTAGACGTGACACAGACACTAATGCATTACCAAGGACAAAAGCCGAACTGCAAGAACACATCTCACAAGCTATTGCCTAGCACGAGGCCAACCGCTCAGAGCATAGCGGTGGTACCACTGGAAATAACCCTCCCAACCGGTAATGTTAAGTCACCTAAGACACATTATAACTCGTTTGGATATTTCCAATTGTGCTTTGCCAATGCTTACTATGGATTGTGTTGCTTGTGTTACAGGTTGTACCTACAAGCAATTCTTGGATTGCATGCCCCTTAACTTCGATGGCACTGGGGGTGCTGTCGCTTCCGTACGCTGGGTAGAGAAAACTGACTTTGTATTGAGGATGAGCAACTGTGCTCCGAAACAAAGGGTTACATATATTTCTGGGTTGTTTCTGGATGGAGCGCTTTCATGGTGGAACCTCCAAGTCCAAACACTGGGCGAAACTTCTGCATACGCATTAACATGGGATGAGCTAAAAGAGTTAATGCGCAAGAAGTACTGCTCACGGGCTGAGATTCAGAAACTTGAGACAAAATTATGGAACTTAAAGATGGATGGTCCGAAAATAGCCGAGTATATCCAGCGCTTCCATGATTTATCAAGGGTCGTCCCCTATCTTGTCGAGCCAGAATTCAAGAGAATCGAGCGGTTTATTTGGGGACTTGCGCCTCAAAACCTTAGCATGGTTACTGCCGCAAAGCCTCCAACCATCGCGGAGGCTATCGATTTGAGTGTTACGCCTACTGAAGAAGCTCTTCGAATGGGAAAGTTTTCGGAATCCGAGGCAAACAAGAAGGAGACTCACGTGGAGTCTTCGGGCAACAACAAAAGAAAGTTTTCGAACCTGAAGAAAGGCACCCAAGTCAGTTATGACAACTCCATTGCAAACAAAAGAAGGGAAGTGAACCCGCCTCGTGGCATGAAAGCTTATGGAGCCACTAATAAGGCCGGTGGTAAGGTTTATTTGGAGATTAAGCCGAGATGTGACGAATGCAAGTTTCATCATGAAGGTCGATGTCTGAGACCTAAGTGCGACAGATGTGGAAAAGAAGGACACAGCAAGGATGCCTGTTGGGCAAAATATCACAAACAAGGAGGAAATGATAACTACAACCAAGACGGAAACGATAATGGTAGAGTTCCAGGTTGCTTCAAATGTGGTGACGTGGGGCACTTTAGGAAAGATTTCCCTAGGAAGAACCAAGCGAGGAAGAGTATTCACTGTCACACCCCGACCGCGTAAAACAACAAATCGCGGCGGAAACATCGGGGCGTGTTGCGACAGAATTAATTGTCTCATAACCATGGCACACAAAGTGTATTTTATTTATTAAACAAGGGTGTTACATTGTCTCGAAATAGCAAATTAAGAGTTCAGAACATAATTAAACATAGTCTATCATCTTTTAAAGTCTCTAAGGCACAGGTCCGCCCTAGTATCATGATCAACATCCTATGGAAAAGCACCTGAAAACACATGTGAAAATAGGTACGTCAGCATAAAAATGCCTGTGAGATACATAGGTTTGTGAAAATAAGATTCATGACTTATGTTTAAGAAAAATGTTTAGTCATGAACCTTGTAATTTGTTTTGTCTTGTAAATCATTTGAAAACAATAAGATCAGATGATATGTATAAGTAAATGTCAGGTTAAATAAATATCCATGTAAAAATGTGTTTGTATAAGATAAGTTGTTTGTAAATCAATGTCTTGTGAAAAGCATGTTATTTGTATAAAATGTTCTATGTCTCAAATATCCATGTCAAATGTCTATGTCAAAATGTCATGTATGGCGAGTGAAATGTCTCAACTAAACCATATGCACGAAAACAAAGTATTGAAGTAAAACTTGGTTTAAATCAAAGCTATGTTTTGTGTAAATGCATGCAACTATTTAATATGAACATTTATGCGGTATTGTGAAAATGCATACATCCAAGCCTGGCGACTGTGGTGATAAACCCTTTAAACAAATTAAAGGTCTATCTGTCTTAATGTCAACGAATTCGGTCATTCCTTTCTGTCCCCTTACCCTGGGATGTCCGGAACGGGAGTTGTCAATTCCTATGGTACCACTACCTACTAACGAACGGCGTAGCTAGTGTTAATGGATATATTGTCCCATGTAAACAAACCAAATGTCATAACAAAATGTGAGCATGTGAAAACGATGCACTAAGTATGTAATCAAATGAACATACGTAGCGTGAAATGTCATGTAAAACGATGTACTAAGTAATGCACACAATGGGCATACCTAGCATGAAATGTCATGTAAAACGATGTACTGAGTAATGCACACAATGGGCATACCTAGCATGAAATGTAATGTAAAACAATGTACCAAGTAATGCACACAATGGGCACACCTAGCATAAGATGTAATGAAATCATGTACTATAATGTACTAACGAACATAGCAGTATATGATGTGAAAACTGGAAAGCAGGAAAGTAACAAGTAGGCACATGTGTTCCACCCCAAAACAGTTTGGAAAAACAGTAAAAGAGGGGTCTATGTACTCACTTGAGATTGCTCAGTTGTATAACGATAACCACCAAGCAATGCTAGAGATCTCGGAATCAAACGGCACCTAGTATAGGTAACTATGTTAATAAACCGGACCTATCTCGGAAGACTGGGTAGCATTAGGGTTTGTAAACCAAATGAGTGTCGGAACTCACGTGATATGGTTTAACAAAGCCTACATGCTAAATGGAACTTAACATAATTGTATACGACCCATTACGACCCGTTTAAGAAGCTTATGCTTCTTTAACGTGTCGTGCGCGTGAAACGCGTTTGGACCGCCTAACTAGTCCTATGACAAGTATTATATGCCTAAACATGTTACATAATCAGTTATGTGACAAAAGTTTAGGTTACATATGCTTAATTACCAATTATGTATGAAAAGGGTATTCTGGTAATTTACCTAAGGCATATAAACTACCTATCATACAACTACTTAAACGTCGTGACCATAAGGTATAACCTCGGAAGGTTATTCCCTACACTATGGTCACCTAATGTATTTGGTCGGATCCTAATGATCGACCAAACTGGGTCGGGTTCGAAGGTATAGGCGATTTATTAGATCGCCTACCCTACGACCCTAGACAACGTGGTAATCAGTGGGCATAGTCCCAAGGGACTATGACCAACGTGATTACAATCACGTTGCGAAGTTCAAACGAACTTCGCATTGACCATTACTGGTCAACGCAGAAAGTCAAACAAAGTTTGGCTTTCAGACTCGATAAAACAATAAAATAAGGAAAAGAACGAAAGAATACTTACGAAGGGTCCAAGATTCAAAGGTTCAAAGGTGTGGGTTTTGTGTTGAGAATGGATGGGTATTTATAGTAAAAGCACTACCGTTAGGATCGTTTCTTGGAAAAGGGGAAAAGATCTAGTCCGTACACTTGTTGAAAGGTTATGGAAGCTAAATTCCATCCTTATCTCATGACTAGATAATTAGGAACATGTGGTTGTGGATTAAACATGTGCAAACAGCCTGTTTAAAAACTCTGCATCTGGTCAGAAGACCCCATACGCATCGTATGGTATAAACACCATACGCATCGTATGGTATAAGTTTGGCAGAATTACAGTTTTGGTCCCTGAACTGTATTTAGGCCATTTTTGACACGTTTAAGGCCCGTTAACCCCATTTCAAAGCTCTAAAATGAAGTTAAAGTATAGGGAACTTAAAACATGCTCAAAAATATCTCGGATGTCGGTTCGTTTGGCCGTACGGACGCGATGTTCGCTTAATTACGACGGAATGCGCATAAGCGCGAAAAACGATCCAAATGACGAAACGAATGGATTTTTCTTAAGGCGAACACTAAAATATAATGTAGTCATGCTTACATAAATTTTTGGATGTCCAGATGTATTCAGAACGTAAGTTATGCGCGAAAATGCAAACTTGTGCACTTTTTGACACTTTTAGTCCCTGAATGTTCCAAAAGTTTATTTTAGCACACCAAACCCCTCAAAGCCTATTTCTAAGCTATATAAAGGATATTTAAGGTGTGTTTAACTTATGGTCATGTTCCGGAATGTTCGTTACAGTTCAAATTGACATACTTTCGCAGTTTGTCATATTTAGTCCCTGTAAGCGAATTAACTTGTTTTTGCCATACCAAAGCCTTCAAAACTTATTTCTAAGTTATGTAAAGGTTATTTAAGGTATGTTGAGTATATGTTGATGTTCCAGAGTATTTCTCGCATTAAACTGAGTACGTTTACGCACTAGTTTGCGTATAACTCTCCAGAAAGCGATGTAGAGTTTGAAATTACATAAAAGTCAAAACATGAAAAATGTAAAACACAATCAAACAAACATTGGGATCAAATAACATTGTTTTATTGATAATAGAACTGTTCATAGTGATTACAAGCACAGTTGTTACAGTCTCCCCTACTTGTGGAAATTTCGTCCCGAAATTTATTTAGAGGAAACTCGTGGAAAAAGATGTGGATATTTCGCTTTCATTTGATCTTCGCGTTCCCAAGTAAACTCGGGTCCACGTTTAGCTTCCCAGCGAACTTTGACCAAAGGAATGCGCTTGCGTTTAAGCCACTTGACTTCACGTTCCATGATTTCCACTGGTTTCTCAACAAATTTCAGTGTTTTGCCAACACGAATTTCGTCAAGCGGTATGGAGAAGTTCTCTTCAGCTGTACACTTCTTGAGATTGGACACGTGAAAAGTTGGATGAACATTTCCAAGTTCAGGAGGTAACTCAAGTCTGTAGGCTACCTTTCCGATTCTTTCGACGATCTTGAATGGTCCAACGTATCTAGGTGCAAGTTTTCCTTTCTTTCCAAATCTGATCACACCTTTCCAAGGTGAGACCTTAAGTAATACTCGATCACCGACTTGAAATTCAAAGGCTTTGCGTTTTGGGTCCGCGTAAATCTTCTGACAGTTTCTAGCTGCCTGAAGGTTATCACGAACTTTCTTGACCTTGTCAGTTGTCTCTAAAATGAGGGCAGGTCCAGTAAGTTGAGCCTCGCCAATCTCATTCCAGCAGACTGGTGAACGACATTTTCGACCATAGAGAGCTTCGAAAGGAGCCATTCCGATGCTAGTGTGATAACTGTTGTTGTAGGAGAATTCAATCAATTTAAGATGTGAATCCCAGCTACCACCAAAATCGATCACACAAGCTCTTAGCATATCCTCCAGAGTCTGGATTGTTCTCTCAGATTGACCATCCGTTTGCGGATGATAAGCTGTGCTCAGATTTAGTTGGGTCCCCATAGCAGATTGCATGGTTCTCCAAAAGTGAGAAGTGAAACGAGCATCTCTGTCAGAAATGATGTTCAAAGGAACACCATGTCGAGCCACAATTTCATCTACATAGATTTGAGCAAGTCTGTCAGTAGGAAAATCCTCGCGGATTGGCAAGAAATGTGCTGACTTTGTAAGACGATCAACGACTACCCAGATGGCATCATGACCTTTCTTTGTGCGCGGGAGTTTGGTAACAAGATCCATAGTAATGTTTTCCCATTTCCAAACTGGGATCTCTGGTTGCTCCAATAAACCAGAAGGACGCTGATGTTCAGCCTTAACCTTAAGACAAGTAAGGCATTTTGATACGTATAAGGCAATGTCTTTCTTCATACCAGGCCACCAATAGTGAGTACGAAGGTCCTTATACATCTTATCTGAGCCCGGATGAATAGAATAGCGAGACTTATGGGCTTCATCCATAAGCAAGGCACGAAGATCATCCTGGCTTGGGACCCACAAACGGTCCATGAAGTAATATGATCCATTGTCCTTCAGTTCCAGAGCAGGTGTTATGTGATAGGGAAATTCCTTATCCATTAAACCTTGTGAAACACAAGATTGTTGAGCTTGCGAAACGCGTGCTTGAATATCGGATCGAGCTTGAATAACAGATTGAACACGTACACAATGAAGCTTAGTACGTTCCTTGTGACTCAATGCATCAGCTACGACATTCGCCTTACCAGGATGGTAGCGAATTTCGCAGTCATAGTCGTTTAAAAGCTCAACCCAACGTCGCTGTCTCATGTTGAGTTCTTTCTGGTTGAAGATATGCTGAAGACTTTTGTGGTCAGTGAAAACCACATATTTTGTACCGTACAAATAGTGTCTCCAGATCTTGAGAGCAAAGACAACTGCACCCAACTCAAGATCATGAGTGGTGTAGTTCTTCTCATGTATCTTCAACTGCCTCGATGCATAAGCTATGACTTTGTTCCTTTGCATAAGAACACAGCCAAGACCCAATTTAGATGCATCACAATACACAACAAAATCATCATCACCCTCAGGCAATGATAGAACAGGCGCATCGCAAAGCTTCTGCTTCAGGTGTTGAAAAGCTTCCTCTTGTCTGAATCCCCAGTAAAAGGGCATTTTCTTCTGAGTTAGAGCAGTTAGAGGAACTGCAATTTTAGAGAAGTTTTCAATGAAGCGGCGATAATAACCCGCTAGACCAAGAAAAGAACGAACTTCAGTAGGAGTAGTAGGCGTATCCCAATCCTTAATCGCACTGATCTTGGAGGGATCTACATGAACACCTCGTTCGTTGATAATGTGTCCCAAAAATTGAACTTCTTTAAGCCAAAATTCGCACTTGGAGAATTTGGCGAAAAGTTGCTCTTTCTTCAGGAGTTCCAGAGTAAGACGAAGATGCTGCTCGTGGTCAGCTTGCGTCTTAGAGTAAATCAAGATATCGTCAATAAAAACAATGACGAACTGATCCAAATAAGGTTTGCAGACCCTATTCATTAAGTCCATGAAAACAGCAGGAGCATTAGTCAAACCGAATGGCATGACTGTGAACTCGTAATGTCCATAACGAGTACGGAATGCTGTCTTCGGAATGTCTTCTTCTTGCACCCGAAGTTGATGATACCCGGAACGCAGATCGATCTTCGAAAAATAAGAAGCGCCTTGTAACTGATCAAAGAGGTCGTCTATGCGAGGTAAAGGATATCGATTTTTGATGGTAAGCTTGTTAAGCTCACGATAATCGATACACATCCTAAAGGATCCATCCTTCTTCTTGACAAAAAGAACGGGAGCACCCCACGGTGAAAAACTGGGACGGATAAAACCTTTGTCAGAGAGCTCCTGAAGCTGTTTAGACAACTCTTGCATCTCAGATGGTGTAAGACGATATGGAGCTCTGGCAATGGGGTTTGCACCAGGTACGAGATCAATGCGGAACTCGACTTGGCGTGCTGGAGGTAGACCAGGTAAATCTTCAGGGAACACTTCAGAATAATCCCGAACGACAGGAATATCTGAAATAGACTTACCCTTGCCTTTATCTTCTGTAATATGTGCTAAGAAAGCCACATAGTTCTTCTGCAGATACTTCCGAGCTTTAAAACAAGACATGAGTCTGAGACCACCGATAGGCTTCTCACCTTGAACCTGCAGGATCTCGCCTGTCGAAAGCGGCACACGAACAATCTTCTTAGAACAAACTATCTCTACGTGATGCTTGGATAACCAATCCATTCCCACAATAACGTCGAAGCTTCCAAGTTGCATAGGCGCGAGGTCAATAGGAAAAAGATGGTCGTTAAGATTCAACTGGCAGTTGCGAAGAACAGAATCAAGAATAATGGGTTCACCACTAGCAACCTCTACTGTCAAAGATTTGCCTAGTTTCGTTCTAGACACGCGAAGCATTGGTTCAAAAGATAAAGACACGAAACTCTTATCGGCACCGGAATCGAAAAGAACAGATGCAGGCTGATTATTAATAAAGAACGTACCGTTCACCACATTATCGTCAGCCTGTGCCTCTTGGGCATTCATGTTAAAAACTCGGCCTCGAGCCGGAGCCTGATTCTGGTTCTGGTTCTGGTTCGCTAGCCTTGGGCACCGATTTCTATAGTGGGTCAGATCCCCACAATTGTAACAAGCACCTGGTGGGTATTGTGGTCTTGCAGCTTGACCCTGTTGCTGAGCAGGAGGCTGTGCAACTTGTTGAGCCGGGTTCTGAACCGCGGGATTTTGAGCAGACCGACAAACATTGGCAAGATGGCCTGACTTCCCACAGTTAGTACAGAAACGGCATGGAAGTTGCGGCTGGTGGTGACTGTTGCATCTATTGCACAAAGGTGCATTCCCTGTATAGGGTTTCTTTGCTGGAAACTGTGCGGGTTGGTTGGGAGCTGCCTGATTAGCTTGGGCAGTGATAGCAAAATTCTGGGAAGCCTTTCGCTTCCTTGACCTCTTCGAAGAACCAGAGTTCTTTCCATTCAAGTTTTGACCTTTCTTGCTATCTTCCTTGTCAGCCGACTGTTTCTTGCCCTTGTCACCCTTCCGGTGTAACTTGTTCTTCCGGATCTGCGACTCAGTCAATGTCGCAGATAACTCGATCGCCTGACGAAGTGTGGCAGGGTTACTACCAGTAAGAATGTCTTGTACCGAGTCAGGTAGGCCGTCGATGTATCTCTCGATAGCCTTGTCGAGTGGGGTGACCATTGTTGGGCAAAGCAGACTCAATTCTTCAAACCGATCAGTATAAGCCCTATGCTCACCACTATCTTGCTTCAAAACATCAAACTCTTTCTCCAACGCTCGCTGCTCATGGCGAGGACAGAATTCCCTCATCATAAGGGCTCTAAGTTCAGCCCATGTCTGTGCGAGAGCAACTTCTGCACCCCGGTCTCTCATAACCCCGTTCCACCATGTCAAAGCCCTCTTCTGAAATACGCTCGAGGAGAACTCGACCTTGCGATTATCCGGACACTGCACATGGCGAAAAGTATTCTCTATGCTCTCGAACCACTGAAGAAGCCCAGTCGCTCCCTCAGAACCACTAAACTTGAGTGGTTTAGCCTGGTTAAAATCCTTGTATTTGCATGGAACGTTGTTGTTGTTGTTGGCCTGGTTCCATTGAGCAAAGAGATTTGGAAACTGAGCAGCCATCTGCTGCGCAATTATTTCTGCCAGCTCGGCAGTAGCTATCTGATTCTCGCGTCGAGGAGGCATTCTAAAAGAGGAAAACATGAGAAGAGACGAGTGAGATGATTGGATGAAAAGAATGAGATGAAACAAAATCAACAAAAGCAAAGATGGTGGTCATTCGTCCGTATCACAAAGCAAACAAACGACTCACAGTGACTAATCAAAGTAAATGGGTCAAAAATAATGTATAATGAAGACATGCTCGCCTATAAGTGAACACTCATCCCAAGAATTCCCAGGTAAGCACAACTGGTCTCTGCGTCTGGTTGAGATATATACGAAGTGCTTGCCTAGACAGAAAACTCAGAATACAGGCATTCACCCTTCCAGTTTGCACACGTTCACATTCTTTAAAACCCAAAACGTTTGACGGGATTTTTGAAAATTAGAAGGCACAAGGCCAAAAACCAAACTTGAAAAGGGTTCAAAACCATAAAACAGAGGGTTCAAAACCTTACAATTGAGGGTTCAAAACCTTGTAAAAATTTATTCAAAAACAGATGATTGTTTTTCAAAAATCGATTCGGAAAATTTTGTTCCTTGTTTTGTTAATCACCTAAGGATAGGTGATGTACATGTTTTAAGATCTAAACACAAGATAGCTTGTGTTAGGTTCCTAGAAAAGTTATAGTCTAGGTCAAAGCATTACTAATAACCTAATTCCCTATACCATTGGCTCTGATACCAACTCTTCTGTCACACCCCGACCGCGTAAAACAACAAATCGCGGCGGAAACATCGGGGCGTGTTGCGACAGAATTAATTGTCTCATAACCATGGCACACAAAGTGTATTTTATTTATTAAACAAGGGTGTTACATTGTCTCGAAATAGCAAATTAAGAGTTCAGAACATAATTAAACATAGTCTATCATCTTTTAAAGTCTCTAAGGCACAGGTCCGCCCTAGTATCATGATCAACATCCTATGGAAAAGCACCTGAAAACACATGTGAAAATAGGTACGTCAGCATAAAAATGCCTGTGAGATACATAGGTTTGTGAAAATAAGATTCATGACTTATGTTTAAGAAAAATGTTTAGTCATGAACCTTGTAATTTGTTTTGTCTTGTAAATCATTTGAAAACAATAAGATCAGATGATATGTATAAGTAAATGTCAGGTTAAATAAATATCCATGTAAAAATGTGTTTGTATAAGATAAGTTGTTTGTAAATCAATGTCTTGTGAAAAGCATGTTATTTGTATAAAATGTTCTATGTCTCAAATATCCATGTCAAATGTCTATGTCAAAATGTCATGTATGGCGAGTGAAATGTCTCAACTAAACCATATGCACGAAAACAAAGTATTGAAGTAAAACTTGGTTTAAATCAAAGCTATGTTTTGTGTAAATGCATGCAACTATTTAATATGAACATTTATGCGGTATTGTGAAAATGCATACATCCAAGCCTGGCGACTGTGGTGATAAACCCTTTAAACAAATTAAAGGTCTATCTGTCTTAATGTCAACGAATTCGGTCATTCCTTTCTGTCCCCTTACCCTGGGATGTCCGGAACGGGAGTTGTCAATTCCTATGGTACCACTACCTACTAACGAACGGCGTAGCTAGTGTTAATGGATATATTGTCCCATGTAAACAAACCAAATGTCATAACAAAATGTGAGCATGTGAAAACGATGCACTAAGTATGTAATCAAATGAACATACGTAGCGTGAAATGTCATGTAAAACGATGTACTAAGTAATGCACACAATGGGCATACCTAGCATGAAATGTCATGTAAAACGATGTACTGAGTAATGCACACAATGGGCATACCTAGCATGAAATGTAATGTAAAACAATGTACCAAGTAATGCACACAATGGGCACACCTAGCATAAGATGTAATGAAATCATGTACTATAATGTACTAACGAACATAGCAGTATATGATGTGAAAACTGGAAAGCAGGAAAGTAACAAGTAGGCACATGTGTTCCACCCCAAAACAGTTTGGAAAAACAGTAAAAGAGGGGTCTATGTACTCACTTGAGATTGCTCAGTTGTATAACGATAACCACCAAGCAATGCTAGAGATCTCGGAATCAAACGGCACCTAGTATAGGTAACTATGTTAATAAACCGGACCTATCTCGGAAGACTGGGTAGCATTAGGGTTTGTAAACCAAATGAGTGTCGGAACTCACGTGATATGGTTTAACAAAGCCTACATGCTAAATGGAACTTAACATAATTGTATACGACCCATTACGACCCGTTTAGGAAGCTTATGCTTCTTTAACGTGTCGTGCGCGTGAAACGCGTTTGGACCGCCTAACTAGTCCTATGACAAGTATTATATGCCTAAACATGTTACATAATCAGTTATGTGACAAAAGTTTAGGTTACATATGCTTAATTACCAATTATGTATGAAAAGGGTATTCTGGTAATTTACCTAAGGCATATAAACTACCTATCATACAACTACTTAAACGTCGTGACCATAAGGTATAACCTCGGAAGGTTATTCCCTACACTATGGTCACCTAATGTATTTGGTCGGATCCTAATGATCGACCAAACTGGGTCGGGTTCGAAGGTATAGGCGATTTATTAGATCGCCTACCCTACGACCCTAGACAACGTGGTAATCAGTGGGCATAGTCCCAAGGGACTATGACCAACGTGATTACAATCACGTTGCGAAGTTCAAACGAACTTCGCATTGACCATTACTGGTCAACGCAGAAAGTCAAACAAAGTTTGGCTTTCAGACTCGATAAAACAATAAAATAAGGAAAAGAACGAAAGAATACTTACGAAGGGTCCAAGATTCAAAGGTTCAAAGGTGTGGGTTTTGTGTTGAGAATGGATGGGTATTTATAGTAAAAGCACTACCGTTAGGATCGTTTCTTGGAAAAGGGGAAAAGATCTAGTCCGTACACTTGTTGAAAGGTTATGGAAGCTAAATTCCATCCTTATCTCATGACTAGATAATTAGGAACATGTGGTTGTGGATTAAACATGTGCAAACAGCCTGTTTAAAAACTCTGCATCTGGTCAGAAGACCCCATATGCATCGTATGGTATAAACACCATACGCATCGTATGGTATAAGTTTGGCAGAATTACAGTTTTGGTCCCTGAACTGTATTTAGGCCATTTTTGACACGTTTAAGGCCCGTTAACCCCATTTCAAAGCTCTAAAATGAAGTTAAAGTATAGGGAACTTAAAACATGCTCAAAAATATCTCGGATGTCGGTTCGTTTGGCCGTACGGACGCGATGTTCGCTTAATTACGACGGAATGCGCATAAGCGCGAAAAACGATCCAAATGACGAAACGAATGGATTTTTCTTAAGGCGAACACTAAAATATAATGTAGTCATGCTTACATAAATTTTTGGATGTCCAGATGTATTCAGAACGTAAGTTATGCGCGAAAATGCAAACTTGTGCACTTTTTGACACTTTTAGTCCCTGAATGTTCCAAAAGTTTATTTTAGCACACCAAACCCCTCAAAGCCTATTTCTAAGCTATATAAAGGATATTTAAGGTGTGTTTAACTTATGGTCATGTTCCGGAATGTTCGTTACAGTTCAAATTGACATACTTTCGCAGTTTGTCATATTTAGTCCCTGTAAGCGAATTAACTTGTTTTTGCCATACCAAAGCCTTCAAAACTTATTTCTAAGTTATGTAAAGGTTATTTAAGGTATGTTGAGTATATGTTGATGTTCCAGAGTATTTCTCGCATTAAACTGAGTACGTTTACGCACTAGTTTGCGTATAACTCTCCAGAAAGCGATGTAGAGTTTGAAATTACATAAAAGTCAAAACATGAAAAATGTAAAACACAATCAAACAAACATTGGGATCAAATAACATTGTTTTATTGATAATAGAACTGTTCATAGTGATTACAAGCACAGTTGTTACATTCACGATCGAAGCTCGTGAAGCACGCCAGGATCCAAATGCAGTTACGGGTACGTTCCCTACTAACCAACTCTATGCATCCATTTTGATTGACACTGGCGCCGACTTTAGCCTTGTATCCATAGAACTTAAGAACCTACTTGGCCTAGTTTCAAGTAAGCTAGACGTCCCATATTCTATAGAGTTAGTAAATGGGGAATTAGTCAAAAAGGGATGAAGTTATTAAGGGTTGTACCTTGGAACTTGGAGAGCTGGAATTTTTCTATTGAACTCGTACCTGTTGATTTGGGAAGTTATGACGTTGTAGTCGGCATGGATTGGCTATCCAAGATTAGAGCTGAGGTTGTTTGTCATGAGAAAATCATTCGCATCCCCCCATGCGAATGATGAAACACTTATAGTATACAGCCTTCTTGCAATTGATGCGAGGGCGCTGGGCCCATAAGGCAGTGGATTGCGACATCCCACATTGGTCATAAAGGCACATGAGTTCCACCGAATAGGGTTGCATAGCCTTCCTTGCTCATATTGTCGATAAGGAGACCAAGGAACCGAAGCTAGAAGACATCCACGTTGTGAAGGAAATTCCAGAAGTCTTTCCGGAAGACTTTCCTGGGTTACCTCCATAGCGACGAATGAAGTTTAGGATAAACCTAGTTCTAGGAGCGGCACCCGTGGCGAAGGCACCTTACCGAATAGCTCCATTCAAGATACAAGGACTAACGACTCGACTACAAGAACAGCTAGAACGAAGGATTCATCAGACCAAGCTTCTCGCCGTGGGGAGCTCCAGTGCTATTCGTTAAGAAGAAAGATGGCAGTTTCCGTTTGTGCATCGACTTCAGGGAATCGAATAAGTTAGCCATCAAGACTCGGTATCCTTTGCCGAGGATTGATGAATTGTTTGACCAATTACAAGGCTCAAGTTACTACACGAAGACCGACTTGAGGTCAGGATATCCTCAATAGCGAATACAAGAAGGAAGTACCCCTAAAACGGCCTTTAGGACTCGCTATGGACACTACGAGTTCCTTGTCATGACGTTTGGCTAAATGAACGCGCCAGCAGGGTTCGTGGACCTCATGAATCGGGCATGCAAGCCATATTTGGATAAGTTTGTGATTATATTCATCGATGACATCCTTATTTACTCTAAGACCAAGGAAGAACATGAGCGACATCTGCGAGTTATCTTGGAACTTTTGGAGAGAGAACAGCTGTGTGCAAAGCTGTCAAAGTGTGAACTTTGGATTCACAGGGCGAAATTCTTAGGTCACGCGGTGAGTAAGAATGGGATTCATGTCGACCCTGCAAGCAAGAACTAAGGACTCCCAAAGACACAACTGAGATACGCCAATTTCTGGGGATTGCAGGCTATTACAGACAATTCATAGGGGACTTTTCAAAGAATGCTCAACCGCTAACAACCCTAACCTAGACGGTACCTATCTTGTCTTTACCCGACAGTACCGATGGATTTGCAGACTATAGTGACGCTTCTCGACAATGTCTCGGTTGCGTGTTGATGCAACAAGACAAAGTCATCACGTACACGTCACGACGATCGAAGGATCATGAGAAAAACTACACCACACACGACCGTGAACTAGGCGCAGTGAATTGCGCATTGAAGTGTTGGCGTCATTACTTGTATGAAAAACGCGGCACGATCTTTGCTGATCACAAGAGTTTGGAGCACATCTTTGATCAAATGGATTTGAATATGAGACAACGAAGATGGGATGAACTGTTGATTACAATTGTGAGATTAAGTATCACCTGGGCAAGGCGAGCGTTGTGGCAGACACCTTGAGCCGCAAGAAACACGTAAAGCCTCTAAGGGTCCGAGCCTTAGAGATGACCATACAGACGAATCCCGCTACTTGGATTCGTGAAGCTGAGCTAGAGGCGCTCAAACCGGAGGACCTACAAGCTGAAGCATTACGTGGAATGGGAGTGCAATTATTGCCTAAGGAAGACGGAACCTTAAACTCCATGGGACGACTTTGGGTTCCGTTTCACGACAATTTACGTACACTCTTACTCGATCCATCCTGGATCCGACAAGATGCACCAAGACTTTAAGGATTAGTATGGGTGGCCCAAGATGAAAGTTGATATAGCTATATATGTGGGTAACTATCTTACTTGTGCCAAACTTAAGACATAACACCAGAAACCATCTGGGCTGCTGCAACAGCCTGAGGTTCCCATGTGGAAGTAGGAACAGATCTCAATGGATTTCATTACAAAGCTACCGAGCACCCAAGGAGGAAACGATGTGATTTGGGTGATTATTGATCAACTCACAAGGTCGGCACATTTCTTACCGATCAGCGAGAGAGATAGCACAAAAAAGAGAAGCTAGCAGAGATATACCTCAGGGGGGATTGTGGCACATCATGGAATGCCCGTATCTATCATATCCGACTGAGATGGTCGCTTTGTGTCAAGGAGTTGGCAAACATTTTAATAGGCATTTGGATCTTAGCTGAATCTTAGTATTGCCTTTCACCCTCAGACGGACGGCCAAAGTGATCGGACGATACAAACTTTGGAAGACATGCTACATGCTTGTGTGATGAACTTCGATGGAAGTTGGGATACTCCCTTGCCCTTAGTGGAGTTTTCCTATAATAATAGCTATCGCACCAGCATTCAGGCTGCCCCGTTTGAGGCTTTATAGGGACGTAAGTGTCGGTCCCCATTGTGTTGGCGGAGGCCTAAGATAAATGCTTTATTTGGCCCCGAGTCGGTTCAGGAAACTACAGAAAAGATCGTTCAGATACGTGATCGTATCAAGTTAGCACGTGATATACAGAAAAGCTACGCTGACAAGCGGCGAAAACCGTTGGAATTTGAGTTTGGAGATATGGTTATATTGAAAGTCTTGCCTTGGAAAGGCATAGTACGATTTGGAAAAGAAGTTGAACCCACGGTATATTAGACCTTTCGAGATCCTAGAAAAGATCGGAACTGTTGTATAGAAATTAAGACTTCCAGAGGAACCTAGCAGTGTTCATGACACGTTTCACGTGTCTAACCTTAAGAAGAGTCTGACTCAAGAAACAGTCGTCTTTCTCGCAAACGAGATTCATATCAACGACAAACTCCAATTTACCGAAGAACCTGTTAAAGTTAAAACTGGAAGGTCCACAAAACACGAAGGAGTCATTTTAAACCTGTCAAAGTTCGTTGGAATTCACATCATGGCCCATAATTTACTTGGGAACATGAAAGCCAAATCAAGTCTAAGTATTCACAACTCCCCTGCAACCGATAACACAGGTTGAATTTCGGGACGAAATTCTTTTAACGGGGGGAGAATGTGACAACTGGCACTTTTCCATAAATTCCGTACAATAATAAACAGTAATATGTTCCTTAATGACTGTGCATGATTGAATTAACAAGACGAATGAATTCCTGATTACTGTCATATACATACAAAGGCATTTCATGTTGCAAGATTTTTCATCATTATTACAGGCAACACAATATGGTTCAATTAGTGCACAGAACAAAGCTAGCACAGTTATCAGACAAATCAGAAGTACTGACGGGAGTTCAGTACTCAGACAGACATAATGTTAAGACACAGAATGAGCCCGAAACTGAGAGTTACACTAGAATAGTGGGTAGCAAAGTAGGGATTACAAAACTGCCTTCATAGTGCCGAAAAGTGCCAGAAACACACTAAAACTGCAGAATCTGCAGAAAACAACCAAATTCAGCAAAAATCAGCTTTCTAACATCAAAATATAATGCATAATTTTTGTTTAATGGTCCAGAATACCTTTCCCAAGTGTAGGAAATCAAAACTGTCACAAAGTAGAACATAAAGCACACTTAGAAATTTTAAGGGGAAACTATGGCAAAATTTTTGTAGAAATTAAACACTTAGAATTTTTTTTTATAACAAGTGTTTAGAAATAAATTTTAACCATGGCTTTCATATAAAAATTTGCCATAATTTTTTTACAAAAATTACAAATATTGGAGGTTGATTTTTGATAAATAAAAGTGACTAAGTATATATTTAGGGAAATATATATTTAGGTGTCACACGTGTGTGCTACTTGTATATTAAGTGTATTAGTTATATTATTTTAGGAACTTGAAAATAATATAACCCACCAAAATATCAAAAAATGTTATACAAAATATTACCAAAATTTCAAGAAAATAAATATATAATCTATACTCGAATATTGGACAAACCAGACAAGGTCTATGGACTATCAATATATATATATATTCCGGAATTAAATTCATATTTAGACAAGTATGTTAAACGGTATTTTGGAAACCAAAGAAACGGAAAATGTGAACTTTTACAAGTATTGCAAGATATATCATATTTTGTCAATTAGAAAATATATTATTTTTGATAGGAGAAAATATGTATTTTCTTAAACAAACTAAAAGTATATTATTTTGGGTGAAAAATGGAATTATAAATGTTTTCTAAGTTAATCTTGAAAATATATTATTTTTGGGATTTATGTGAAAGTATAATTATTTTGCCAAGAAAGATTTATAGATATTTTTCTATAAAAGTTTTTCTTAAAATACATATATTTTAAGAATACAAATTGGTGATTTTTAGTTGACTAAAATTAATATTCCAGAAAAATTAAATATAAGATTAAGTATAACATACTTAATAAATACAAGAAAATACGTATTCGCGTACGTACAAATACACACCGGAATACACCACAAATACTTGGAAAAATACACAAGTATAATTATACCCATACTTGGGAAATATACATGAAAAGAATTACAAAATGAACTAAGGCAAAAATATATTATTTTGACAATATTCCAAATAATTTGATGAATATAATTTAAGTTAAAATATTATTATTTTAACTAATAATTATATACTATGAAGTTATATAATGAACATCAAAGATGTAACACAAAGTATACCAAGAACTTCCAAAATAAGTCTTAATAAATAAAAAAGACTGAGAGTCGTTACACGACCTAAACGTCCAATAAAACATGGCACATGTGTAGGTAGTTGTGCGACTCATAGAAGGACCTTTGAATATACGAGACAGCTAGACGCAAACTTGTGAGTTCATGTCCCCGTTTTCTTTTAACTGTTTCCAGATTTATAACTCTCGGGGGTGAAATACATGTTACATATGTTTCAATGGTATGATTTGGCTATGAAATGGACTATTAGATCATGTGAGCATAGGCTGAAACTGAAATGCCAATAACTCTCATAAGAATCATGGACAAGGGTTAGATCTAACGGGTACGGCCGAGCGTCACTCATTGTCCCTATGTGACCACTTAGAGTGTTGTTGTGTCCCAGTCGAGGTGATTCGGCAACAGTCAAGGTGATTTGACACTGTCAAGGTGATTTGATACAGTCAAGGGGATTTGACACAGTCAAGGGGATTTGACACAGTCGAGGGGATTTGACACAGGCGAGGGGATTCGACACTAACAATTATCTATTCGGATTGAGTACTCCCTATGTCTTCACATACATTAATGTCCTTGCAAAACATTAATTGATCTGTTCATAGACGCTTTTCTTACCTGATTTCAAAGGAGTCTCTTAAATGTTTACAAGTTTATCAGTACTCATACAAAACGCATGAACTCGCTCAACTTTTGTTGATGTTTTCAGAATTACATGTATTTCAGGGAACAAGTTGGATCTTGGGCGCTGGTGTTGTTTCGGATTGTAAATTTCAAGTTTAGATGTCATCCACTTTTGTTGGTTGTAACTTAATCATAGGTTGTGTTGCTTGAAACTTAGATGACTGGTGTTTGTAATGTTTTGAACTTTATGAATGGATGAACATCATTTTGATCATATAGTTGTTTATTATAATCGAATGCAATGAGAACCGATCATGTCACACACATAAGCTTCAGCAAAAGTCAGGGTGTGACAAGGAGCACCAGAACGGTCCCAACAAGTAGTATCAGAGCTTGGAGGCCGGTTTTGAGGACTTAGAACATAAGATACTAGCAATATCAAGAAGATTCAAGCCGATTTGAATCCGATTACATCATCTTTCTCACCTCATTTCTTCTACACATCTTCTTTCTACTTAAAATGCAGAATTAACATCGAATTTATGGACAAAATTGTCTGATTTTTGGATATAACGTGTGAAATCATGTTTTAATCAATCCTTGAAAGAATCAAATCAAAATTTAGACTAATTCTTTGAAAATTGTTGGAAAAACCATGAAAAACGTAACTTGAGTTTCGCGATTCGTTCAAGTTGTTTAGACACTTTCGTACGAAAGTGACAAAAGTTTCTTAAAAATTCTGTTACATTCGCACGAATTTGACCAAACCAGTTCGTATGAAAGTGATTGTTGTCTAGTTCGTACGAAGTGGCATCTCTCTTTCGCATGAAAGTGATTCATCTCTTTCATTATCAAAGTTGTTTGATCGTTTGTTGATTTTTGAAGGTGTTGATCATGGATTCTAAATTTATTATGCTTTTACAACAATGCCGGATTGGATAGCTCAGGCTTTAACATTTGTAAACGAACATGGAACATCATCTAAACCACCAAAGTTAATGAACTTAGATGATTATAGAAAATGGGAAGAAAGGTTTGCTGATTGGGTTCAAGCTTACTATATGGGGTGTTGGTATGCAATCTTAAGAGAATATATGAACCCTTAGATAATAATGGTCAAAAGAAATCACTGACTGAATATAATGAACAAGAAAAAGAAAAATTCAAGAATGAAAAGAAAATGATAAGTTTTATACAACAATCAGTGAAAGACAACATTTTATCTCTGTTACAATATAACGGAACTGCTTATTCAATCTAGAATGCGTTAAAACATAAAGTTGAAGGAAATGAGTAGGTGATGAAAAGCAAGAGAGCGCTAATGAAGAAAGAATTTGAAAACTTTACACGTCTAAAAGGCGAAGCTGTAAAAAAATGATTGAAAGATTTTGTTACTTGATTAAAGAGTTAAAGTTGTTAGGGATAGAAAAGAATCGAGAAGATTTGATTGACAAGCTCGTTGATGCACTTCCAAAAGAAAATGATTGGTCTACATTTATCCTGATCATGAGAAACAATATGGAATACGAGACCATTAGTTTTAATAAGTTAATCCAAAAACTGGAAGCACACGAGTAAGAATTGAGAAAAGCAGGAATGTTAAAGAATGAACGGAAATATGTGAGTTTGTACTACAGAAGTTGTAGGTCATCAGATAATCAGAGTAAAAGAGTACAGACAGCATACAATGCAGAAAGTTCATCTAGATTTTCAGGTTTTTCAACAAACAGCAACTCAAGCGGCAGTGGATTTGGAACATTCTCGAGCAATGAATCTAATTTCTCAACTCCAAATTAAAAATCATCATAGGGATCAAACTCAAATTCAAATCAAAGAAACAGACAGTCTCATGTGTTACAATGAAATGTCATAGTAATTCTGCAAAATGCTCAAGGTCTGAATGAATCCACAGTGAAACAACATATGGCATTTATGGGAGCAGTGCTTGAGTCATATGACAGTCTTATAGCTGGAAAAATCGAAAACTGTAATATGACAAAAGAAGACTATGACCAGATAGATCCAGAAGAAATGGAACTGATGGATATCATGTGGAATATGGCGAGTATTATGAGATGAGCTTAGAGATTTGCTGAAATCACAGGGAGACAGTGCGGGTTTGTATCGGATTCTAAACTAGGCTTTAACAAGTCAAAAGTGACCTGTTTCAAATGAAAACGGAAAGGACATCTTAATAGAGAATGTACAGGTCAAGAAAATCAAGATAATATCAACCAGTTTAGTGGTTTTTTACAAGCAAGCAATATATCACAAGCAAGATAGGCCACAGATTGAAGTTGGATCTTCAAGGTCAAAAAACAAAGCATTAGTTGTCATACACGAAGACGAAAGTTTCAACTGGAACATCATGTTTTCTCAACCTAACGGACGAACGATGGTTGCTGAGATCATTGAAGAACCTTAAGAGACGGTTAAGGAAGTTGAAAATCAAGTTCTTAGGAATTATAATATTTCCATAGCTGATGAAGTTTATAATAATCTTGTAGGTATATTTAATGGCAGCATAGGATTTAACAGTGAGAAAAGAGAGAAGGAAAAGGTAAAAGAAGATGATCAAGCGATGGCAGCTCAGATCGTTGATGATGATGGTGAAGATGGTAAAACTGAGAGTAAGTTTGACATAATACCATGTGAAGTCTGTGCGGAAAACGAAGAGTTTTTCAAACAAAAATGCACACTACTTGAGAAAAGGAAGATTTTTTAAATAAAACTTATGTCGAAGTTGCTTAAAACGAAGAATTTCTTAAACAAAAATGTAAAGAAGTAGTTATTTAAATCAAACTCACTCAGAGTTTGAGAAAAAAAGAACTGTTTCTAATATGAAAATGCAAAGAAATTCTTGAAATAGAAAAAGTTTTGAATCAAAAAGAAGAAGAGCTAACACAAAAATACAATAATATTGAAAAAGAAAATGAAATATTAAAGCAAAAGTGTTCAGCAAAATGCAACGAGTGTATTCAAAAAGAAAATAATATTCAAGAATTGCAAAAACACAATGATGAGTTGAAATTTAGTCATTTTAGAATGAAAGAAGCACATGATAAAATGAGGATACTTTTAAAGACCTTGAAAAAGAAACATGAAACTTGTTGAGATAAAAAGATATCTTGATGACCAGTATCAAGACAAGCAGTAAATTTCTATCTTGATCAAATTGCAGTGCTAAAACACGAATTGGCTGAAATTTATATCCTAGTATCGAAACCTAGCTCTATGAAAACCATTTGACAGTTTTAAAACTCCAGGATTTTATATTGGCTCTCTCCCCCTATCAAATAACTATATCTGACATTCAAAGAATCCAAAATCCAAAACCCTCTCAGTTAATCATCCAAGTCCAAATTAATGAACTTGGCAGCATACCTAGATTTTGAAACTCAGCTTTCCAACATCGGTTGTCGAAAATAAAGCAGAAACAAAATCTTTTTGTATTTTACAAAGTTTATGCTTAAACACTCTCAAAATATTTTTGTAATTTTTCTTTAATGAAAAGCAATAAAGAAATATTTACAGACATATTTTTGTTTGAGTTTGTGTCAGAGGATCATATCAGTTTATGACAAATCACTAGCACCGTTGACCTTTTTAGACTTTAAGTTCTAAACGATTCACTTAGATTGTCAGTATACTGATCCACTTAAATTTTCACACAAACTTCAATTGATTCAAGACACGAGATTTAGTGTTTTAAGAACTTAAGTTATTCGCGTGTCCCACCTCAGAATATACTCCCGTATCAAGATTCCCTAGATTCAGTCTTACATGTGAATATACCTAAATGATATCTATACTCTGGGTTAGTGCGAGGCCATGAGAGCTCAGGTGTGAACTTCCATTCAGTCAAAGAGACGATGGCTCGACTTAAAGGTGTTTTCCACTTAGGAATCTTCTTTACAACTGTACTTGATTCATATCTTTTGATATTTTTCAATTTTTATGTAGAGGGGAAGTTTTAAGCGCAAAAGCATTATACGAGGTTTGGGCCATTGTTGACACAAAATCAGAAGACCAAGTATAATACCCCAGATATCAGTAAGTATAAAGATCTAATATCTCAGAATCAGGCAACCACTCAAGCGAAATTTCGGAGTACTAAGTCCATATATCCGAGAGATCTTCACCACAAGATAAGTAAGTTATTGATATTTAGGTTTATATCTCGAAATCAATTTACTAAATGTGTAACCTACTGGCATATCATCAGTGAGACCATTTATCACATTTGACTTTTCATTTCTTTAGCATGCTGTGATTGTCTACTGATGTACTATCATTTCCTCTTTTTACACAAAAACTCTTTTTAAGTTTTCTCATGTTTTTGGCTTTTTCAAATTTTCAAATGTTTTTGTATTTTCAAAATTTTTACTCCCCCTAGAATCCAAAACATTTTCAGAAATTCGACAACCTGATGTAGATAGCTTCATCTTGCCATCCATTTCTGCATCACATGCTCTATTTCATATAAAATACCCTCATGATTTTACAAAACATTGATATTTAACAATTTGAATACTGTTTTTCAAGTTTGTTTTATCATGTTTGTTCAGCCGGGAGGGTTTCGGCATATTCCATCAACATTTTTTTTAATTTTTGATTTTTTAACAATTAAAAAAAACATTTTTTCATTTTGATGTTTTTATATTTTTTATTTTGTTTTTTATTTATGTTTTATATATTTACAAAAACAAACAAACACTCCCTGAATTCAACAACAGGGATCTGCCTCCTCCCGTGCTAGGCTGCTCCTCTCTGCTTGTTGACATTCAGATACTTTCTTGAGCACCTACACATTCATCTAACTCAATTACTTGAATAATGCAACCCAGGTCTGTTTGACCTTGGGTATTGTGATACAATATGAATCATTCAACTTCGGAAAATTTTTATCATTTTTCACAAAGACTTTTTCGTTCTTATTTTCAACCTTCTTGGTTGAATCGATTTTCCATTTATCACTCACGGAAGGCTTTTGTTTCTTTTCCACCCAAATTTGTCCGTTTGAAACATTCATTTGATAAAATCTTGAATCACTTTGAATGTTTCGTTTTGACAAATCATTTTTAGGTTTCCAGATTTAATTTGATTCAAACTTGAATGTTTTTGGTTCCTAAGTTTGTTTTGATTTTGATAAATCAACTTTTGGTTTCCAAATTTGGTTAGGCTCAACTTTGGGTGTCTTTGGCTTCCAAGTTTGTTTTGATTCAAACTTGGTTGACTTCTGATTTACAACCTCAACTTTCTTTTTTCTCAACATCAACAGGCTTCAGATTTGGACATTTGCGACCAACATGTCCAATTTGATCACATTTAAAACATCTTTTCTTTGAAACATCTTTAGCCTGTTGTTGTTTCTTCTTTTGAGAATAGAACTCTTCATTAGTCTGTCGACTAAATCGAAGTTCTTTCTCTTCTTCAGAACTTGTTCCGCGAACAAAGTTCGTCTTTTTCTGAATATTTGACTTTTCAGATCGTTTCTTTTGGTTTTGCTTTTTTTATAACCCAACCCAGCCTTCATGTTTTTCTTTTTGTAACCAGGTTTGTTATAAAAGATTTTCTTGCTCACTTTATCGACAAATTTATCAATTTCAGCGTTTTCAATTTCTACCAATTTAAACACTTTGTCAATCTTGTCCGCAATCACATTTTGAATCAAAAATTCAATATCTGAGAATAATTTATCCGATCCAATCATGTAATATGCCAATCCTATTGAATCATCATTCACATTTTTCTCAAATTTTGAATTCTTTAGATAATTTTTATGAAAATTTTCCTCATTTTCATCATGTGATTCGGACTTATCAGTTTTAGTAGAATCCTCTTTTAAAACGCTTTCAACAACCTTACCTACCACCTCTGAATCAGTAATGTCATCATATTTGGAGTAAGTCACATCAATGTTGTCAGGAAATTGATCAACAATGTTTATTGCTTTCACCACCTTTTCATTATCATCGAATGTATAATTATTCTCCAACGGTGGTGGTACCTGATGATATTCTCACCCAATTCCCTTTTTGCTCTTTTCAGAATCATGATCATCTGGTGTGATGTTGAGAATACGTTCGAGAATATATGAAGAAGCATGATACCTTTGAAGTTTATTGACTTTCTTTTCTTTCTCAGCTAATTCTCGTTTAACTTCAGCAAGTTCATCAATATATTGATTTAAAACCCGTTGTTTACCCTCATATTTAGCTTCAATAAATCTTGCTGTTTCAATATATTTAGAAAGTCGTTTTTCCATACCTTTTTCTTGACTTTTCAAAGTTTCAAAAGCTTTTTTTACTGTATGATATGACAATTTCATTCCATCATATTCTTTTTGCAACTCTTGAATCCTATTATCTTTTTGTAAACACTCGTTGTAATTTGCTGAACACTTTTGTTTTAAAACTTTGTTTTCTTTTTCAAGACTATCATATCTCTGTGTTAGCTCTTCTTCTTTTTGTTTAAAAACCTTTTCAATTTCAAACATCTCGTTACATTTTTCTTTGAAAATATTTTCTATTTTAGTAATTTCTGTTGGTGGACTACATCTGTCGACTTCGTCTTGTATCGAGTCTTAGTCTTAGAATGTTAGATTAGGGCATGTTTTACGAGAAAACTGGAGAATGTATGTAATTAGCTAGAGGTTTCGCTTATATGGACCTAGGGTTTCGCTTATAGAGACATGGTAGGGTTTCGCTTATGTGGTCATTGAGGGGTTTCGCTCATGTGTACATGTCTCTTGGAGCGAAACCTCATGCACTATAAATAGGTACTCATAAGCGAAATTATGTAACAGTTCTTGGATTCTCTACCGAAGTGCTGCCGGTGTGAGATTTGGATGTAATTTGTCAGAAATCAATACAACAAGGTGTTAAAAGTGATTTGCTAGCTGTTTCTAAGTCAGATACTTGTTTTCCGCACTTGTATCTGATCAAAACTCCTCTGAACGACTCGTTCGGGTCAAAACACGATCCTACAAGTGGTATCAGAGCTAGTGAAGAAGGGTTCTATACGATTTCAGCCGAAAATTTCTGTTTTTCTACACTTTCTACACTGTCCTTTGCAAATTGACTGAAAAAAGTTGTCGATTTGATCTGATTGTTGTACATGTTGCTCGGAATTAGTATCTAACAAAGACGAAATATTTTGCTATTTTTGCTATTTTCGCTCGTAAACTTTCGAAGTAAAACATGACGTCATTGTGATTCCGCTCTTGAATACATCGTGATTCCGCTCTTGAATACATCGTGATTACGCTCTTGAGTACATTGTTGATTCCGCTCCTAATTACATTGAGATTCCGCTCAAAAGTGTTTAGTTGATCTTATTTGAAAGTCTTTGTCAGTCATCGAACAGGATAATCACGTGAATTGTTGTCAGTAGTTGGGAAAAGTATCTCGTGTCTTGTGTCAGTTTGCACGAGGTTGTATCGGTTGATCAGATTTTGCATGTGTTTACATCGTTTTTAGAGTTAAAGTTCACAGTCAAGTATCATCACGTGACTTCATATGTTCTGAACAAAGCCATGAATCAGTACAATCAAACAAGTGAAGAACAAGCAACAGCAATGAAGACACTTCAGGGAGCTTTTATGACGAAGCAAAAAGTGGTGAACAACTACATTGAGAAGTGTGCTGTGCTAGAACAAAAGTTGGAGTTGCAAAGAATTGAGACTGAAAGAGTAAACCGTTTGTTGAAAAGTTACTCATGTACTTCTTATGTCATTGACAGGATTTATCCAACAGTAGAAAGCATGAAGGCATTTGAAGAGGATGAAGTAACTGAAGAAAAGAATGCTGAAAAAGTGGCTGAAGAAAAGACTCCAGAAAAGAAGAACAAGAAAAAGACTGACAAGAAGGATTTTGGTAAGAAACAAGATGTCGGTTACAACAAGTGTCCACCCCCGCTAGAAAATGGATATTTGCCCAGAAATCCAAATTAGGAAAGAGTCAAAAAAGCAACAAATTTACAATGGGAGTCGGAGTCCTCAGTAAATTTGCCAGAAAATATTGATGTCGTGTTTACATCATCTGACACTGATCATGAGTCCGAGTTAATAAAGAAAGTCGTCGATCAGGTGTTGGATAAAGATGAAACTGAGGAGTCAAAGTTGGAGTCAAACTCAGAGTCAAAGTCAGAGTCAGAGTCAAAGTCTGGTTCTGAAAGTTCGAGTTCGACAGTCAACAGTCAAAAGTCTTTAGTTAAAAGGGTTTATAACAAAGAATTCATGTTATCAAAGTCTAATTTGAATGACGAAACGTTTAAAGTTGTATATACTTTGAATGATTTTGACAAATTATATTTTGATAAGGAATTTCCAATAAGAGGTGTCAAAACTGAATTGATCAAAAAGGTTTTCAAACTAACAGAAATTAATATTTCTGAAATAAAAGATTTAAATCTTAATGGTAAACCTAAACCTTACACCTCAAGAGTTCAACAACGTTTAAACAAGAAAAAGGGTTACAGTTCTGGTTCTGGTTTCCAAAAGAAACCAAACCAAAACCGTAATTTCAAAAAGAAAGGTCTTGGATTTATTCCAACAGAAAAACAGAAAAATGAAAAATATGTTCGTAATTTTAAATCAAAGATGACATTTGTTTCAGGTACATCAGCAGAAGAAGAAGAAAAGAAAGAATTCTGGAGACAATCAAACAAAGAATTCCTTGCGAAGAAGCAAGAAGAGATGAAATTTGCTGATCAGATGAAAGATACGAGAACCTGTTTCCAATGCAACACTGTTGGACATATTTCCAGAGATTGTTCTAAGGCAATACCATCAAAACAGGGAGTTTCTCGTAAACTCAAAGAGAAAGTGATTGAGTTAGAACCACCAATTGATAGAACAAAGTTATTCAAAAATTCTACATTTGAAATTGGTGAATGTTCAAACAAGTTTTACAAGAAAAGAGCAAAAAATGACAAACAAAAATGGGTGGTTAAGAAGTCTGGAGATAGTTCTAGCGATGATTCTGATAGGTCAAAATCAGAGGAGCTATCTTCTGGCGATGAATCTGATTCCACAAAATCAGATGAGCCACAGGTTGAGGTAAAAGGAGAAAAATCAGTTCTGACTGTGGATGATGAAAATTTTCCATCACTTCGGACTGGAAATTATAAAAAGAAAATTGGTAAAGTTGATATTTCAAACCAATTTTATGATGACAAAAAGGTTTTCGATGTTGAAAAGGCCTTTAACCCCACTGTGAAACATATTTTTGGTAAAATGATTGATCGAAAAGTCAAAGGGGTTAAAGAGTTCTATGAGAAGAAGATGAAGAAAGATAAAGTTGAACCATCCCTGGTTTGTGACTGGGATGGCTCATACTATGAACAGTAAGTCTGTGGACTTGCCGAAGATCCCAAGTTTATATCGTGGATCAGGAATCGGCATCATTCATATTTTAAAGTGTTTGTATGAAAGTCGTTAAAATTGTTAAAATTTTACAGGTTGAATGACTATGCCGGAACTCCCAGGTTGGTAAGTGTGGAGTAGGTATCGGCATTTATCTTGAAATTTACTTTGATAAGATTCATAGTTCAAGTGATACAGAGGTTTGTTTTGGCATAGTAATTACTCAAGGTCATTAATTTGAACTTGATGTAATCTTCATACAAGTGGTTGAAAGACAATATGATGAACCATGCCCCTATAAGTGGTAAAAACAAACTTATTTTCCGGAAAAATAATTTTGATTAAAACAAACTTAAGTGTTTTGAAATCTAAATGAGAAAATAGTTTGTTGAAAGGGGGAGTTCTAATGGTTTATGCCAAGTGAATGGCGAATTGATGCGATTTGATATTAGTTGTCAACTTTCTTGTACAGTTTGTTTTCAAATTTCCTAAAATGTGTTTGCATTTTAGGGGGAGTAGTAAATTTCAGAAAATCCAAAAACATTTGAAAATTTGAAAAAGTCAAAAACATGATAAAATCAAAAATGAGTTTTGTTGTATAAAAGAGGAAATGATAGTACATCAGTGGACGATCACAGCATGCTAAAGAATTGGAAAGTTAAAAGTGATAAACGGTCTCACTGATGATGTGTCAGTAGGTTTTTGCACATTTAGTAGATTGTAACGAGATATAAACCTAAATTCAAACTTGCTTATATCGTGGGGAAACATCTCTCGGATATATGGGTAACCCCCGAAATCTTGTTTGAAAGGTTCCTTTTTCTGATATACTAGGTCTTTATACTCAGTGATATCTGGGGTATTATTCCGGGACTTCTGCTGAATGGAAGTTCTCACCTAGTCCTCGAATAATACTTTCTGCAATGCTTGAAACATAGCATCACCCTCAGCATAAATGATAAGACAATAAAATTGCTTAGCAATGCTGTTGTAAAAAAGATCCTCTAAAGGGGACACACCAAAAAGTTGAGTCATGATCTCTCTGCTGAATGGTAGTTCTGACCTGAGCTCTCATGATTCTTCATAATTTATTAACCCCTACAGATATCATTTGTGTCATAATTACCTGTAAGACTGAATATTGGGATCTGGATACGAGAGTATATTCTGAGGTGGGACACGCGATTGAGTTTAAGTATCTAAGACATTAATCTCATATCTCGAAATAGTTGAACTTTGTGTGAGAATTTAAATGGAGCGGTATACTGACAATCTAAGTGAATCGTTTAGAACTTAAAATGAAATGAAGCAGTTAATTCGAATTAAAACTGAATATTTTGCTATTTTCGCTCGTAAACTTTCGAAGTAAAACATGACGTCCTTGTGATTCCGCTCTTGAATACATCGTGATTCCGCTCTTGAATACATCGTGATTCCGCTCTTGAGTACATTGTTGATTCCGCTCCTAATTACATTGAGATTCCGCTCAAAAGTGTTTAGTTGATCTTATTTGAAAGTCTTTGTCAGTCATCGAACAGGATAATCACGTGAATTGTTGTCAGTAGTTGGGAAAAGTATCTCGTGTCTTGTGTCAGTTTGCACGAGGTTGTATCGGTTGATCAGATTTTGCATGTGTTTACATCGTTTTTAGAGTTAAAGTTCACAGTCAAGTATCATCACGTGACTTCATATGGGTGTGTTAAATAATTAAACAGTTGTCGTCTCATGCATTGTTGTTGTCCACTGAGAATTGAGAGGTGATCAGTATCATTTATGGTTTGCATGTGATATAGTGTTGGTTTTATCAAAGATCAGATACATATTGTGAGGTCCAATGATAATTCATTTAGTCTTGTTTTGGATATTACATCAGCCCACTACATGTCATAGGCCCAATCATGAGAAGTTAATATTTGTGGTCCAATCAGAGTGTTTTGTCAAAATGATATTGTCGATGTGAAGGTCTAATCAGACACGTTCAATTTGAAGGTTCAATAGATTGATTGTGATAAAATCAATTGTCGGCTATTGTTTGAAGTCAAGTGAATACATGTGTTAAACAAGTTTTCGGCCCAAGTCATAGTTCACGGCCCAATCACAGTTTGGATGTATTAAAGTGTTTCGATACAATTGAAGTTTACATGTTATAATTCTTCGCAAATCTTCGACACAAGTCTTAGATTGATTTCACAAACACATTTTTACATATTCAGTACGTTTTAAACTGATCATTTGTTTGTTTGTCGTCAGGAATTTTTACAAAGTGATAAAGCTCATTTGAAAATTCGAAAAAAATGGACGAAGATTTTTACAACGCATTCGCTACACCGGTTACTCCTATCAGTATTGCACAGAACACAATATTGGAAAACGAAACAGGAACGATGCAAAAACCACCCAAACTAATGAACATCGAAGAATATAAGGGTTGGAAAGGTCGTTTCGAGAATTGGGTGCAAGCTAACTATCTTGATGCATGGGAATGTGTCGAGACAAAATATATTCGACCGATGAATGATGATGAAGAGGTTGTTCCAATTAAAGATCTAAGTGCTGATGCTAGAAAGAAATACAAAGATGAGAAAATGATGCTAAGTCTTCTACAACAAGCTGTGAAGGAAGACATCTTAGTGTTATTGCAACATAATGGAACTTCCTACTCGATTTGGAAAGCATTAAGATCGAAGTTTCATGGAAGTCAAGAGATGGTTAAGAACAAGAAATCGCTTTTGAAGAAACAGTTTGATTTGTTTCGTGGGTTGAAGAATGAAAGCACAAGGCAGATTATTGAAATATACTGCAATCTGCTAGCAAACATGAAGAGATTGAGTATTGAGAAAGACAATGAAGAGTTGATCGAGAAACTTGCTGATGCTTTGCCATATGAGATTTGGGGCACATATCTCATGATGCTTAGAAACAAGAAAGGTTTTAGCAGTTTGACACTCAGCAAGTTCATTGAGAAGATTGAAGCTCAGGAGATGGAACAGAGAAAGGCTTTAAGAATGAAAGATTTCGATGGTGAACAAGACATTAGTCTTTACTACAAAGGTGGTGTTAGTGATAAATCCACCAACTTGTCACCAAAGGTTCAGACAGCATTCAATGCAAAGAGTCCATCTGAAAGTTCTTCTAAAGGATCAAGCAGCAACACAAGTTTCTCATCATTTCCATCTTTTGATCCGAATGTTTCAACAACAAGAAATGGCAAAAAGCTTCAATGCAACATTGTATTGAACATTGAAAATGATCAGGAATATTCTGAAGAATTAGCAAAAAGCCATATGTCTTTATTGGGAACTGTTCTTGAATCTTATGGTAGTTTTGTTGCAGGTCGAATCGGGAATCCAATGCTAACAAAGGAAGATTACGACCAGATCGATGCTGAAGAGATGGAGCTGATGGACATAAAATGGTGCCTGGCCAGCGTGTTGAGGAGAGCTGAGAAATTCAAGCAAATCACTGGAAGAGATGATCTTCGTGAGGCTGGTGTTTCTACTTTAGGTTTTGACAAATCTAAAGTCACTTGTTTTCATTACAGGGAGAATGGTCACTTCAAGAGGGAGTGCACCAATCGCGAAGCAAGTGGAGCTCAGAATCCTTTTAACAACAACAATAATTACTACCGAAAAGCCATCTACCATCAAGTTGCTCAGCAACCATCTCAACAACATCAACATCAAGCACAAACTGCACATGGAAGACACATAATTGAAGATTCTGGAAAGAGAGCTTGTGTGGTTAATAAAGATTCTTTAAAGAGAGCTGATGGTAGTGCCTTGATAATAGATCAAGATGACGAAAAATTACCTGAAGGGTTGAGCTGGGAAAATTTCACATGGGATAATTATGTTCCAGATCAAACTCAGGCTCATAAAGCTTTTGTAGCTAGAGTTGAAGAAGATAGTGATGATGATACTGAGTATTGGGCGAGAAAATTCGATTCTGATATGAAACTGATTGCTGAAAGTGACAGTGAAGATGAGAAAGCAAAGAAGAAAAAGAAAAAGGTAAAGACACCAGTTAGCAGTGATGACGAAGAAGTTCCAGTAATCAAAAGGAAAGTAAAGGTTGAAGTTCCAAAGTTCAAGATTGATCAAGAAGTTGATGCTAAAAAGATTCCAGTGAAGTGTGAAAACTGTGAAGCTATAAAGAAGCAGAACAGCACACTGATTTACAACTTGAACAGTTTGAAAGAATCTTATGATGTTCTGAACAAAGCCATGAATCAGTACAATCAAACAAGTGAAGAACAAGCAACAGCAATGAAGACACTTCAGGGAGCTTTTATGACGAAGCAAAAAGTGGTGAACAACTACATTGAGAAGTGTGCTGTGCTAGAACAAAAGTTGGAGTTGCAAAGAATTGAGACTGAAAGAGTAAACCGTTTGTTGAAAAGTTACTCATGTACTTCTTATGTCATTGACAGGATTTATCCAACAGTAGAAAGCATGAAGGCATTTGAAGAGGATGAAGTAACTGAAGAAAAGAATGCTGAAAAAGTGGCTGAAGAAAAGATTCCAGAAAAGAAGAACAAGAAAAAGACTGACAAGAAGGATTTTGGTAAGAAACAAGATGTCGGTTACAACAAGTGTCCACCCCCGCTAGAAAATGGATATTTGCCCAGAAATCCAAATTAGGAAAGAGTCAAAAAAGCAACAAATTTACAATGGGAGTCGGAGTCCTCAGTAAACTTGCCAGAAAATATTGATGTCGTGTTTACATCATCTGACACTGATCATGAGTCCGAGTTAATAAAGAAAGTCGTCGATCAGGTGTTGGATAAAGATGAAACTGAGGAGTCAAAGTTGGAGTCAAACTCAGAGTCAAAGTCAGAGTCAGAGTCAAAGTCTGGTTCTGAAAGTTCGAGTTCGACAGTCAACAGTCAAAAGTCTTTAGTTAAAAGGGTTTATAACAAAGAATTCATGTTATCAAAGTCTAATTTGAATGACGAAACGTTTAAAGTTGTATATACTTTGAATGATTTTGACAAATTATATTTTGATAAGGAATTTCCAATAAGAGGTTTCAAAACTGAATTGATCAAAAAGGTTTTCAAACTAACAGAAATTAATATTTCTGAAATAAAAGATTTAAATCTTAATGGTAAACCTAAACCTTACACCTCAAGAGTTCAACAACGTTTAAACAAGAAAAAGGGTTACAGTTCTGGTTCTGGTTTCCAAAAGAAACCAAACCAAAACCGTAATTTCAAAAAGAAAGGTCTTGGATTTATTCCAACAGAAAAACAGAAAAATGAAAAATATGTTCGTAATTTTAAATCAAAGATGACATTTGTTTCAGGTACATCAGCAGAAGAAGAAGAAAAGAAAGAATTCTGGAGACAATCAAACAAAGAATTCCTTGCGAAGAAGCAAGAAGAGATGAAATTTGCTGATCAGATGAAAGATACGAGAACCTGTTTCCAATGCAACACTGTTGGACATATTTCCAGAGATTGTTCTAAGGCAATACCATCAAAACAGGGAGTTTCTCATAAACTCAAAGAGAAAGTGATTGAGTTAGAACCACCAATTGATAGAACAAAGTTATTCAAAAATTCTACATTTGAAATTGGTGAATGTTCAAACAAGTTTTACAAGAAAAGAGCAAAAAATGACAAACAAAAATGGGTGGTTAAGAAGTCTGGAGATAGTTCTAGCGATGATTCTGATAGGTCAAAATCAGAGGAGCTATCTTCTGGCGATGAATCTGATTCCACAAAATCAGATGAGCCACAGGTTGAGGTAAAAGGAGAAAAATCAGTTCTGACTGTGGATGATGAAAATTTTCCATCACTTAGGACTGAAAATTATAAAAAGAAAATTGGTAAAGTTGAGATTTCAAACCAATTTTATGATGACAAAAAGGTTTTCGATGTTGAAAAGGCCTTTAACCCCACAGTGAAACATATTTTTGGTAAAATGATTGATCGAAAAGTCAAAGGGGTTAAAGAGTTCTATGAGAAGAAGATGAAGAAAGATAAAGTTGAACCATCCCTGGTTTGTGACTGGGATGGCTCATACTATGAACAGTAAGTCTGTGGACTTGCCGGAGATCCCAAGTTTATATCGTGGATCAGGAATCGGCATCATTCATATTTTAAAGTGTTTGTATGAAAGTCATTAAAATTGTTAAAATTTTACAGGTTGAATGACTATGCCGGAACTCCCAGGTTGGTAAGTGTGGAGTAGGTATCGGCATTTATCTTGAAATTTACTTTGATAAGATTCATAGTTCAAGTGATACAGAGGTTTGTTTTGGCATAGTAATTACTCAAGGTCATTAATTTGAACTTGATGTAATCTTCATACAAGTGGTTGAAAGACAATATGATGAACCATGCCCCTATAAGTGGTAAAAACAAACTTATTTTCCGGAAAAATCATTTTGATTAAAACAAACTTAAGTGTTTTGAAATCTAAATGAGAAAATAGTTTGTTGAAAGGGGGAGTTCTGATGGTTTATGCCAAGTGAATGGCGAATTGATGCGATTTGATATTAGTTGTCAACTTTCTTGTACAGTTTGTTTTCAAATTTCCTAAAATGTGTTTGCATTTTAGGGGGAGTAGTAAATTTCAGAAAATCCAAAAACATTTGAAAATTTGAAAAAGTCAAAAACATGATAAAATCAAAAATGAGTTTTGTTGTATAAAAGAGGAAATGATAGTACATCAATGGACGATCACAGCATGCTAAAGAATTGGAAAGTTAAAAGTGATAAACGGTCTCACTGATGATGTGTCAGTAGGTTTTTGCACATTTAGTAGATTGTAACGAGATATAAACCTAAATTCAAACTTGCTTATATCGTGGGGAAACATCTCTCGGATATATGGGTAACCCCCGAAATCTTGTTTGAAAGGTTCCTTTTTCTGATATACTAGGTCTTTATACTCAGTGATATCTGGGGTATTATTCCGGGACTTCTGCTGAATGGAAGTTCTGACCTAGTCCTCGAATAATACTTTCTGCAATGCTTGAAACATAGCATCACCCTCAGCATAAATGATAAGACAATAAAATTGCTTAGCAATGTTGTTGTAAAAAAGATCCTCTAAAGGGGACACACCCAAAAGTTGAGTCATGATCTCTCTGCTGAACGGTAGTTCTGACCTGAGCTCTCATGATTCTTCATAATTTATTAACCCCTACAGATATCATTTGTGTCATAATTACCTGTAAGACTGAATATTGGGATCTGGATACGGGAGTATATTCTGAGGTGGGACACGCGATTGAGTTTAAGTATCTAAGACATTAATCTCATATCTCGAAATAGTTGAACTTTGTGTGAGAATTTAAATGGACCAGTATACTGACAATCTAAGTGAATCGTTTAGAACTTAAAATGAAATGAAGCCTAACGGTGTTGGTGATTTGTCTCAACAACTGATATGATCCTCTTACACGAACTCGCAAAAATATTGTCTGTAAATATTTCATTTCTGCATTTTCTTGATTCTACAAGTGGTGTTAGTTATTTTCTTTCCGAAAATTCAAAAAGATTTTTGGTATGTTTTAGCATAAAGTTTGAAAAATTCAAAAAGATTTTCGACGATTGATATTGAAAAGCTGATTTTCAAAATTCCAAGTGCTAAACATGATGAACAGATGGTTTGGGAGAGTGTGTTATTTTGATAAGAAAAACGATATAGTTTCAAGTGGTTCATCAGAAATGAATTGATATATCTGTTTGAGATAGTTTCAAATGATGTCTATATGCTTAAATGTTTATCATAAAGCTTATGTTTGTGGTAGAGTTTTATGCAGGATGAATCAACATTTGAGGGGGAGTGCATATTGATGATGATGAATTTAAAGTTGTCAAAATTTAAGAGAAGAAGTTTGTTGGTGATTTAAGAGAAAGAGATGAAGATAGAGAGAGAGAAGCTCAGAGACTGATCAAGACTAAAGAAGTGAAGACATAGCATAGTCGTGACTGATAGTCGACTCGTCAACATCTGAGGGGGAGTCTGTTGGTGCACTACATCTGTCGACTTCGTCTTGTATCGAGTCTTACTCTTAGAATGTTAGATTAGGGCATGTTTTACGAGAAAACTGGAGAATGTATGTAATTAGCTAGAGGTTTCGCTTATATGGACCTAGGGTTTCGCTTATAGAGACATGGTAGGGTTTCGCTTATGTGGTCATTGAGGGGTTTCGCTCATGTGTACATGTCTCTTGGAGCGAAACCTCATGCACTATAAATAGGTACTCATAAGCGAAATTATGTAACAGTTCTTGGATTCTCTACCGAAGTGCTGCCGGTGTGAGATTTGGATGTAATTTGTCAGAAATCAATACAACAAGGTGTTAAAAGTGATTTGCTAGCTGTTTCTAAGTCAGATACTTGTTTTCTGCACCTGTATCTGATCAAAACTCCTCTGAACAACTTGTTCGGGTCAAAACACGATCCTACAATTTCAATATTTCTGGATCTTAAGTTTTCATCCTTCTCAGTATAGGCACTGCATGCTTCCATGCATTTCCTGCACTGCACTTCAGTTATGTGTTCAAACTTATTATTAATTTCATCATTTTTATCAGTTGACTTAGCATTATCAGACAACTTAGTAGATTCAGTTTAAGTTGTTACCTCAACTTGATCTTCCACCGGTGTGTTGTCTGTTGTCTTCTTCAGAATCTCTTCTTTCAGCTTCTGGCTCTCGTCAACGATTTCTTCAACACTCTTCTTCTTCTCCACGCTGGCATAGATCACCTTTCGTATGCCTTCCTCGACTTCTTTCTCATAGTTTGGATCCTCTTTGATCTTTGAGTAAAACACTCCCGCAGTTGGAATTGCAGCAACCAATGCTTTGAAATCTACCACATCAGGATCAACTGATGGATTCCCTTGAGGATCTAGAAAACACTTCCTCTCATAATCCCATCTATTTTCACGCTTAGCTTCCATGAAAACCTCATACACTTCACCCAATCTCATTCGTGAACGCCGTTCTTCTCGACTTGCTCTCAACTCCGTAACTAATGCGTTTTTCTCTTCCTTTTTAATATATTTATTCCAGTTAAACCCTTCGTCCTCTTGAATCACCACCATAGCTTGTTTTTTGTCTTTTGATGATGAACCTTCATCAATTTGTTTTTGTTTTGTCCTTGACGGCTGCTCATTGGTGTGATGAAAGATTTCTTTCTTATAGTAGTCATCATGAAAAGGATTCACACTTTCATCTACTTGCCGGTTTGTGCACTCTCTTTTGAAGTGCCCTTTTTGTTTGCACTTGAAACAAGTGACCTTTGCTTTATCAAATCCCAGCTTCATGTCAGGACCTTCAAGACATTTTCTCCCAGTGATCTCCATAAACCGTTGAGCCCTCCTGATTACGCTAGCCATACACCATCTTATATCCATGAGCTCCATCTCTTCTGGATCTATCTGGTCATAATCCTCCTTTGTCATATTCGGATTGCCAATCTTACCTGCGACAAGACTTTCATAAGACTCTAGAATAGAAGCCAAGCAACTCATATGCTGTCTGGCGAAATCAGTATTCATGTTTGGAGAATCTTTCCAAATCAGATTTGGATTGGATTTAGCTGATGCAGACGATGAATGATATCCAGAATCATAATTTAGAGATTTGCTTTTTGATGAATCACAGGTATTCTCAGCACTAAAGGTTGTACTTGTTCTGGTAAAAAATCACACAAGGATAATGTAACCAAATCTGATTTTTGTGAGGTTAGATGCTTGATTAATTGGACAAATGTATGAACAACAAATGAATGAAATGAATGATCAACACAAGGATTTGTACGAGGAAAAAGCCCTTGATCAATGAGTGATCTCCGGCATAAAAAACATTGGGTGATGGAAACTACCGATCACCAACTATATTAAACAAACAAAGTTTACAACTTGGGATGATAACAAGATTGGTACAATGATTTCTAGTGTGTAATCGCCTGGTGTTTGCAGAGAGTTCAAGTTTGAGAAAGTTGTGTATGTGTGTGTAACTATATTTCTAAATCAAGCTTGCTATCCCCTTTAAAATTAGAAATTATCTAACTAACAAACTATCCGAAATAGGTGCAAGCTCCCCCACGATCACCATAACGGTCATAGAGTCATTGCACGTGCAAAAATGTCAAGCATATTCCCCTAGAATCTCGGTTGGACCAGGTCTCATTCGAATACACCTGCAAAACAAGTTCAAAAATGATGGAAACAATTGTTAGTTTAGGATAATAATGAGGATCCTGGATCCTTATTCTTGCAGCATCTTCTGAGGATCCTTAATTCAAACTGAACTGAGGATCCGTGATCCAGGCCACACTTGAGGATCCGTGATCCAGGCCACACTTGAGGATCCGTGATCCATATGCTATGAAATTCTATCCCTAACAGTGCTAATCTTTGGTCCTTGATTGTTCATCAGCATACTTATACGGTAGTACAAATCGACATTTTGCTGATAACTTGAACTGATCATTTTGTTGTGTTTTTGTAACTGCAGATCATGTCCTTCAAGTTTTTCAATCAAACTATCCAAAGTAATTTCGTCAAACTTGGCGTCATTTTTCAGAATCATGACAAATGTTTGCCAGTCATCTACATGCGATAAAGCTTTGATTAGTTTGTCAATGATATCTTCTCTGACCTTCTTAATCCCAAATCTTTCTAGCTCGATTTTCAAATGATAGAATCATTCCATCTTCAACCATAATCATTATAAATAGGTTAGAGATAAGGATCAAAATCTGGATTTATATTCAAGACCCTCTCCTTTAAATCCACATTCGAAGATCTCATCAGGTAATTCCTTCTCTCTTTTCCATTATCTTCTTCTCCCTGATCCTCTGTTCTTTAAAAATCCATGGCGAAAATGAACACTCGTTCTTCCCTGCAAGAATCCTGATCACAACAGCCCATTGAAGAGTCAAGGTTTAACCAAAAACCCTTCAATGGAGCTCTGCCGATTCACTGATCCTGAAGTTGATCAGTTTCGTTCCTGCTTTCCTGATGGTACCATATTCAGACCTTTTGATTCTTCAACCAAAAGTGACTGCATATCAGACACCTGGATCACCTTCCCTGCAGCCCCTTTTCAGATAGGGTTCACTTATCCTTTACCTGTTCTCACACAGGGATTCTTCACACTAACCGGCCTTTGCTACATCCAAGCTTTGCCAATGGTGTGGAGGGTCCTGTACACACTAGAGCACATCATAGAACAGGAAGGCATAGACATAGGGATGTCTGAGTTGAGCCAACTGTATAACCTTGTAAGCCATGGTTCCTACCGATATCTTTTCAAATCCAAACCCCAGCAGCTTCACCCAATCTTGAAAAGCACCAAGAATGACACCAACTAGAGGAATCAATTGTTCTTTGTGAGGAGGGATTCTATTCCAAATGGGAACCAACTTCCCAAAAAGTGGAACACTGATGGTAGGATATAGGATCCTTAGATTAGGACAACCGGTAAGAATCTTTCTTTTCTATTGAGGATAATTGATCCTTCTTTTTGTTTATGCAGCTATCAGCCTGTCTCATATTCAAGAATCACCTGTCATGAAGGAAAGAGTTGAAGCATTCTAGAAGCTTGATCCTGCAGTCAGAACATTCCCTCCAAAGTCAAAGGATCCAGAAGAAATTTCATCCACCTCCTACACCATATCAAGAAAGTATCCATATTTGTATATATATAAATGTTTAATAAAATAAGGATATGAATACTTATCTGTATGTTATACTTGTAGGTGTTGCCAAATCTTCAATCACTGATCTTCAGGACATTGCCTCCCCTCGGTCCCTTAAGAAAGAGCTGGCTGCAAGCCAAAGCAACCCTGAGCCTAAGGGCATGAGCACCAGGGATAAGGGGACCAAGAGGAAGAAGACTGCTTAACCCACTGAAGGCCTTCCTCTCATGGAACGTCAGCTTCAAGAGTATGTCTCCGAGGTAAGGAAACCGTATCCTAAAATTTGTACTTCTTTTTTTTAAGGATAAAGGATCCTGATTGTTCACTTCCTTTATGCAGAAATTTGTTGAGGTTCAAATCCTTCTTGATCAACATGTGGCTGAGGCTGAGCAGAAAAACCTGGACCTTCAAAAGATTGCCCTCGCCAAGGACAAGAAGATCTCCTCTCTGGAAAAGGACATCAACATGCTGCAAAAGGAGCTGCTTCATGCCGAGATGACAGCCCAAAAAGAGAGGATGGAGATCATGGACGGGGCTAACTTTGAACAATACCTATTAGGGTTAAGGATCACTGATCCTTGGACAATAGGGGGTAGCAAAGGTGGATGGGTCCTTTTGTTTGTGGAGGATGAAGCCTTTGATGCCCCTCATCTTTTGATTTCCAGCACTCAATGAACCTTGTTAATATGGACACCCTTTGCCAACCCAACTGGACGGGCCACGTATAGCTGGTAGAAGCTTGGGTTGGAAATTTTGACAACATTTTTGTAGGATCGTTTTACCGACCAAACGAGTCGTTCAGAAGAGTTCTTAGACAGAATCAGAGGCGGAATTCATTGATTCGGTCTTCGTTTAGCTTGTATAACACTAGAATCACTATTAATTGTCTTGTTTATTGATCTGATAACAATTTACAGCACAGAGACACTTCGGCAGCACTTCGGCGTCCGGAATACAATTTCGTAATTTCGTACGAAATGAAACAATCAGACACCTATATATAGACTTCTAATTTCCCACGAAATAGCCATGTGCTATTTCGTACGAAATAGCAATTCACTTGATTTCGCACGAAATAGCCCATATGCTATTTCGTACGAAATAACAAACTCTGATTTCGTACGAAATAGCTTAATGCAATTTCGTGCAAAATAGCTCTACAACATACTATTCTCATTTTCCGTGCCTTGATCTTTCAGTACTAATCAAAGACTCGAACGAAGACGAAGTCGACAGACGTTTGCACTAATAGACTCCCCCTCGGATGTTGACGAAGTCTTCGGTGCGAGTCTTCAGCATGACGACTCTTCAGTCTTGATTAGTCTTCTCGTACTTCAGGAACTTCTCCTGGCTTTCTTTAGCAACAGGATCAGGAACCTGTTTTCTTTGTCTTTAGACTCCCCCTTTCACTCAGCTGGGATCGCAGTCTGGAATTGTTTATTAGTAGCTTAGAATCGAAAACCTGGAATTAGACATCAGGAATTGAAACCTAGCTCTTTCAACATTTTCTGCACAAAATTTCTTCTCAAAAAATAAGTTTTTACTTAAATCAATAAGAAAAACTTACTGTTAGAAACCACTCATATCATCAATTATTCAAACAAAACAACTCAATCCAAAATTCATCATGTTTAGTACTTGGAATTTTGAAAATCAGCTTTCCAACATCAGTTGTCGAAAATCTTTTTGTATTTTTCAAAATTTTATGCTAAAACACACTAAAATCTTTTTGAATTTTGATTTTAAAGAAAAACAATAAAGAAATATTTACAAACAATATTTTTTGTGAGTTTGTGTAAGAGGATCATATCAGTTTTTGACACATCACTAGCATCGTTGAGCTTTAACACTTTAAGATCTAAACGATTCACATAGATTGACGATATTGTTGTCCTCATAAACTCAATCTAAAAACTTTCGAAATGCTTACCGATACGTTAAGGTATATTAATTTTGCACTAAATTCTTATGGACCCCATGATCTCAGCATATCCCCTCATCATGCCATACACTGACTCAAGTAATGCCTTTAAACTTTCATCCACTGTGATTTGTGCAAAAATAACACAGAAAGTTTAAACATTAACAATCAGGTCGATACTTTCGTATACGCAGAGAAAGTCCAATGTTTAAACAAAATAAGAAATAAAAACAAATTGAAATTGTTTAGGCTTTAACCACCAGTTCGATACTCCCGTATACGCAGAGGTGATCCAAAGCTTAAACGAAACACCAAAGAAAATAAAGCAGAACGTTTAGGCACTAACATCCAGTTCGATACTCACGTATACGCAGAGGATGTCCAATGCTTAAACAAAATAAAGAAATAAAACAAGTTTAAATCTTTGGAAAATAAAATTCACAATCACAGTGATTTTTTTTTCAGCAAGTTGTGAAAGCTCACAGACTTAACCGGTTTTATGTCTTTTGACAATCAGCGATTACCGAGCAGGCACACAATCAAGAAGGACAAAACTAAGTACTATGCGTTTGACCGTGTTTCCCACCAGACTTAGGCTTTTTCATTTAGGTTTGTATCGTTATCGCAAATCTACTAGTCTAGCTGAGCCTATCGTCACATCATTAGTGAGATCGCTTATCACATTTGAACTTTCCATTTCTTTAGCATGCTGTGATAGTCCACTGATTTTCTATCATTTCCTCTTTTTTCCAACAAAACTCATTTTTGCATTTTCAGTGTTTTTAATATTTTCAAATTTTTTTAATTTTTTAAAATTTTTCTCCCCCTAAAATCAAAATATGTTTCAATTTTGATTTTCTGGGAAAATTTGAAAACAAACTATACAAGGAAAGTGACAAACTGATATCAAATCGCTTCAAATCGCCATTCACTTGGCATAAAGAATCAGAACTCCCCCTGACAACAAACTATTTTCCCATTGTGATTTCAAAACACTTAAGTTTGTTTTAATCAAAATGGTTTTTCCGGAAAATAAGTTTTGTGTGTCATTTTTACAAATCTGGGGTTTCATCACTTTGTTTTCTCCAACCATTTGTAGGAATTTAACTTTTCCCGATTTTCACAACACCATCACTTATAGAAAAGATAATTCAAGTACAACTTAATGTCCTTAATTAATCTTGTCGGTCGAAATATCACAGTTACCAACCTATGAATTTCTCAAGAAAGATGCCGATTCCTACTCCACACTTACCAACCTGGGAGTTCCGGCAAGTCAGCCTTTTCATTTAAAGAAATCCACCCAAGCCTGACGAACCTTGGGTGTTTTTGAATGATCATTACTCAAATTCTTTTCAACTTTTTGTTTTAATTTTCCGTTTGACAATGATGGAAAATTTGCATCATCCATTGTCTCAACGGAATTATCACCATTTACCTCAACAAATGGCTCCTCTGGCTTTGACGAACCAGATTCATCGCCTGAACGTGACTTGTCTGATTTTGATGAGTCAGATTCATCGCCAAAACGTAGCTCCTTTGTTTCCAGAGAAACAAATTCATCGCCATTAAAAACTTTGACAAAGATTTTATCCGAAAAAATAACTTTCTTTGATTTGTTAACCGTTTGATTAGTTAATTTTTCTTTCTTTATCACCTCTTTTGTCCTCAGATTTGCATCTGAAGAATTTGTTTTACTTGACTTTGCAGTCGAATGAAACGACTTATCAGAACTCTTATTATGTGACAACTGGCACCAAACCGGTAATTTCCGTACACTTTAATTATTATTTATTGACTGCAATCATGTGCTTAATTGTCAGCAATGTCTGAACACATGATTAAACAAGTGAATTCATGCACGTTGTATACTATAAAATATTGCTTTATGCATAAACGAGAGCGTTGCGTCAGAAATATTAGTAACTCACCGGTAGGACACAATGTGTCAACAGAACTGCAGAAAGCAGTCAGACAATAAAATTGGAGCCTAGGTGTAGGTCCGACAACAAGAATGCATTAAAACCCAAGAGTACATACAAGGGTTTAATATACATGCAATACGAAAGCAAAAATAAGCACTAAAAAGCACCCGAAACGCACTTTAAGTGCAGAATTTATATAATTCAGCAATAAATCAGCATTTAAACATATGAATATTATGCAGAAATGTCGTTTTATTATCCATAATATTTTCCTAAGTGTTGGGAATTGAAAGGGTACAAGAAGGGTACTTAAAAGACACTAAAAAGTGTAATTTAGCACTTTAACGGATTGATATCCAACCGCACAACCGGACTTTACCCAGAACATAAAAATGTTGTCAATAACATTGTTTTTCTTTTCTGAGCCAGTTAGGATCCCCGAACACCCTAACACCCGTTATAAATTAAAACATACATAATACACTAAATTAAATTCCTAATAAAATAAATTAGGACTAACTATTTAGTTAGAAACAAACCAAACCACCCCCCTTTTTCCAACCGAATTGGTCCCATGAGGGGACATACCCTCACAATTTTCGATTATTATAATCTTTGTATGCCTCAAATCTAGTGGGCATAATATCCCTTGGACATTCAAGCTAATTGGTTTATAATTAAACCCTTGCGATTACACAAGACCACACAACAATTTTCACAATTCTTTCCCTCCTTTCTTTTTTTGCCTACTGCCGTGAGCTTTCACAACCATCCACCCACTTTCAAAAATTAAACCTTGCATTTCCAAGTTTACTCAAGTGTGAAGGATCTCATACAAAGAAGCTTGGTGCTTACAGATTGCCAAGGACCTCTCTACGACGCTTTTAACCACTCGTTTTTCATCTAGTTTCTTCCCTAGCCTCGAGCTAGTAGTAAGTGACTCTAAACACCCTATTGTTCATATCTAAGGTGGTTAATAAGAAATTTGTCAGATAAAAATCATGAACACTTGAGGTCAAAACTAAAAGTCTACTAAAAATAATAAACATGGTGGTTAATGAATGAATGTTAGTGTAAAACTTATGGAACTTGTTTTGTTATGGTTATTTATTATTGTTGAATGCTAGTAGGGGAACAGATCGTCATCTAACCACACTAGGTCATGTACATGGAACATGAACTAGCACTATGTTTATTGTAAAATTAACTAGATGACGAACCCTTTCACTCACAAACATGAACTTGTGTAAAAACGATTTTTCTTATGAAATGGAGTTCTAAACTAGTAGATCTACGGATCTACAAGTGGTATTTTTGAATAACCAAGTGTATGATGAAATCATGTTTAAAAAGCCGGATCTTTCTCAAAATAAAGACATTTTTTTAGAACCAAAAAGTGTGTAGACACTTGTGTAACGAAAGGATTTACCAAAGAAATATTTTCGTAAATACCGACTAGAAGTTGTTAAACTTCATATTCTTTAAAAATAAAGTTTTCGAGAGAATGATTTTATTTTTAAAGATGGAAAGACTTACTAAATGTGCTAGTAAGTTACTACACATTTTTTTTACACAACTTGCAAGTTCATGTGTTTGCGAGTCATACTTATTTTGACTAGTTTGATATTGGAAAATTATATATTGATGACTGAAAATTGATTGGTTGAATTTTTAAAAGAAAACGATACGCTAATAAGCGTGGCCACCTCCAGTTACAGAGGAAACTCTGGCGAAATTTTTCCAGAAAATAACACTTAGAATATTTTTGGTGACAAGTGTTATGAATATATCTTTGAATTGTTTTCCAAACAAACTTCGCCATGATTTTTATTACAAAATTTCCAAATACCGGAGGTGGATTTTCATAAATAAAACTTGTTAAATATATATTTAGAATATATATTTATCGTTTGTATGACTATGTGATTATTTTGTGAACTAGGTATATATTATTTTTTTTTGAGTAAAAATAATATGACTTGGAGATACTCGTAACGAGTAAAAATACAAAAATACACATACAACATACAAGATACATAATTCGGGTGCAAAGTGCAAAATATAAAAGCCTATATTTATTTTTGAGAAAATAATATAGGTAAGACATTTAGTTAAAAATATAAAATATTTTTAACACAAGAAAATATACACAAAAGAGAGTGACTGTACTTGTGCGACGCAAGTGTAGTGACTAACGTTAAGAAAACGCGTATAGGTTACGACGTTAATTAAGCAAATCCGGTGAAGTTTACGACGCACAGGAACGCAAAGTTGTGAGTTCATGCTCCCCCTTTTCTCTTTAACTGTTTTCAGTTTTTATAACTTCGGGGGTGAAATACATGTACAAATGTACAATATTTATAATTGGTATGATATAAATACAAGAAGTACACTTGGTGAGAATGAAAACCAAGTGTGATGAAATATAAGAATACAAGAAGTACACTTGGTGAGAACAAGAATCAAGTGTGACAAAATATAAGAATATGAGAAGCGCACTTGGTGAGAACGAGAACCAAGTATGAGGCGTTATGAGAAATGATGCGAGAAATCGTGTCACGAATAGGGTACAGAAGCACCATTAATCAACAATATACCTTGACCGCAGAACAAAATGTTAGATCTAACGGGTGCCGGGCAGCCACACTCTCGGTGAGGGCGAGAATCGAGTAGTGCTTTTGTGTCTCAGAATATACCAATTAAATGCCTAAGGTTTGGTGACTTCCTATGTCATGTCACATGTTAATGGCTTTGCAACCCATTAACAATCCTGATACTTACAGGAATACTTTATTTACATAAAATTCATACCATACAAAAACTTGATGAATACTTGAGTACGTGGGGTACTCAAGAAAAGCTTGAATTATACTTGAAGTACGTTGGGTACTCAAGAAAATGGGAATGATACTTGAGTACGTGGGGTACTCAAGAAGAATTTGAATTATACATGAGTACGTGGTGTACACATGAAACTTGAATTATATATGAAAACTTGATTTATACACAAACTATGTTTTCATACAAAGTATACAAACGTGAAATACAAAACTGCATGAATTCACACCAACATTATGTTGACGTTTTTCCAAAACTCACATGTATTTCAGGTAACTAGGATGGATGTGCGCGCGGTCCCGCTTATGCTCGTGGATGTCGCTTGTGTTTAACTTTAAAAAAAGTTGTAAACTTTTAAGACAATGTTTTATGCTGTCTAGCGGTGTAAACGCTAAACTTATGTTTTCAAATCATGGTATTTGATGTTATTTTACGAGCATGTAGCATGTTTACTCTTCGTATGCAATGAGAACCTTTCATGATCACACCTCGTGCTTCCGCCGCAGAAAGGGGTGTGACAGATTGGTATCAGAGCTGCGATTGTAGTGAACCAGGATTCCTTCTCGAGTCTAGTCTACAATCTCTAGGATCCGTTCACGAAAACAATTTCCAAAGAGTTTTCATTGCATAAAACGTCCCGCGACATCCACTACCTGAAACTAGTTACAAGAGTCTAGAAAAGACACTACGAGACTTAGGGTGCACGAGAGTAGCACTCGTCTGTGATTGAGAAACTACTTGCAATTATGTGTGATAATTAGCATAAACTAGAAGTAGAATGTACGTGACTTTATCTGAAAGCGATGGCCCATCTGAAGGAAGAAATACGAGGATGAAACGAACTGTGCGGACTGTGCAAGGAGTTACGTAATTATGGATGCATACATAATTATGGAATTCAGTGCACAGAAATCACAGCAAGTCTTGTCACGTATAGATTCCCTTAGTGCAAGCCTACTAAGTACTCTGCTAGAGTAATAATTGTTTGATGTCACTTATGTGGTATATACCTGTGAATATATATACTACTACTGTCTAGTATGATGATATCAAACAAATGATTAACCCTGTTGTGTTATGTTCTGTCAGAACATGGCACCCAGGAAAGCTGTGAATGCTCGCAATGACGATTAACCTCCTCCTCCCCCACTACCAAGACTTGCTGAAGAGCTGAACGCTCTATTGGAAGAAAGGATCTCCGCTACTATCGCCCAGTACGAGGCGAACCGTACTCAGGACAGTGGAGGACCAAGCAACGCTAGGCGTAATGGGAATGGAGATTCGTCTGGAGGCAATGCAGCTCAAGGCTGCACTTTCAAGCAGTTCCTTGACTGCAAGCCGATGAACTATGATGCCACAGGAGGTGCAGTAGCATTTGTGCGCTGGACGGAGAAGACTGAAGCTACTATCCGCATGAGCAAGTGTACCGCGGATCAGCAAGTCACTTTTGCAACCGGATTGTTTGTCGATGAAGCTCTGACTTGGTGGAACCTGCAAGCCCAAACTTTGGGTGATGATGCCGCTTATGGCTTAACTTGGGAGGAACTGAAGGAAAGAATGAGAGAGAAGTATTGCTCTCGCGCTGAACTCCAAAGGCTGGAAACGGAGTTCTGGCACTTGACTATGGAAGGTGCTGACATCAATGGATATACTCGAAGGTTCCACGATCTGTCTAGAGTGCTTCCCTACATGGTGACTCCCGAATTCAAGCGCGTTGAACGCTACATTTGGGGACTGGCCCCAGAGTTTCATGGCATGGTGACGTCGGCCAAACCACAAACGATCACCGAGGCTGTAACTCTGGCTGTCAGCCTGACTGAAGATTGTGTTCGTATGAAGAAATTATCACTGAACCCCACTGAGAAGACCGAGACGCATGCTGAGTCGTCCGGTGACAAAAAGAGAAAGCATACAAGTTTGAACCAAGCAACTCGCAACAACAAGGGTTTCAGCAAGAAGCGCGACACTAATCCGCCTCAGGAGACGAAAACCCATGCAACCAAAGCATACCAAGGCTCCATGCCTAGATGCCAAAAATGTAAATATCATCATGATGGAGCTTGTCGCATTCCAAGGTGCGACAAATGTGGTAAATTGGGTCATCAAACAGAAGACTGTTGGAGAAAAGGAAAGAACCGAAATGGAAACGGTGCTGGTAACAAGAATGGTAACGGGAAAGGGCGGAACCAAGGATGCTTCAAGTGTGGAAGCAATGATCATTTCATGAAGGACTGCCCAGAGGGAAACAATGCTCAGGCTAGAGCATTTGTGATTGGAGCAAAGAACGCACACGAGGACCCTAACGTGGTCACCGGTACGTTTCTCATTAACAATCACTTTGCATCCATATTATTTGACACTGGCGCCGATTTTAGCTTCATGTCTGTGGAATTTAAACGCATACTCGGAATAGAATCAAGTAGATTAGAAATTCCTTATTCCATTGAACTGGCCAATGGTAAACTTGTTGAGTCGGGCGAAGTTGTCAGAGGTTGCACATTAGAACTTGGCGAATGAAATTTTAGCATCGATCTCTTACCTATTCAATTGGGTAGCTTCGATGTAGTAGTCGGAATGGACTGGTTGTCTAAGAACAAAGCTGAGGTTATTTGTCACGAGAAAATCATCCGCATCCCTTTGGCGAATGATGAAACGCTCATCGTACATGGAGAAAGACGAAACGCGCCCCTTCGAATCATCAGTTGCATGAAGGCACAGAAGTGCTTAAGGAAAGGATGTGTCGCTTTCCTAGCGCACGTTATAGACAAGAATGCTGAGGAGCCGAAACTCGAAGACATTCCTGTGGTGACGGAAATTCCCTGATGTTTTTCCCGAAGATCTGCCAGGACTACCTCCGCAACGACAAGTCGAATTCCGTATAGACTTGGTTCCAGGAGCCGCTCCTGTAGCCAAGGCTCCCTATCGACTTGCTCCATCCGAAATGCAAGAATTATCTACACAACTCCAGGAGTTGTTGGATAAAGGATTCATAAGGCCAAGCTTCTCACCCTGGGGAGCTCCAGTATTATTCGTAAAGAAGAAGGATGGAACACTGCGGATGTGTATCGATTACAGGGAACTGAACAAGCTCACTATCAAGAATCGGTACCCGCTACCGAGGATTGATGACTTATTTGATCAACTGCAAGGATCAAGCTACTATTACAAGATCGACCTTCGATCTGGATACCATCAGTTAAGAATCCAAGAAGAAAGCGTACCAAAGACGGCATTCAGAACGCGATATGGGCACTACGAATTTCTTGTGATGTCGTTTGGGCTGACGAATGCACCAGCGGTCTTTATGGATCTGATGAACCGCGTATGCAAACCATATCTCGATAAATTTGTGATTGTATTTATCGATGATATCCTGATTTATTCACGAACGAAAGAAGAGCACGAGCAACACCTCAGGACTATCTTGGAACTACTGAAGAAAGAGAAGCTTTATGCAAAGTTCTCGAAATGCGAATTATGGATTCGCGAAATACAATTTCTTGGTCACGTTGTGAATGAGAAGGGCATTCATGTAGACCCGTCCAAGATAAAAGCAATAAAGAATTGGGAAGCTCCCAAGACCCCAACCGAAGTTCGACAATTTTTGGGCTTAGCGGGCTACTATCGGCGATTCATTGAGAATTTCTCAAAGATAGCTCAACCGCTGACAACCCTTACACAGAAAGACAAGAAATACGACTGGGGTCACAAACAAGAAGAAGCCTTCCAGTTACTTAAAAACAAGCTCTGCGATGCACCAATACTATCATTACCCGAAGGCACTGAAGACTTCGTGGTATACAGCGACGCCTCACGACAAGGCTTGGGTTGCGTGCTCATGCAACGCCAAAAAGTCATCGCTTACGCTTCGAGACAATTGAAGGTTCATGAAAGAAACTATACCACTCACGACCTGGAGCTGGGCGCAGTGGTATTTGCCTTGAAGATTTGGCGATATTATTTATATGGTACTCAATGTACAATTTTCACAGATCACAAAAGCTTACAACACATATTTAATCAGAAGGAATTGAATATGCACCAGCGGCGATGGGTCGAGCTGCTAAATGATTACGACTGTGAGATCAAGTACCATCCTGGAAAGGCAAACGTTGTAGCGGACGCGTTGAGCCGAAAAGAAAGGGTTAAGACCCTAAGGGTTTGAGCGTTAGAAATGACCATTCGAACGAACCTCACTGCACGCATTCGAGATGCACAACAAGAAGCTCTTAAAGGAAAGAACCGTAAAGCTGAATACCTACGGGGTATGCTGAAATACATGGTGCCAAACGAAGAGGGAGCCTTATACTTCAAGAAGCGTATTTGGGTTCCACTCTATGGTGGCATACGAGAAGTCATCCTTAATGAAGCCCACAAATCGAGATATTCGATCCATCCAGGATCGGACAAAATGTATCAAGACTTAAAGGAATACTACTGGTGGCCGAGACTTAAAAGCGATGTTGTTGTTTATGTTGGAAAATGCCTAACCTGTGCCAAGGTTAAGGCAGAATATCAGAAACCGTCCGGCCTATTACAACAACCAGAGATTCCCGTGTGGAAGTGGGAACAAATCTCGATGGACTTCATAACGAAATTACCCAGGACCCCGAGAGGGCACGATATGATATGGGTAATAGTTGATCGATTAACGAAGTCTGCGCACTTCCTACCGATCCGAGAAAAAGACAGCACTGGAAAGCTTGCTGAAATATACTTAAGAGAAATTGTGGCACGTCATGGAATGCCAATCTCAATCATTTCAGACAGAGATGGACGCTTTGTCTCAAGAATCTGGCAATCATTTCAAGAAGCCTTGGGATCTCAGTTAGATCTAAGCACGGCATTCCATCCGCAAACAGACGGCCAGAGCAAACGGACTATACAAATGTTAGAAGATATGCTTCGCGCATGTGTCATGGATCTAGGCGGCAGCTGGGATACTCATCTACCTTTAGTTGAGTTTTCCTACAATAACAGTTATCATACGAGCATAAAAGCCGCGCCGTTCGAAGCTCTGTATGGCCGCAAATGCCGATCGCCCTTATGTTGGGCAGACGCTGGAGATAAATGTATGGTTGGTCCTGAACTTGTACAAGAAACAACCGACAAGATTTCGCAGATCCGAGAGCGCATTAAGGCGGCTCGAGATCGACAAAAGAGCTACGCTGATCCGAAAAGAAAATCAGTAGAATTCGAGGTGGGAGACAAAGTGTTGTTAAAAGTCTCACCTTGGAAGGGCGTAGTCAGGTTTGGAAAGCGTGGAAAGCTGAATCCACGATACATCGGACCATTCAGAATATTGAAAAGAATTGGTACCGTGGCATACAAGTTGGAGTTACCGGAAGAACTTAATGGAGTACATGATACATTTCATGTATCCAACCTGAAGAAGAGTCCAACACAAGAAAACATGATCATCCCGATGGATGAAGTGCATATTGATAAAGCCCTCCGATTTACAGAACAACCCGTTGAGGTTACCGACTGGAAAGTCAACAAGACCAGGAGGACCAGTGTGAAACTTGTCAAAGTACGTTGGAGCTCTAAGCACGGACCCGAGTACACATGGGAACGTGAAGACCAGTTCAAAGAAAAGTATCCCCACCTATTCAAGAAGACTCCTGCGAGAGTTAGTTCAGCCTGAATTTCGGGATGAAATTCTTTTAACGGAGGGAGACTGTGACAACTGGCACCAAACCGGTAATTTCCGTACACTTTAATTATTATTTATTGACTGCAATTATGTGCTTAATTGTCAGCAATGTCTGAACACATGATTAAACAAGTGAATTCATGCACGTTGTATACTATAAAATATTGCTTTATGCATAAACGAGAGCGTTGCGTCAGAAATATTAGTAAACTCACCGGTAGGACACAATGTGTCAACAGAACTACAGAAAGTAGTCAGACAATAAAATTGGAGCCTAGGTGTAGGTCCGACAACAAGAATGCATTAAAACCCAAGAGTACATACAAGGGTTTAATATATATGCAATACGAAAGCAAAAATAAGCACTAAAAAGCACCCGAAACGCACTTTAAGTGCAGAATTTATATAATTCAGCAATAAATCAGCATTTAAACATATGAATATTATGCAGAAATGTCATTTTATTATCCAGAATATTTTCCTAAGTGTTGGGAATTGAAAGGGTACAAGAAGGGTACTTAAAAGACACTAAAAAGTGTAATTTAGCACTTTAACGGATTGATATCCAACCGAACAACCGGACTTTACCCGGAACATAAAAATGTTGTCAATAACATTGTTTTTCTTTTCTGAGCCAGTTAGGGTCCCCGAATACCCTAACACCCATTATAAATTAAAACATACATAATAAACTAAATTAAATTCCTAATAAGATAAATTAGCACTAACTATTTAGTTAGAAACAAACCAAACCACCCCCCTTTTCCAACCGAATTGGTCCCATGAGGGGACATACCCTCACAATTTTCGATTATTATAATCTTTGTATGCCTCATGTCTAGTGGGCATAATATCCCTTGGACATTCAAGCTAATTGGTTTATAATTAAACCCTTGAGATTACACAAGACCACACAACAATTTTAACAATTCTTTCCCTCCTTTCTTTTTTTGCCTACTGCCGTGAGCTTTCACAACCATCCACCCACTTTCAAAAATTAAACCTTGCATTTCCAAGTTTACTCAAGTGTGAAGGATCTCATACAAAGAAGGTTGGTGCTTACGGATTGCCAAGGACCTCTCTACGACGCTTTTAACCACTCGTTTTTCGTCTAGTTTCTTCCCTAGCCTCGAGCTAGTAGTAAGTGACTCTAAACACCCTATTGTTCATATCTAAGGTGGTTAATAAGAAATTTGTCGGATAAAAATCATGAACACTAGAGGTCAAAACTAAAAGTATACTAAAAATAATAAACATGGTGGTTAATGAATGAATGTTAGTGTAAAACTTATGGAACTTGTTTTGTTATGGTTATTTATTATTGTTGAATGCTAGTAGGGGAACGGATCGTCATCTAACCACGCTAGGTCATGTACATGGAACATGAACTAGCACTATGTTTAGTGTAAAATTAACTAGATGACGAACCCTTTCACTCACAAACATGAACTTGTGTAAAAATGATTTTTCTTATGAAATGGAGTTCTAAACTAGTAGATCTACGGATCTACAAGTGGTATTTTTGAATAACCAAGTGTATCATGAAATCATGTTTAAAAAGCCGGATCTTTCTCAAAATAAAGACATTTTTTTAGAACCAAAAAGTGTGTAGACACTTGTGTAACGAAAGGATTTACCAAAGAAATATTTTCGTAAATACCGACTAGAAGTTGTAAAACTTCATATTCTTTAAAAATAAAGTTTTCGAGATAATGATTTTATTTTTAAAGATGGAAAGACTTACTAAATGTGCTAGTAAGTTACTACACATTTTGTTTTACACAACTTGCAAGTTCATGTGTTTGCGAGTCATACTTATTTTAACTAGTTTGATATTGGAAAATTATATATTGATGACTGAAAATTGATTGGTTGAATTTTTAAAAGAAAACGATACGCTAGTAAGCGTGGCCACCTCCAGTTAGAGAGGAAACTCTGGCGAATTTTTTCCAGAAAATAACACTTAGAATATTTTTGGTGACAAGTGTTATGAATATATCTTTGACTTGTTTTCCAAACAAACTTCGCCATGATTTTTATTACAAAATTTCCAAATACCGGAGGTGGATTTTCATAAATAAAACTTGTTAAATATATATTTAGAATATATATTTATCGTTTGTATGACTATGTGATTATTTTGTGAACTATGTATATATTATTTTTTTTGAGTAAAAATAATATGACTTGGAGATAAACGTAACGAGTAAAAATACAAAAATACACATACAACATACAAGATACATAATTCGGGTGCAAAGTGCAAAATATAAAAGCCTATATTTATTTTTGAGAAAATAATATAAGTAAGACATTTAGTTAAAAATATAAAATATTTTTAACACAAGAAAATGTACACAAAAGAGAGTGACTGTACTTGTACGACGCAAGTCTAGTGACTAACGTTAAGAAAACGCGTATAGGTTACGACGTTAATTAAGCAAATCCGGTGAAGTTTACGACGCACAGGAACGCAAAGTTGTGAGTTCATGCTCCCCCTTTTCTCTTTAACTGTTTTCAGTTTTTATAACTTCGAGGGTGAAATACATGTACAAATGTACAATATTTATAATTGGTATGATATAAATACAAGAAGTACACTTGGTGAGAATGAGAACCAAGTGTGACGAAATATAAGAATACAAGAAGTACACTTGGTGAGAACGAGAACCAAGTGTGACGAAATATAAGAATATGAGAAGCGCACTTGGTGAGAACGAGAACCAAGTATGAGGCGTTATGAGAAATGATGCGAGAAATCGTGTCACGAATAGGGTATAGAAGCACCATTAATCAACAATATACCTAGTCCGCAGAACAAAAGGTTAGATCTAACGGGTGCCGGGCAGCCACACTCTCGGTGATGGCGAGAATCGAGTAGTGCTTTTGTGTCTCAGAATATACCAATTAAATGCCTAAGGTTTGGTGACTTCCTATGTCGTGTCACATGTTAATGGCTTTCCAACCCATTAACAATCCTGATACTTACAGGAATACTTTATTTACATAAAATTCATACCATACTAAAACTTGATGAATACTTGAGTACGTGGGGTACTCAAGAAAAGCTTGAATTATACTTGAAGTACGTGGGGTACTCAAGAAAATGGGAATGATACTTGAGTACGTGGGGTACTCAAGAAGAATTTGAATTATACATGAGTACGTGGTGTACACATGAAACTTGAATTATATATGAAAACTTGATTTATACATAAACTATGTTTTCATACAAAGTATACAAACGTGAAATACAAAACTGCATGAATTCACACCAACATTATGTTGACGTTTTTCCAAAACTCACATGTATTTCAGGTAACTAGGATGGATGTGCGCGCGGTCCCGCTTATGCTCGTGGATGTCGCTTGTGTTTAACTTTAAATAAAGTTGTAAACTTTTAAGACAATGTTTTATGCTGTCTAGCGATGTAAACGCTAAACTTATGTTTTCAAATCATGGTATTTGATGTTATTTTACGAGCATGTAGCATGTTTACTCTTAGTATGCAATGAGAACCTTTCATGATCACACCTCGTGCTTCCGCCGCAGAAAGGGGTGTGACATATTAGAACCAACAGGTGTACCCGAGGACAAAATCCTTTCGAGATACTCTCGTGCTTTCTTCATTTTCTTCCTCAGTCTGTCTTTCTGCCCTTGTGAAAGCTTCACCTTTTGTTCTTTCACTTTCTGTTCTTTGAGCTTTTCTTCGACGTTGACTGGTTTCTTTGCCATTTTCTGAGATTCAGCCCTCGATCTTCCCTTTGATCTCATTGGGCAATCTCTTGCAATGTGGCCTTTGATTTGACAATCATAACATCTCCTTGTTTCAAAGCTCCGACTCTGGAAGTTAACAGCAATGTGTCCTTGAACACCACATGTGTAACATACTCTGTTATCGTACCATTCACCACTTTCAAACCAATAGTTCAGGTCATAGCACTGTTTGGCCTTGTGGTAGTCGTTCTTCTTCTTGCAAGCTGGATTTGTCTTTTGAGCACTGTGGACTAACCTGCACCACTTATTACCAACTGTTTTTGAGTTTTGATTTTCAGATTTTTGTGATTTTTTATCACGATTGGATGATTGAACTGATGACCTTTTATTGTTCCACATTCTTCTTCAAAGGTTTTTGCTTTGAGCATTCTCCTTTTTCAGTAGACTGTGGAACAGTTTCTTGAATTTTTTCTTTTAATTTCAGAAACGTTTTCTTTCTTTCATTTTCATCATCAGATCTTTCATCACAATCTTCAATTATGACATTGTCATAATTTGTGACATCGTCACTTATTGGAACTGAATTGATCGGTTTTGGACAAATATAATCTGGTACTGATGAAGTCACAAAACCTTTCAATTTCTTTTCTAACTCATCAATTTTATTTTTAGCACATTCAACTTCATTTTCAAGTCGAAATGATTTTCTGAAGATGAGAGTTTATTGCAATTTGCTTTTCAATATTATTTTTACTAAAAACAGATTTTTCATTTTCTAAAATTTTTATTTGATTTTTAAATTCTTTTTCATTTTCTTTTAAAATTTTGTTTTCCAATGTCAAACTCTCAATATCTTTCAAGAGTTTGACATTGTCTGCTCCAGATTTATCACAATTTGAGCATTTTTCAGACATTTTTTCTACATCAGCATCCTTCTCAATCTTGGAAACTGGAATTTCTTTAACCTGTTCTTCTACCACTTGAACTTTTTCTTCAGGTTTGACTTCCTCATTCTGTGACATTACAGTTGTCTCCTCTTGTTCAGATGTTTCTTGATGACCACTGTCAACCTGTTTCTTTTCGGATTTTACAAATTCTTCCACATTTGTTGCCATATGATTCTTCATTTTCGCAGCTTGTTTCTTTTTGAGCTTTTCAATTTGTTCTGCAAAAGATTTATTAAACATTTCAGACGAAAATAACCTTTTATAAAATTCAAGTTTTTCAATTTCTTCACTGTCATCGTCACACTCTTCATCAGATGAGTATGAATGATCAAATACTGGAGCTCTTTCTGAAACAACTTCTGAATCTTTTTCATCCTTTTCTGAACCAACTTCTAAAACCTTTTCAGCTTTTTCTGAATCACCTACAGAAAGCTTTACCACCTTTTCTGAAACTGGTTCTCTTGAAATTGATTTTTCTAAAACTGATTCTTCTTCAATCTTAATAGGACACTCCTCTTGAGATATATAGTAATACAACAATATATCTTCTTCACAGTCCATGCTTTGGTAACAAATTTCACAATATGAATCACTTTCAAACGAAATCAGCTTTTCAAACGAAATTCTTCAAGTGAAATAACCTGCAAGACAACTTCAAACAGAATCAGTTCACGCGAAATAACAATTCAAACGAAATCAGAAGTTTCACACGAAATAGTGTTTTCGTGCGAAATCACCAAGCGAAATATGATTTTGTGCGAAATTAACTGGTTTTCACACGAAATGAGAACTTTGGTACGAAATAGTAATTTCGTACGAAATTACTCAAACGAAATACTGATTTCGTGCGAAATTAACTTCAATTTCAAACGAAATCAAAGACAAATGTAATTTCGTGCAAAATTAAGATGCTATTTCGTGCGAAATACTGCTGATGTCATCAAGTCGGCCTGTTTTTGACAAAATTGATCAAGTTCTAGGTCGATTTTAGATCTGATTCTTTCTAGGGTTTGTTAAAAACTATGTTTCGCACATAATGTGTGAAATTCAAGCCATTTTATCTGTTAAAACTTGTTCAATTTTGAAAAGAAGGTGTAGAAATCAGAATTTTCCAGCGAAAACTAGCTAAACGGTAAGAACTCCTCCTCCTGAGCTCTGATACCACTTGTAGGATCGTTTTACCGACCAAACGAGTCGTTCAGAAGAGTTCTTAGACAGAATCAGAGGCGGAATTCATTGATTCGGTCTTCGTTTAGCTTGTATAACACTAGAATCACTATTAATTGTCTTGTTTATTGATCTGATAACAATTTACAGCACAGAGACACTTCGGCGTCCGGAATACAATTTCGTAATTTCGTACGAAATGAAACGATCAGACACCTATATATAGACTTCTAATTTCGCACGAAATAGCCATGTGCTATTTCGTACGAAATAGCAATTCACTTGATTTCGCACGAAATAGCCCATATGCTATTTCGTACGAAATAACAAACTCTGATTTCGTACGAAATAGCTTAATGCTATTTCGTGCGAAATAGCTCTACAACATACTATTCTCGTTTTCCGTGCCTTGATCTTTCAGTACTAATCTAAGACTCGAACGAAGACGAAGTCGACAGACGTATGCACTAACACTTTTAAAGGGTTAATCAGTTAAATAAATAAAACTTTAACTTTTGGCTATCTCTTGTGCTATTGATTTATGTATATTTATTTATTAATTGCCATTGTATAATTTTATAACTTACAAGTTATTTGTAAAAGTATTAAATGAATGCCAAAAATCAGTTTATATTAAAGAATTTAGGATATGATCAAGGATCACATATCCTCCAATCATAAGTTTTAAAAAATCATATAGTTTAGGATCATATATCCTGTTGTCAAAGGATAAGGGTAAGATGAACGAACCATTAATAAAACTAAGGTTAATAAGGATCATACCAGAGAATCCAAGTTAGGATTCTATATCCTCAATACTTACAACTGTGCCAATCAAAAGATTAAATCTTGTAAAAAGTTAGGATCATGGATCCTTAACTGTTTAGCTTTGGAAACCTGCTATAGGATATAACTTGGGACTAAGCCAATTGTAAAAGAAAGTGTTAGTATCTGGGGACAAGCCCAACGATCTAAGGACAAGCCCAATAAGCTGGGGACAAGCCCAAAAACTGGGGACAAGCCCAAAAGATCTTGTGTAAACTGGAGTATGGCCCATACTGGCGACTATCCAAACTTAGTGACATGAAAATGCCAAAACCTTAGCTAACGTGAAAACGTTAGAAACCTTAGGAACAGATGTATGGTACGTCTACCATTATACTTATGATCCTAAATACAGCCACTACAATGAAATTGTCAGCCCCTAAAGCGGGTACTGGTCCCATTGCCTTTAATTGCACTAGGATAATCGTGCGCAACTGGCGAAGGTGTAAAAACCTTATTTGTAGAAGGTAGTAGATACCTTAAACTGGGGACAAGCCCAAAACTGGGGATAAACCCAAAACTTTGGAGAATTGATTGGATACTTGATCCTTAGTCAAGAATACACCTACTTCTGCATAACTCAGAACTTGATGAAAAAGGATAAAGGATCCTGGATCTTTCTCCTTATAGTTAAATAATTTAAAGAATACGAGAAATAATAATGAAATCATTACCAGACTGAGGATTATGTATCCTCCAAGGATCCTTAATATGTATTGGGCATGAGGATAACCAAGGATCCTGGATCCTTCTTACATGAAGTATTTCTTCAAATGGACAGCATTCCAAGCCCTTGGTAATAGATCACTTTCCATAGTTAATAAACGATATGCCCCCTTCACTGCCTCAGCTTCAATCAGATAGAGGCCTTCCCACTTTGGTGCTAACTTGCCATCAGTAGGATTTGTGGTATTTTGGAATGCTTTCCTCAACACCATATCACCAACTTGAAACTTTCTGATCCTGACATTTTTGTTATAAGCCCCAACCATCCTTTGTTGATAGCTAGCCAATCTTATCCTTGCTAAATCCCTGAGCTCTTCTATGGTATCCAAATCTTGAACCAAGTTTTCAGCATTTCCTTCAGAATCACGGATGCTTGTTCTTGCAGTAGGGACTACCATCTCTGTAGGGATCATAGATTCAGCTCCAAACACTAAAGAAAATGGAGTCTGACCAGTAGCATTCTTGGGAGTTGTTCTATCAGCCCATAACACATAAAGTAGCTCTTCTGCCCATTTCCCTTTCTTGGATCCAAGCTTCTTCTTCAAGTTGTTGATGATGATCTTGTTAGATGATTCTGCTTGACCATTAGCTTGTGGGTGGACTGGTGTTGATGTTATCATCTTAATCCCCCAGCTGTCACAAAAGTTAGTAGTTCTACTCCCAATAAATTGGGATCCATTATCACAAACAATTTCAGAAGGTATGCCAAATCTAGTAATGATGTTTCTTTTAATAAAGGATATCACTTCCTTTTCTCTGACTTGTGCAAAGGCTTCAGCTTCTATCCATTTGGAAAATTAATCAGTCATGGCAAGCATAAACACTTTTCCTCCTGGTGCTTTGGGAAGTTTGCCAACTATATCCATTCCCCATCTCATGAATGGCCATGAAGAGGATATAAGATGCAGGAGCTCCGCTGGTTGATGAAGGATATTGCTATGTCTTTGACAAGCATCACATTTCTTTGCATAATCCACAACATCCTTCTTCATGGTAGGCCAATAGTATCCTGTTCTAAGGATCCTTGAGAATAGTTCTCTACCCCCAGTACTTCTTGGATTTCTGGATCCTTGATGCACCTTAGATATGGACCTGTAAGAGATCGCTTATATAATATGTTATTTAATATTGTAAATTGAGATACCTTGACTTTGAAAGCTCTAGGATTTTCTCCAGTAGGGATCTCTCCATGTTGTATATATCTCAGGATTGGAAGGATCCAGGATCCTGAACTTGACTGTGCACCATCACTGGGTATGATTGCAGAATCCTCCACTATCTCCATGGCTGTGTTATCCTCTATAGCAGGAGTTAAGATATGAATAATTGGTATCCAAACATCCTCTGGAATCTTCAATGATGATCCAAGGTTGGCTAAAGCATCAGCTTCTGCATTTTCTTCCCTGGGTACCTGTGTTAAACTAAAAGAAGCAAAAGAGTCTGCCAATTTCTTGACTATCTCTAGATATTTGATTAGCCTTTTGTCACGGCCCCCGACCCGGTTTTACTCGTTTCAGGAGCCGCGGGACAGAAACCCGTGGTATTGGTATTTAATTAAGCAGCGGAAATTTTAACAGGATCTTTAAGACTGAAAACATCCATTTGTTTTATTTAAATTTTTGGGACAAACCCCATAATTTACAATAAAGGAATTTCACTGGGAAATTCCCTGTTTACAAAAACATGTTTATTTATTTACTGAGCCACTTTCTTCAAGCTGGTAGTGCTACACGGCACTTTTCCCTCGTTCAAAGTAATCACCTGAAACATGTTTAAAAAAATTTTATCAGCGGGGAAATACAGGCGAGTCATTCAATTTGTACAAAACGACATATTGTTATAATTTACAGTATTAAGGGAGATTACAATGTTTATATCAACCAATTACCCAACGGTATTTGTCACTCGATCCGATTCTGTGACTATGGTCATATCACCCATTGGCTAACCCGTTGTCCAATGGTGACGATTATCAAGTAATGTATACAAAACCCCACATACCGGTTGTAATTGAATACTACAAAGACTTAATCCCTATAATTATAACTTTGAAAATAAATATGGTTTTGGAAACAATTTGGTAAAAAGAGAATGACTCACATTGCGAGTTTAACAGGACAGAGTTTTGCCTACTGATTTAGCCTCGTAACCTAGTTAAATAACAATGCACACGAAACTAGGTTAGCAACTTAATACAACATTTACGATAAGCTCACGAAATCAAAACCCTCACGACGAATGACAAAGTATAGCCCGGATTCAGGCAGCACTTAAACATCCATCGGATCGGTTTCAATAGACCGGACATTGTATCGTAGCAGTAATCGAGTTATTACCCCGTAATCGTAGCAGCATTTCCCTACTTTGATCTATGAAAATAAGCATAATGTTTCATTTTTTTAAGGATTTTCTAACACAGATGAAAGCCCCATGCACGCACTATTTATAGCTCAATTTTGAGTCTCTCGCGGCCCGCGTAAACCTGAAGAGAATCTTACGCGGCCCGCGAGGGCCACCCTAGCTACGACTAGGGCTAACGTGTCACGTGTAGGCTTGCCACGTGTCTGAAACGTAGCCTAAGGCTTATCCAGAGATTCACCAAGTTGTCGCGCCTCATGTAAGCCTAGCTTAATTCTTACGCGGCCCGCGAGCGACCAATAAAATTGAATTTCTTGGTTTTTCACAAGAATTAGGGTTTTAGGGGTCCGGGTTTCCACTTACGGAGTGTTTTAGGACAATTTCGTGCAGGTCCTTATATCCTCCCCACCTTATTTAAAATCTCGTCCTCGAGATTTATTGAAATAGGTAAGGATACTTTCGCTTCATTTCCGATTCCAGTTCCCAGGTATACTCAGGTCCTCTTTTTGAATCCCATTTTACCTTGACTAGCACCAGTCTCTTGTGCTTAAGGAATATGACCTTTCTGTCCTCTATTTGGAGTGGTTTCTCAACAAATTTTAATTTTTCATTTACCTCTATGTCTTGAAGAGGTATTACCAGGGATTCGTCAGATAAACATTTCTTAAGATTAGATACATGAAACACGTCATGTACTCCAGCTAGCTCTTCCAGTAGTTGTAAGCGATAGGTAATTGGTCCTATTCGCTGGGCCACTGGGAATGTTCCTATGTACCTGGGACTTAGCTTTCCCTTTTTACCAAACCGAACTACTCCTTTCCAAGGAGAAACTTACAAGAGTACTCTTCTGACGATCTCGAGCTGTATTTAGTCTTTCATTGATTTGAGTTATCTTGTCGGTGGTTTCCTGTACAATCTCGGGACTGGAGTTCTACACTTCTCCTATTTCTGCCCAGCAAACTGGAGTTCTACACTTCCTTCCATATAGTGCTTCAAATGGGGTAGCCTCGATGCTTGCATAATAACTGTTGTTATAGGAGAATTCGATTAAGGGTAGGTGGTCATCCCAGTTTCCACCAAAATCTATTACACATGCTCTGAGCATGTCTTCCAGGGTTTGGATCGTCCTTTCACTTTGTCCGTCTGTTTGGGGATGGTATGCAGTACTTAAATTCAGTCGAGTCCCCATTGCTTCTTGGAAACTTGTCCAGAAATGCGAAGTGAATAGACTATCCCTGTCCGACACAATGGAGAGCGGAACTCCATGTAAGGATACTACCTCGTCTACGTATAACTTAGCCAATCTCTCCATGCTAAAGGTTTCCTTCATGGGTAGAAAATGAGCTTATTTGGTTAACCGATCTAGAATTACCCAAATTGCATCGTTACCTTTTCTAGTCTTGGGTAACTTGGTAACAAAGTCCATTGTTATTAGTTCCCATTTCCATACAGGCATTTCTAATTGTTGAAGTAGACCTGAAGGTTTCTGGTGTTCTGCCTTAACTTGCGAACAATTTAGACACTTAGATACATATCAAGCTATGTCCCTTTTCATTCCTATCCACCAGAAGTTACCTCTTAAATCTTGGTACATCTTATTATTACCAGGGTGCATGGTATATCTAGATTTATGGGCTTCTTCTAAAATCTTATTTCTTAAATTTCCTTGCTTAGGTACCCAAATCCTTTTCTTATGGAATCTCCAAATTCCATCAGTCCCTTGCTCTAATTCTTTTATCCTTCATTTCATCCCTTCAGCATCATCCTTGATCGCTGTTTCTTGAACATTCTTCAGTTGTTCCATTAAATCTAATTGGAGATTTAATCTAAGTGCACGAACTCGTCTTTGTTTTTCATGATACTTACGACTTAAGGCATCTGCTACTACATTTGCCTTTCCTTCATGATATTGAATATCACAGTCGTAGTCACTTAGAATTTCCATCCATCTTCTTTGCCTCATGTTTAATTCTTTTTGCCCAAATATGTACCTTAAACTCTTATGATATGTATAGACTGTAAACTTACTTTCGTACAGATAATGCCTCCAAATCTTAAGGGCAAAAATTATTGCCCCTAACTCTAAGTCATGGGTCGTATTGTTTTCCTCGTACTTCTTTAACTGCCTTGATGCATACGCAATTACCTTTTTGCGTTGCATCAGTACACATCCTAATCCTAGCTTAGAAGCATCACAGTAAACTTCAAAATCTTCTATCCCTTCTGGTAAGGCAAGAATTGGGGCGTTTGTTAATCTTTGCTTTAAAATCTTAAAGGCCTCCTCTTGCTTAGGTCCCCATTCAAACTTAACTGTTTTACAGTTTCACTTAGTTAATGGAACAGCTATCTTAGAGAAGTCTCTTATGAAGCGCCTGTAATATCCAGCTAATCCTAGAAAACTTCTGACTTCAGTGGCTGATTGTGGGACCTTCCCATTTGTGATTGCTTCTATCTTAGAAGGATCTACGTGAATGCCTTCATGATTCACCATGTGACCTAAAAATTGCACCTCCTTCAGCCAAAATTCACACTTCGAGAATTTGGCGTAAAGCTTTTCCTTTCTTAATAAAGTTAAGAGTGCATGTAGATGTTCACAATGCTCGTCCTAACTTTTGGAATAAATAAGTATATCGTCGATGAAGACAATTACGAATTTATCCAAATACGGTTTACAGATCCTATTCATCATGTCCATAAATGCTGCCAGAGCATTTGTTAGTCCGAATGGCATGACTGTAAACTCGTAGTGACCATACCTAGTTTTGAAAGCAGTTTTAGGTATGTCTTCTTCTTGTACCTTCAACTGATGGTATCCGGAGCGTAAATCTATCTTAGAAAAATATCTAGCTCCTTGAAGTTGATCGAAAAGATCATCAATCCTAGGTAATGGGTATCGATTCTTAATTGTAACCTTATTCAATTCCCTATAATCGATACACATTCGCATTGAACCATCTTTCTTTTTCACAAACAACACAGGTGCTCCCCAAGGGGATGAACTAGGTTGTATGAATCCTTTGCTTAATAATTCATCTAATTGTTTTTTCAATTTTAACATTTCGATGGGTGCTAAACGATAGGGTGCCTTAGCTATTGGTGTAGTTCCAGGAATTAGATGAATTCTAAATTCTACTTCCCTGTCTGGTGGTAATCCTGGTAGCTCTTCTGGGAATACATCCGGGTATTCTGACACTACTGGGATTTCCTTAAGTTCCTTACCTTTAGCGTTAATGATTATCGAAATCATATACACTATTCCTTGTTTTCGTTCATAACTAGCAACTTTCATTACTGAAATGAACTTCAATGGTTTACGCGGCTTATCTCCTGAAATCAAAATTACTTTGCCTGTTGGTGTATGAATTTCTATGGAATTCTTATCACAGAGGATTCGAGCATGGTTGGCTACTAACCAATCCATTCCTAGCACGACATCGAATCCAGCTAAATTCATAGGTAGCAGGTTTGCAGAAAATTTATGGCCTGAGAGTTCTATCTTTCCTTCTTGAAGAACCTTATCTATTTTAACAGAATTACCATCTGCTGTTTCTACCGTATAAATCTGCCTAAGTTGGGTTAAGGGTTGCTTAAGAGTTTGGCAGAATGAAGTATTTATAAAACTTTGGTTTGCACCAGAGTCAAATAATACTTTCGCGTAAACGTCATGTACAAGAAACGTACCAGCTATCACATCTGGAATCAGATATGCTTCTTGTGTCATCAGCTGGAAGGCTCTTGCATTCTTCTTATTGGTTCCTTCAGCAGGTTTGGCCTTGTTATCAGCTGGGTTGACCAGTTTAGGGCATTCTGGTCTAAAATGCCCAGCTTCTCCGCAGTTGAAGCAAATCGTCGATTTCTTCCTGCATTCCTCCTCTCGGTGTCCTTGTGCCTTGCAGAAATTACACTTCTCATAACATTTACCAAAATGTTTCTTTCGACAGTGTCTGCAGAATGGAGGTGTGGAAGATTGCCCAGTTCCCTTTTTCTTGAAATTATTACTGTTATTACCCACGCGAAATCCTTGGGTGATCTTTTGCGCCAATTTCTTTTTCTTACTCTCTTTTCTTGTACGAACCAGCCCGTCGGTTAAAGTATTTGCCAATTCAACCGCATCATCAATTGTGCGGGGTCTCGCAGCTTTGTCGATATCACAAATCTCGCTAATTAAACCCCAAATATAGCGAGAAATAAGTACCGGTTCTGGCAAAGCCAGAGTTGGTACAAGTCTGGCATACTCGAAGAATTTCGAAGTATACCCTCGACAGTCGACATCCACCATCTGGTGGTTCAGGAACTTATTTGTCATTTGTTCCTTTTCATAGTCGGGACAAAATTTTCTTCCCACAAATCGCTTAAATTCTTCCCAACTCATGGCATAAGCCATGTCACTTCCCTTGGATTGCAACACCGTATTCCACCATTCCAATGCCTCTTCCTTGAAGAGGTGGGATGCATACATGACCTTGTCTTCCTCTGCTCATTTACTTATTTTAGTTACTGCTTCGGTCTTTTCCAACCAACGTAGTGTGGCAGTTGCCCCTTCATTGCCTATAAATTCAACGGGTTTACAGGCAAGAAATTCTTTATAGGTGCAACCAGGTGTTGCAACTTTCATTTTCTTAAGTATTGGGGCTTGAACCACATTATTATCATTGTTGCCGCCTCCATTTAGACTATTACTGAAATTATCATCCCGAGTACGTTTGCTGTGGTTGGCTTGTGAAGTTTCAGCAGGGTTTTTAACAGCAGCAACAATTGCCGGGATAGCATTGGCTATGCCTTGAGTAAGGATATTTTCTATATCTTGCCTATTAAGAAAATGATCCTCATTGTTTTGTTCGGATTGATTAACTTCATTGACTGGTTGGTTTTCCGCGTTTTCCATCTGAATAATTAACAATATATACAAATTACTGCCACAAAATAGATAACAACCAAACACAACAAAGCAGTCACGTCAACACGTATAGCCAAAATTGTCGACTTTGCGACTTTCATATATTTTATAATAGTATGCATCCGTACACACCCCATATTTACAATGTTTTATTTTAGTTATTATTATATATTGTTATATTATATATATATATATATATATATATATATATATATATATATATATATATATATATATATATATATATATATATATATATATATTCTACATATTAGTATTATACAATCACACAACCACAGTTAGCTGGCCTTTCAGAAACGACGGTCCCTCACGTCGTATTTCCAGGTGATGTTCTCCCCCACTTCCCGAATCCGGTTGCCCGCATCCACCAGCTCCTCGCCATAGCGGCGTAACTCAACAACGTTTTCTGCGCTCATTGGTGGGAATGGTGCAGGTTCAGGATCAAACTGGGGAAAATAGACATTGGGGTTATTCATGAAATTCTGAAAGTGCCAGTCACTCGTCCACCACTCTTCCAGCTGGCCTGTAACAGGTTGGGGTTGACAATAGGGTCCGGGATAGCGGGTTCAAGGTTAATTGGAAGTTGTGATTGGGCAGGGAAATTGAAGAGGTTTTCATCGGCAGGTCCGATGAGGTTACAATTCGCCAGTTTTCGATCAAGCTCTTCCCAGGGTGGCATTCCCTGGGTTTGCCCGGAACTTTCCCTGATCTCCTTTCCTTTCCCTTTATCCTTCGGATCCTCAGTCTTTTTCACCTTCTGGGCCGCTGGCTTCTTCCTACGTTCGCGTTTCCAATCCAAGATTCTTCTCCTCTTTTTCGGCTTTGGTTTCTCCTGCTGCTGGGCCTGGAATACTATTGGCTCTTCAGTATCTGCTTGATAGCCGGATAGAGTCCCGATTGTATCCATATCGGTAGTATGGATAGTAAAGTTTCGGAGTGCCTCTGACAGTTCATTAATGTTGTTAGCACACATGAAGAAACACACAAAATTTTAAGTTAAAATTTTTATTTATTAAATTAAGTTCTCACAGAATCACAAAATGGCAATCTGGAAAATTAAGTATTTCTAAATACTTAATTGGCTTAAATCAGTGGCTCTGATACCACATTTTTCTGTCACGCCCCCAACCCGGTTTTACCCGTTTCAGGAGCCGCAGGACAGAAACCCGTGGTATTGGTATTTAATTAAGCAGCGGAAATTTTAACAGGATCTTTAAGACTGAAAACATCCATTTATTTTATTTAAATTTTCGGGACAAACCCCGTAATTTACAATAAAGGAATTTCACAGGGAAATTCCCTGTTTACAAAAACATGTTTATTTATTTACTGAGCCACTTTCTTCAAGCTGGTAGTGCTACACGGCACTTTTACCTGGTTCACAGTAATCACCTGAAACATGTTTAAAAAGATTTTATCAGCGGGGAAATACAGGCGAGTCATTCAATTTGTACAAAACGACATATTGTTATAATTTACAGTATTAAGGGAGATTACAATGTTTATATCAACCAATTACCCAACGGTATTTGTCACTCGATCCGATTCTGTGACTATGGTCATATCACCCATTGGCTAACCCGTTGTCCAATGGTGACGATTATCAAGTAATGTATATAAAACCCCACATACCGGTTGTAATTGAAGACTACAAAGACTTAATCCCTATAATTATAACTTTGAAAATAAATAGGGTTTTGGAAACAATTTGGTAAAAACAGAATGACTCACATTGCAAGTTTAACAGGACAGAGTTGTGCCTACTGATTTAGACTCGTAACCTAGTTAAATAACAATGCACACGAAACTAGGTTAGTAACTTAATACAACATTTACGATAAGCTCACGAAATCAAAACCCTCACGACGAATGAAAAAGTATAGCCCTGATTCGGGCAGCACTTAAACATCCATCAGATCGGCTTCAATCGATCGGACATTGTATCGTAGCAGTGATCGAGTTATTACCCCGTAATCATAGCAGCGTTCCCCTACTTTGATCTACGAAAATAAGCAGAATGTTTCATTTTTTTTTTTTTGAAAGGATTTTCGAACACAGATGAAAGCCCCATGCACGCACTATTTATAGCTCAATTTTGAGTCTCTCGCGGCCCGCGTAAACCTGAAGAGAATCTTACGCGGCCCGCGAGGGCCACCCTAGCTACGACTAGGGCTACCGTGTCACGTGTAGGCTTGCCACGTGTCTGACACGTGGCCTAAGGCTTATCCGGAGATTCACCAAGCTGTCGCGCCCCGCGTAAGCCTAGCTTAATTCTTACGCAGCCCGCGAGCGACCAATAAAATTGAATTTCTTGGTTTTTCACAAGAATTAGAGTTTTAGGGGTCCGGGTTTCCACTTACGGAGTGTTTTAGGACAATTTTGTGCAGGTCCTTACACCTTTCACCTTTAACAGCATAAGAACCATTGTAGTGGTTAGTGATTAACAAAGAATCTACATGTACCTCAAGATACCTGATCCTCATGTGCTTAGCAATTTGCAAACTAGCTATTAAGGCTTCATACTCAGCCTCATTATTAGTAGTTTGAAAGTCACAAGCAATTGAGTGGGGTATTATGTCCCCCTGTGACGATTTTAGTAGTATGCCTAGTCCAGTTCCTTTGACATTTGAAGCCCCATCTGTGAAGAGTATCGAAGGATCCTTAGTCTCTTCAAGCTGTTGAACTTCCAACTCAGCTTCCCTTTGTAGATCACTGCTGAAATCAGCCACAAAGTCAGCTAAGGCTTGGGATTTAATGGCAGTTCTTGGTTCATATTTAATATCATATGCACTAAGCTTGACTGCCCACTTTGCCATCCTTCTTGACATTTCAGGTTTCTTGAGAACATTCTTGATGGGAAAGTTAGTCTTAACAATAATCGGATGAGTCTCAAAGTAATGACATAGTTTAGTAGATGCCATGATTAAAGCAGGGAATAAGTTTTTCTAAATGAGAATACCCGGACTCAGCATCAAGTAGACTTTTACTTACATAGTATACAGGATGTTGAGTACCTTCCTGATCCTTAATAAGGACTGCACTTACTGCCTTAGAAGTGTTAGTGCATGCGTTTGTCGACTTCGTCTTGTATCGAGTCTTGTACATAGAATGATAGATCTGGGTGCGTTATACGAGAAAATATCAGATTTTAGGGTGTTTAAGTTGTAATTTCGCTTGAAAGAGGAGATTCCGCTTGAAAGTGACATGAGTCATTTCAAGCGAAATCAACTTAAGCTATTTCGCTTGAAATGGTGTGTGTCACTCTCAAGCGAAATCTGGTTGCCTATATATAGGTCATTCCAAGCGAAATCTGAATCATTCATTCCGGTCAGAGCAACGAAGTGCTGCCGAAGTGTCGTCTTGCTGTAAAACAGTTGTTAATCAATACTACGACAGTTTAAAGTGTATATCTTACTGAATTGACCTCAGAATGTCTGTTTCCGCCTTTCATTCTGAGTAAAACTCTTTTGATCGACTCGTTCGGGTCTGAAAACGATCCTACAAGTGGTATCAGAGCTCAGGAAGAAGAGTTCTTACCAATTCAGCCGAAATTCTGATTTCTACACCTTCTTTTTAAAAATTCTAAACTTTTTACGGTTAAAATCGGCTAAAATTCTCACAGATTGTGCAAAACACTGTTTTAACAAAGCCTTAAAAGTTTTAGGCTTAAAATCGATCTAAAACTGATTAAAATTCATAATTTCGCTTGAAATACATGCGCGAGATGATGACGTCAGCAGCTCTTCAAGCGAAATCTGTCTATAATTTCGCTTGAAACCGGTGTTTTCGCTTGAAAATTCAACTTTGATTCCGCTTGAATCACATATTTCGCTTCAGGCTGTGATTTCGCTTGAAAGAAGTGTAGGTTCAAGCGAAATAGGGTATTTCGCTTGAACTGGGTGATCTTGTGACAACTGGCACCAAACCGGTAATTTCCGTACACTTTAATCATTATTTAATGACTGCAATTATGTGCTTAATTTTCAGCAATGTCTGAACACATGATTAAACAAGTGAATTCATGCACGTTGTATACTACAAAATATTGCTTTATGCATAAACGAGAGCGTTGCGTCAAAAATACTAAGTAAACTCACCGGTAAGACACTATGTGTCGACAGAACTGCAGAAAGCAGTCAGACATTAGAATTGAGGCCTAGGTGTAGGTCCAATAACAAGAATACATTAAAACCCAAGAATACGTACAAGGGTTTAATATATACACTCTCCGGAAGCATAAACAAGCACTAAAAAGCACCCGAAACGCACTTTAAGTGCAGAATTTTAATAAATTCAGCTCAATTCAGCATTTAAACATATGAATATTATGCAGAAATGTCGTTTTATTATCCAGAATATTTCCCCAAGTGTTGGGAATCGAAATGGATACAAAAAGGTACTTAAAAGACACTAAAAAGTGTAATTAAGCACTTTAACGGATTGATATCCAACCGAACAACCGGACGATACCCGGAACTCCAAAATAATGCTAGAAGCATTGTTTTTATTTTTCTGAGCTAGTTAGGGTCCCCGAATACCCTAACACCCGTTATATGTAATAACACACTAGTAAACTATTTAAACACCTAATTAACTAACTAATACCTAACTATTAGTTGAAAACTAACCATGTGCCCACCCCCCTTTTGTAACCGATCGGTCCCCATGAGGGGACACACCCTTACAATGTTGATTATTTTAATGATCCTTGTCTAATATCTTCTAAACACAATACCTAGTGGTTAAAATAATTGGATGGTTTATAAGAATGTACAAGGGAGCACCACCATTTCATTCAAAACATTTAACAAAAAAAAAAATTGATCTTTCTCTCCCTCCCTTGGCTACTCTCGGCTGAAAGCTCACACCCACCCATCATCATCATTCAATTTCAATCTTGGCATTTTACATACATACAAGTGTGTTAGAGCTCATACGAGGAAACCCAGTGCTTACGGAATCGCAAGGACCTCGCTACAACGCTATTAACCACCTAGTTTTCGACTTGAATCTTCCCTAGCCTTGTGCTAGTTGTAAGTGATTCTAAACACTCTCTTGTTCATGTTTAGAATGGTTAATAAGAGGTTTAACGGATAAAAATTATGAACACTAGAGATCAAAGTTTAAAATCTTGTTAGAATGATGAATATGGTGGTTAATGAGTAAATATTAGTGTAAAACTTATGGAACTTGTTTTGTTATGGTTATTTATTATTGTTGGATGCTAGTAGGGGAACGGATCGTCATCTAACCACGCTAGGTCATGTTCATGGAACATGAACTAGCACTATGTTTAGTGTAAAAATAACTAGATGACGAACCCTTTCACTCACAAACATGAACTTGTGTAAAAACGATTTTTCTTATGAAATAGAGTTCAAAACTAGTGGATCTAAAGATCTACAAGTGGTATTTTTGAAGAACCAAGTGTATGATGAAATCATGTTTAAAAAGCCGGATCTTTCTCAAAATAAAGACATTTTTTAGAACCAAAAAGTGTGTAGACACTTTTGTAACGAAAGGATTTAACCAAGAAATATTTTCGTAAATACCGACAAGAAGTTGTAAAACTTCATATTCTTTAAAAATAAAGTTTTCGAGATAATGATTTTATTTTTAGAGATGGAAAGACTTACTAAATGTGCTAGTAAGTTACTACACATTTTTGTAAATATTCAAGTTCATGAAATGGAGAAATTAGTGATTATTGTTGATGGTTATTGTTGATAATTGTTGTTGATGATTGTTGACGATTTAAAAGAAAATAAACACATGTTTTGAAAACATGGGAAACCTCCATTTTTAGGGGAACTCTGTCAACATTTTTACAAATTTTGACACTTAGAAAAATATAAGTTTTTGAGAAACTTATTCCCTAAAAATGTATTTAAAAGTATTACCAAGGTTTCCCAAATTTTTGGTGATAAGAAATGAGGATTCCTTCAAGAATAAAAATGGATATAAGTATGTATATTTTTGAAAGAAAAATATATATTATTTTATCACCAACTTTTGTGCTAAGTGTATATAGTATGTGTTATACGTGCTAGTGTATTAAGATTTAAAAATACACTAAATACTCATGAGGAGTATAACCATAAAAATACACATACAACATACAAGATACATAATTCGGGTGCAAAGTGCAAAACACGAGATACTTATATTAATTTTTGAGAAAATAATATAAGTAAGATACTTAGTTAAAAATATAAAATATTTTTAACACAACAAAACATATACAAAAGAGAGTGACTGTACTTGTGCGACACAAGTCTAGTGACTAACGTTAAGAAAACGCGTATAGGTCACGACGTTAATTAAGCAAATCCGGTGAAGTTTACGACGCTAGGAACGCAAAGTTGTGAGTTCATGCTCCCCCTTTTCTCTTTAACTGTTTTCAGTTTTTATAACTTCGGGGTGAAATACATGTACAAATGTACAATACTTATAATTGGTATGATATAAATACAAGAAGCACACTTGGTGAGAACGAGAACCAAGTGTGACGAAATATAAGAATACAAGAAGTACACTTGGTGAGAACGAGAACCAAGTGTGACGAAATATAAGAATATGAGAAGCGCACTTGGTGAGAACGAGATCCAAGTATGAGGCGTTATGAGAAATGATGCGAGAAATCGTGTCACGAATAGGGTACAGAAGCACCATTAATCAACAATATACCTAGACCGCAGAACAAAAGGTTAGATCTAACGGGTGCCGGGCAGCCACACTCTCGGTGAGGGCGAGAATCGAGTAGTGCTTTTGTGTCTCAGAATATACCAATTAAATGCCTAAGGTTTGGTGACTTCCTATGTCGTGTCACATGTTAATGGCTTTGCAACCCATTAACAATCCTGATACTTACAGGAATACTGTATTTACATAAAATTCATACCATACTAAAACTTGATTAAAACTTGAAGTACGTGGGGTACTCAAGAAACACTTGATATATAACTTGAAGTACGTGGGGTACTCAAGAAAAACTTGATTTATAACTTGAAGTACGTGGGGTACTCAAGAAAACGGGAATTATACTTGAGTACGTGGGGTACTCAAGAAAAACCTGAATTATACATAAGTACGTGGAGTACACATGAATACTTGATTTATATATGAAAACTTGATTTATACATGACTCAAACTATGTTTTCATACAAAGTATACAAACGTGAAATACAAAACTGCATGAATTCACACCAACATTATGTTGACGTTTTTCCAAAACTCACATGTATTTCAGGTAACTAGGATGGATGCGCGCGCGGTCTCGCTTATGCTTGTGGATGTCGCTTATGTTTATCTTTAAATAAAGTTGTAAACTTTTTAAGACAATGTTTTATGCGACTTAGCGGTGTAAACGCTAAACTTATGTTTTCAAATTATGGTATTTGATGTTTTTACGAGCATATAGCATGTTTACCTTTCGTATGCAATGAGAACCTTTCATGATCATACCTCGTGCTTCCGTCGCAGAAAGGGGTGTGACAGATTGGTATCAGAGCTGCGATTGTAGTGAACCAGGATTCCTTCTCGAGTCTAGTCTACAATCTCTAGGATCCTTTCACGAAAACAGTTTTCAAAGAGTTTTCATTGCATAAAACGTCCCGCGACATCCACTGCCTGAAACTGTCTACATGAGTCTAGAAAAGACACTACGAGACTTAGAGTGCACTTGAGTAGCACTTGTCATTGACTAGAAATTACTTGCAATTATGTGTGATAATTAGCATGTACTAGAAGTAGAATGTCACGAGTATACGTGACCTTATCCGAAAACGATGGCCTATCTGAAGGAAGAAATACGAGGATGAAATGAACTGTGCGGACTATGCAAGGAGTTACGTAGTTATGGATGCATACATAATTATGGAATTCAGTGCACAGAAACCACAGCAAGTCTTGTCACGTGTAGATTCCCTTAGTACAAGCCTACTAAGTACTCTGCTAGAGTAATAATTGTTTGATGTCACTTATGTGGTATATACCTGTGAATATATATACTACTACTGTCTAGTATGACGATATCAAACGAATGTCTAACCCTGTTGTGTTATGTTCTGTCAGAACATGGCACCCAGGAAAGCTGTGAATGCTCGCAATGATGATCAACCTCCTCCTCCCCCACTGCCAAGAACTGCTGAAGAGCTGAACGCTCTACTGGAAGAAAGGATCTCCGCTACTATCGCCCAGTACGAAGCAAACCGAACTCAAGACAGTGGAGGGCCAAGCAATGCTAGACGTAACGGGCCTGGAGATTCGTCTGGAGGAAACGCAGCTCAAGGTAACCTTAAGACGATTTGCTAAGCATGGAGAAATTTATGAACGGTCTTTGTTTCATTATTTCTTCGATTGCTCACATGTGAATTGGTTGAATCAATTCCAGGCTGCACTTTCAAGCAGTTCCTCGACTGCAAGCCGATGAACTATGACGGCACAGGAGGTGCAGTAGCATTTGTGCGCTGGACGGAGAAGACTGAAGCTACTATCCGCATGAGCAAGTGTACCGCGGATCAGCAAGTCACTTTTGCTACCGGATTGTTTGTCGATGAAGCCCTGACTTGGTGGAACCTGCAAGCCCAAACTTTGGGTGATGATGCCACTTATGGCTTAACTTGGGAGGACCTGAAGGAAAGAATGAGAGAGAAGTATTGCTCTCGCGCTGAACTCCAAAGGCTGGAAACGGAGTTCTGGCACTTGACCATGGTAGGTGCTGACATTAATGGTTATACTCCAAGGTTCCATGATCTGTCAAGAGTGCTTCCCTACATGGTGACTCCCGAATTGAAGCGCGTTGAACGCTACATTTGGGGACTGGCCCCAGAGTTTCGTGGCATGGTGACGTCGGCCAAACCACAAACAATCACTGAGGCTGTAACTCTGGCTGTCAGCCTGACTGAAGATTGGGTTCGTATGAAGAAGTTATCACTGAACCCAACAGAGAAGACCGAGACACATACTGAGTCGTCCGGTGACAAAAAGAGAAAGCATACAAGTTTGAACCAAGCAACTCGTAACAACAAGGGTTTCAGCAAGAAGCGCGACGCTAACCTGTCTCAGGAGGCGAAAACCCATGCAACCAAAGCATACCAAGGCTCCATGCCTAGATGCCAAAAATGTAAGTATCATCATGATGGAGCTTGTCGCATTCCAAGGTGCGACAAATGTGGTAAATTGGGTCATCAAACAGAAGACTGTTGGGGAAAAGGAAAGAACCAAAATGGCAATGATGCTAGTAACAAGAATGGTAACGGTAAAGGGCGGAACCAAGGATGCTTCAAGTGTGGAAACAATGATCATTTCATGAAGGACTGCCCAGAGGGAAACAATGCTCAGGCTAGAGCATTTGTAATTGGAGCAAAGAACGCACGCGAGGACCCTAACGTGGTCACCGGTACGTTTCTCATTAACAATCACTTTGCATCCATATTATTTGACACTGGCGCCGATTATAGCTTCATGTCTGTGGAATTTAAATGCATACTCGGAATAGTAGATTAGAAATTCCTTATTCCATAGAACTAGCCAATGGTAAACTTGTTGAATCGGGCGAAGTCGTTAGAGGCTGCTCGTTGGAACTTGGTGAACGAAGATTTAGCATCGACCTCCTACCTATTCAATTGGGTAGCTTCGATGTAGTAGTTGGGATGGACTGGTTGTCCAAGAACAAAGCTGAAGTTATTTTTCATGAGAAAATCATTCGCATCCCTTTAGCGAATGGTGAAACTCTCATCGTGCATGGAGAAAAACGAGACGCACCTCTTCGAATCATCAGTTGCATGAAGGCACAGAAGTGCTTAAGGAAAGGATGTGTCGCTTTCCTAGCACACGTTATAGACAAGAAGGTTGTGGAGCCAAAACTCGAAGACATTCCTGTTGTGAAGGAATTCCCTGATGTTTTTCCCGAAGATCTGCCAGGACTACCTCCGCAACGACAAGTCGAATTTCGTATAGACTTGGTTCCAGGAGCCGCTCCTGTAGCCAAGGCTCCCTATCGGCTTGCACCATCCGAAATGCAGGAATTATCTACACAACTCCAGGAGTTGTTGGATAAAGGATTTATAAGGCCAAGCTTCTCACCCTGGGGAGCTCCAGTATTATTCGTGAAGAAGATGGATGGATCACTGCGGATGTGTATCGATTACAGGGAACTGAACAAGCTCACTATCAAGAATCGGTACCCGCTACCGAGGATTGATGACTTATTTGATCAATTGCAAGGATCAAGCTACTATTCCAAGATCGACCTTCGATCTGGATACCATCAGCTGAGAATCCAAGAGGAAAGCGTACCAAAAACTGCATTCAGAACACGATATGGGCATTACGAATTTCTTGTGATGCCATTCGGGCTGACGAATGCACCAGCGGTCTTTATGGATCTGATGAACCGCGTATGCAAACCATATCTCGATAAATTCGTGATTGTATTTATCGATGATATCCTGATTTACTCGCAAACCAAAGAAGAGCACGAGTAACATCTCAGAACTATTCTGGAACTACTGAAGAAAGAGAAGCTTTATGCAAAGTTCTCAAAATGCGAATTCTGGATTCGCGAAGTACAATTTCTTGGTCACGTAGTGAATGAGAAGGGCATTCATGTAGACCCGTCCAAGATAGGAGCAATAAAGAATTGGGAAGCTCCCAAGACCCCAATCGAAGTACGACAATTTTTGGGCTTAGCGGGCTACTACCGACGTTTCATCGAGAACTTCTCAAAGATAGCTCAACCGCTAACGACCCTTACACAGAAAGACAAGAAGTACGACTGGGGTCACAAACAAGAAGAAGCCTTCCAGTTACTTAAGAACAAGCTCTGCGATGCACCGATACTATCATTACCCGAAGGCACTGAAGACTTCGTGGTATACTGCGACGCCTCACGACAAGGCTTGGGTTGCGTGCTGATGCAACGCCAAAAAGTCATCGCTTATGCTTCAAGACAATTGAAGGTTCATGAGAAAAATTACACCACGCACGACTTGGAACTAGGTGCGGTGGTATTCGCCTTGAAGATCTGGCGACACTATTTATGTGGTACTCGATGTACAATTTTCACAGATCACAAAAGCTTACAACACATATTTGATCAGAAGGAATTGAATATGCGCCAGCGGTGATGGGTCGAGCTGCTAAATGATTACGACTGTGAGATCAAGTACCATCCTGGAAAGGCAAACGTTGTAGCGGACGCGTTGAGCTGAAAAGAAAGGGTTAAGACCCTGAGGGTTCGAGCATTGGAAATGACGATTCGAACGAACCTCACTGCACACATTCGTGATGCACAACAAGAATCTCTTAAAGGAGAAAACCGTAAAGCTGAATACCTCCGGGGTATGCTGAAATACATGGTGCCAAACGAAGAGGGAGCCTTATACTTCAAGAAGCGTATTTGGGTTCCACTCTATGGTGGCATACGAGAAGTCGTCCTTGATGAAGCGCATAATTCGAGATACTCGATCCACCCAGGGTCGGACAAAATGTATCAAGACTTGAAAGAATATTACTGGTGGCCGAGACTTAAAAGCGACGTTGCTGTCTATGTTGGAAAGTGCCTAACCTGTGCTAAGGTTAAGGCCGAATATCAGAAACCGTCCGGCCTACTACAACAACCAGAGATTCCCGTGTGGAAGTGGGAACAAATCTCGATGGACTTCATAACGAAATTACCCAGGACCCCGAGAGGGCACGATATGATATGGGTAATAGTTGATCGATTAATGAAATCTGCGCATTTCCTACCAATCCGAGAGAAGGATAGCACTGGAAAGCTGGCAGAGATATACTTAAGAGAAATTGTGGCACGACATGGAGTGCCAATCTCAATTATTTCAGACAGGGATGGACGCTTTGTCTCTAGAATCTGGCAATCATTTCAGGAAGCCTTTGGATCTCAGTTAGATCTAAGCACGGCATTCCATCCACAAACAGACGGCCAGAGCGAACGGACTATACAAACGTTAGAAGATATGCTTCGCGCATGTGTCATGGATCTAGGTGGCAGTTGGGATACTCATCTACCTTTAGTTGAGTTTTCCTATAATAACAGTTATCATACGAGCATAAAAGCCGCGCCGTTCGAAGCTCTGTATGGCCGCAAATGCCGATCGCCCTTATGTTGGGCAGACGCTGGAGATAAACGTATGGTTGGTCCTGAACTTGTACAAGAGACAACCGACAAGATTGCGCAGATCCAAGAGCGCATTAAGGCGGCTCGAGATCGACAAAAGAGCTACGCTGATCCGAAAAGAAAATCAGTAGAATTCGAGGTGGGAGACAAAGTGTTGTTAAAAGTCTCACCTTGGAAGGGCGTAGTCAGATTTGGAAAGCGTGGAAAGCTGAATCCACGATACATCGGACCATTTAGAATATTGAAAAGAATTGGTACCGTGGCATACAAGTTGGAGTTACCGGAGGAACTTAATGGAGTACATGATACGTTTCATGTATCCAACCTGAAAAAGAGTCCAACACAAGAAAACGTGATCATCCCGATGGATGAAGTGCATATTGATGATGCCCTCCGATTTACAGAACAACCCGTTGAGGTTACCGACTGGAAAGTCAACAAGACCAGGAGGAGAAGCGTAAAACTTTTCAAAGTACGTTGGAGCTCTAAGCACGGACCCGAGTACACATGGGAACGTGAAGACCAGTTTAAAGAAAAGTATCCCCACCTATTCAAGAAGACTCCAGCGAGAGTTAGTTTAGCCTGAATTTCGGGACGAAATTCTTATAACGGGGGGAGACTGTGACAACTGGCACCAAACCGGTAATTTCCGTACACTTTAATCATTATTTAATGACTGCAATTATGTGCTTAATTGTCAGCAATGTCTGAACACATGATTAAACAAGTGAATTCATGCACGTTGTATACTACAAAATATTGCTTTATGCATAAACGAGAGCGTTGCGTCAAAAATACTAAGTAAACTCACCGGTAAGGCACTATGTGTCAACAGAACTGCAGAAAGCAGTCAGACATTAGAATTGAGGCCTAGGTGTAGGTCCAATAACAAGAATACATTAAAACCCAAGAATACGTACAAGGGTTTAATATATATACTCTCCGGAAGCATAAATAAGCACTAAAAAGCACCCGAAACGCACTTTAAGTGCAGAATTTTAATAAATTCAGCTCAATTCAGCATTTAAACATATGAATATTATGCAGAAATGTCGTTTTATTATCCAGAATATTTCCCCAAGTGTTAGGAATCGAAAGGGATACAAAAAGGTACTTAAAAGACACTAAAAAGTGTAATTAAGCACTTTAACGGATTGATATCCAACCGAACAACCGGACGATACCCGGAACTCCAAAATAATGCTAGAAGCATTGTTTTTATTTTTCTGAGCTAGTTAGGGTCACCGAATACCCTAACACCCGTTATATGTAATAACACACTAGTAAACTATTTAAACACCTAATTAACTAACTAATACCTAACTATTAGTTGAAAACTAACCATGTGCCCACCCCCCTTTTGTAACCGATCGGTCCCCATGAGGGGACACACCCTTACAATGTTGATTATTTTAATGATCCTTGTCTAATATCTTCTAAACACAATACCTAGTGGTTAAAATAATTGGATGGTTTATAAGAATGTACAAGGGAGCACCACCATTTCATTCAAAACATTTAACAAAAAAAAAACTTGATCTTTCTCTCCCTCCCTTGGCTACTCTCGGCTGAAAGCTCACACCCACCCATCATCATCATTCAATTTCAATCTTGGCATTTTACATACATATAAGTGTGTTAGAGCTCATACGAGGAAACCCGGTGCTTACGGAATCGCAAGGACCTCGCTACAACGCTATTAACCACCTAGTTTTCGTCTTGAATCTTCCCTAGCCTTGTGCTAGTTGTAAGTGATTCTAAACACCCTCTTGTTCATGTTTAGAATGGTTAATAAGAGGTTTAACGGATAAAAATTATGAACACTAGAGATCAAAGTTTAAAATCTTGTTAGAATGATGAATATGGTGGTTAATGAGTAAATATTAGTGTAAAACTTATGGAACTTGTTTTGTTATGGTTATTTATTATTGTTGGATGCTAGTAGGGGAACGGATCGTCATCTAACCACGCTAGGTCATGTTCATGGAACATGAACTAGCACTATGTTTAGTGTAAAAATAACTAGATGACGAACCCTTTCACTCACAAACATGAACTTGTGTAAAAACGATTTTTCTTATGAAATAGAGTCCAAAACTAGTGGATCTAAAGATCTACAAGTGGTATTTTTGAAGAACCAAGTGTATGATGAAATCATGTTTAAAAAGCCGGATCTTTCTCAAAATAAAGACATTTTTGAGAACCAAAAAGTGTGTAGACACTTGTGTAACGAAAGGATTTAACCAAGAAATATTTTCGTAAATACCGACTAGAAGTTGTAAAACTTCATATTCTTTAAAAATAAAGTTTTCGAGATAATGATTTTATTTTTAGAGATGGAAAGACTTACTAAATGTGCTAGTAAGTTACTACACATTTTTGTAAATATTCAAGTTCATGAAATGGAGAAATTAGTGATTATTGTTGATGGTTATTGTTGATAATTGTTGTTGATGATTGTTGATGATTTAAAAGAAAATAAACACATGTTTTGAAAACATGGGAAACCTCCATTTTTAGGGGAAACTCTGTCAAAATTTTTACAAATTTTGACACTTAGAAAAATATAAGTTTTTGAGAAACTTATTCCCTAAAAATGTATTTAAAAGTATTACCAAGGTTTCCCAAATTTTTGGTGATAAGAAATGAGGATTCCTTCAAGAATAAAAATGGATATAAGTATGTATATTTTTGAGAGAAAAATATATATTATTTTATCACCAACTTTTGTGCTAAGTGTATATAGTATGTGTTATACGTGCTAGTGTATTAAGATTTAAAAATACACTAAATACTCATGAGGAGTATAACCATAAAAATACACATACAACATACAAGATACATAATTCGGGTGCAAAGTGCAAAACACGAGATACTTATATTAATTTTTGAGAAAATAATATAAGATACTTAGTTAAAAATATAAAATATTTTTAATACAACAAAACATATACAAAAGAGAGTGAATGTACTTGTGCGACACAAGTCTAGTGAATAACGTTAAGAAAACGCGTATAGGTCACGACGTTAATTAAGCAAATCCGGTGAAGTTTACGACGCTAGGAACGCAAAGTTGTGAGTTCATGCTCCCCCTTTTCTCTTTAACTGTTTTCAGTTTTTATAACTTCGGGGGTGAAATACATGTACAAATGTACAATACTTATAATTGGTATGATATAAATACAAGAAGCACACTTGGTGAGAACGAGAACCAAGTGTGACGAAATATAAGAATACAAGAAGTACACTTGGTGAGAACGAGAACCAAGTGTGACGAAATATAAGAATATGAGAAGCGCACTTGGTGAGAACGAGATCCAAGTATGAGGCGTTATGAGAAATGATGCGAGAAATCGTGTCACGAATAGGGTACAGAAGCACCATTAATCAACAATATACCTAGACCGCAGAACAAAAGGTTAGATCTAACGGGTGCCGGGCAGCCACACTCTCGGTGAGGGCGAGAATCGAGTAGTGCTTTTGTGTCTCAGAATATACCAATTAAATGCCTAAGGTTTGGTGACTTCCTATGTCGTGTCACATGTTAATGGCTTTGCAACCCATTAACAATCCTGATACTTACAGGAATACTGTATTTACATAAAATTCATACCATACTAAAACTTGATTAAAACTTGAAGTATGTGGGTTACTCAAGAAACACTTGATATATAACTTCAAGTACGTGGGGTACTCAAGAAAAACTTGATTTATAACTTGAAGTACGTGGGGTACTCAAGAAAACGGGAATTATACTTGAGTACGTGGGGTACTCAAGAAAAACCTGAATTATACATAAGTACGTGGAGTACACATGAATACTTGATTTATATATGAAAACTTGATTTATACATGACTCAAACTATGTTTTCATACAAAGTATACAAACGTGAAATACAAAACTGCATGAATTCACACCAACATTATGTTGACATTTTTCCAAAACTCACATGTATTTCAGGTAACTAGGATGGATGTGAGCGCGGTCTCGCTTATGCTTGTGGATGTCGCTTATGTTTATCTTTAAATAAAGTTGTAAAATTTTTAAGACAATGTTTTATGCGACTTAGCGATGTAAACGCTAAACTTATGTTTTCAAATTATGGTATTTGATGTTTTTACGAGCATATAGCATGTTTACCTTTCGTATGCAATGAGAACCTTTCATGATCACACCTCGTGCTTCCGCCGCAGAAAGGGGTGTGACAGATCTCGCTTGAACTGGGATTTTAGCTTGACTTTGTGATTCCGCTTGAACCAACTGTTTGACAAATTTTTTAAAATTCGAAACATGAACGAGGAATTCTATAACGCATTCGCTACCCCGGTTACCCCGATCACTTTGGCACAGAACACAATGCTGGAAAACGAAACGGGGACTATGCAAAAACCGCCTAAACTTTTAAACATCGAGGAGTATAAGGGTTGGGAAGGACGTTTTGAGAACTGGGTACAAGCAAACTACTTAGATGCTTGGGAATGTGTTGAGACGAAATATGTTCGACCTATGAATGATGATGAGGAAAAGATTGCTATTAAAGATCTGAATGCTGTAGATAGAAAGAAATACAAAGATGAGAAAATGATGTTGAGTCTATTACAACAAGCTGTGAAAGAAGACATATTGGTTCTATTGCAACATAATGGAACTTCTTATTCAATCTGGAAAGCATTAAGATCGAAGTTTCATGGAAGCGAAGAGATGGTCAAAAACAAAAAATCACTTCTGAAAAAAGAGTTTGATCTGTTTCGTGGATTGAAGAATGAAAATACAAAGCAAATCATTGAACGATATTGTAATTTGCTAGCCAACATGAAGAGATTGAGCATCGAGAAAACTAATGAAGAGTTGATTGAAAAACTAGCTGATGCATTGCCATATGAAACTTGGGGCACATATCTCATGATGTTGAGGAACAAGAAAGGTTTTAACAATCTGATAATAAGCAAGTTCATTGAAAAGATTGAGGCTCAGGAAATGGAGCAGAGAAAGGTTTTGAGAATGAAAGATTTTGACGGAGAACAAGACATTGGGCTTTACTACAAAGGTGGTGGTAGTGACAAAACTACAAATCTGTCACCGAAGATTCAGACAGCATTCAATGCAAAGAGTTAATCTGAAAGTTCTTCTAAAGGATCAAACAGCAACACAAGCTTTTCTTCATATCTACCATTTGATCCAAACATTTCAACAACAAAGAATGGCAAGAAGCTACAATGCAACATTGTTTTGAATCTGGAGAATGATGAAGATTATTCAGCAGAAATTGCTAAGAGTCATATGTCTTTGTTGGGAACTGTATTGGAATCTTATGGTAGTTTTGTTGCAGGTCAGATCGGGAATCCAATGCTTACAAAAGAGGATTACGATCAGATTGATGCTGAAGATATGGAACTTACAGACATAAAATGGTATTTGGCAAGTGTATTGAGACGAGCTGAGAAATTTAAGCAGATCACAGGAAGAGATGATTTACGTGAAGCTAATATTTCTACTTTGGGTTTTGATAAATCTAAAGTCACTTGTTTTCGTTGCAGGGAAAAAGGACACTTCAAGAGGGAGTGCAAAAATCGTGAAGCAAGTGGAGCTCAAAATCCGTTCAACAACAACAATGATTACTATCGGAAGGCAATCTATCATCAAGTTGCTCAACAACAACAAGAACCACAAGTGGCTCATGGTAGAAAAGTGATTGAAGAATCTTCAAAGAGAGCTTGTATGGTGAATCAGGATGACACAGAGCCAACAAAAGGTTTCAGTTGGGACAAATATATTTCAGCTGATAATAAAGCATGCCTGATAAACCAAGATGATGAAAAATTGCCTGAAGGTTTCAGCTGGGCAAATTTCAATTGGGATGATTATGATCCAAACAAAGATTCAAATCATAAAGCATATGTTGCTCGAGTTGAAGAGGATAGTGATGATGATCGTGAGTATTGGGCAAGGAAAATGGCAGATCATTTGAAAATGATGGCTGAAAGTGATAGTGAAGATGAAAAGTTAAAAAGAAAAAGAAAATGATCAAAACACCGGTCAGCAGTGATGATGAGGATGTTCCAGTGATAAGGCAAAAGATGAAAGACATTCCAAAGTTCAAAGTTGATAAAGAAGTTGATGCTAAAAAGATTCCTGTGAAGCGTGACACTTGTGAATCTATAAAGAAGCAGAACAGCACATTGATTTATAACTTGAACAGTTTGAAGGAATCTTATGATGTTCTGAACAAAGCTATGAATCAATACAATCAAACAAGTGAAGAACAGGCAACGGCAATGAAGACACTTCAGGGAGCTTTCATGATAAAGCAGAAAATTGTGAACAATTACATCGAGAAGTGTGCTGTGCTAGAACAGAAACTTGAAACTCAAAGAATTGAAACTGAAAAAGTAAATCGTTTGTTGAAAAGTTATTCATGTACTTCTTATGTCATTGACAGGATTTATCCAACAGTAGAAGGCATGAAGGCATTTGATGAAGAAGAAATTTCTAAAGAAAAAAATTCTGAAGAACAGAAGGTTTCTGAAGAAAAGACTCCTGAAAAGAAGAAAGAAAAAAAGGAGGATAACAAAGAAAAGACTTCTGGTAAGAAACAAGGTTTTAGTTACAACAAGTGTCCACCCCCGCTTGAAAATGGATATTCTTCTAGAAATCCAAATTCAGAAAGAGTCGAAAAGGCAACAAATTTACAGTGGGAGTCGGAATCTACAGTTAACTTGCCAGAAAATATTGATGTCATGTTTACATCATCTGACACTGATCATGAGTCCGAGTTAATAAAGAAAGTGGTAGATCAGGTGTTGGAAAAAGATGAAACTGAGGAGTCAAAGTTGGAGTCAAACTCAGAGTCAAAGTCAGAGTCAGAGTCAAAGTCTGGTTCTGAAAGTTCGAGTTCGACAGTTAATAGTCCAAAGTCTTCGGTTAAAAGGGTTTACAATAAAGAATTTCTTCTGTCAAAATCTAATTTGAATGACGAAACATTCAAAGTAGCATATACATTGAATGATTCCGACAAATTATATTCTGATGAGGAATTTCCAATAAGAGGTGTTAAACCAGAAATGATCAAAAAGGTTTTCAAACTAACAGAAATTAATATTTCTGAAATAAAAGATGTAAATCTTAATGATAAACCTAAAAAATACACCTCAAGAGTTCAACAAAGAGAAAACAAGAAAAAAGGTTACAGTTCTGGTTCTGGTTTTCGAAAGAAACCAAACCATAACGGTAATTTCAAAAAGAAAGGACTGGGTTTTATTCCACCAGAAAATCATAAAAATGAAAAATATGTTCGTGATTTTAAAGCAAAAATGATATTTGTTGCAAGTATGTCTGCTGAGGAAGAACAAAATAGTCCATTCTGGAAGCAATGTAACAAAGAATTCCTTGCGAAAAAGCAAGAAGAGATGAAGTATGCTGATCAGATGAAAGAAACGAGAACTTGTTTCAAATGCAACACTGTTGGACATATTGCCAAAGATTGTTCCAAGGAAATAAAATCAAAACAGGGAGTTTCTCGTAAACAGAAAGATAAAGAAGTTGTGTTTGAACCACTAATTGATAGAACAAAACTTTTCAAAAATTCAATTTTTGAGATTGGTGAATGTTCAAACAGGTTTTATAAGAAGAAGGGAAATCTTGACAACCAAAAATGGGTTGTTAAGAAGTCTGATGGTAGTTCTAGCAATGATTCTGATTCATCAAAATCAGAGGAGCTATCTTCTGGCGATGAATCTGATTCCACATAGTCAGAGGAGCCACAAATTGAATCAAAATGTGAAAATTCAGTACCTCCAATGGATGATGTTCATTTTCCACCATTGAAGGCTGAAAATTTTAAACAAAAAGTTGGTAAAGTTGAAATTTCAAATCAATTTTTCTCAAAAAAGAATGATTTTGATGTTGAAAAGGCATTTAATTCCAAAGTTCATCATATTTTTGGAAAAATGGTTGACAGGAAGGTCAAGGGAGTCAAGGAATTTTACGAGAAGAAAACAAAGAAACAAGGTAAAGTATCATCCCTGGTTCATGACTGGGATGGTACCTACTATGAACAGTAAAATCCTGGACTTGCCGGAGCTCCCCAGTTGTTAATCGTGGAGCATGAATCGGCATCTTTCTTATGGTTTTGAAAAATTGAAAATTAGTCACAAGTATGACTTGCCGGAACTCCCAGGTTGGTAAGTGAGGAGTAGGAATCGGCATTCTGAGAATTCAACCTACAAATGGTATTGGTTTGTAAGCCATGAGGTTGAAAAAGAGGTTGTGATTTTATAAATAGGTTAATCAAGGTCATTAGGTTGAGCTTGATTGAACTATTCTTACAAGTGGTAAATCAGGGACATTAAGTTGTATCTGATTTCCTACAAGTGGTTGAGAAACAAAATGATGAGTTTATCCCCTAACCTACAAATGGTTAAAATCAATCAACAAAACTTATTTTCCGAAAAAAAAACATTTGATTAAAACAAACTTAAGTGTTTTGAAATCACAATGGGAAAATAGTTTGTTGTGAGGGGGAGTTCTGATTGTTTATGCCAAGTGGATGGCGATTTGAAGCGATTTGATATCGGTTGTCAATTTACTTGTACAGTTTGTTTTCAAAATTCCTAAAATATGTTTGCATTTTAGGGGGAGTAAGAATAAGCATTTCTGAAAAATCCAAAAACATTTGAAAATTTGAAAAAGTCAAAAACATGATAAAATGGAAAAATGAGTTTTGTATCAAAGAAGAGGAAATGAGAGTACATCAGTGGACTTTCACAACATGCTAAAGAAATGGAAAGTTAAAAGGTGATAAACGGTCTCACTGATGATGTGCCAGTAGGTTTTTACACATTTAGTAGATTGTGACGAGATATAAACCTAAATTTCAAACTTGCTTATGTCGTGGGGAAACATCTCTCGGATATATGGGTAACCCCCGAAATCTTGTTTGAAAGGTCCCTCTTTCTGAGATACTAGGTCTTTATGCTCAGTGATATCTGGGGTATTATCCCGGGACTTCTGATTTTGCGGAAGCAATGGCCTAGTCCCCGGAGAATACTTTCTGCTTGCTTGAAAAATAGCGCCGCCCTCAGCATAAAATGATAAGACAATAAAATTGCTAATCAATGCTGTTGTAAAAAGGATCCTCTAAAGGGGACACACCAAAAAGTCGAGCCGTCATCTCTCTGCTGAACGGAAGTTCTGACCTGAGCTCTCACGGTTTCGCAATTAACCCCTTACAGATATCATCTGTGGTATACTCACCTGTAAGACTGAATATTGGGATCTGGATACGGGAGTATATTCTGAGGTGGGACACGCGATTAAGTTTAAGTATCTAAGACATTAATCTCGTATCTCGAAGCAGTTGAACTTTGTGTGAAAATTTAAATGGATCAGTATACTGACAATCTAAGTGAATCGTTTAGAACTGAAAATGTTTAAATCTTAACGGTGTTGGTGATTTGTCTCAAAAACTGATATGATCCTCTTATACAAACTCACAAAAATATTGTATGTAAATTTTTCTTCTCTGCATTTCATTACATTAAAAAATCCAAAAAGATTTTCAGTGTGTTTTAGCATAAACTTTTGAAAAATACAAAAAGATTTTCGACAACTGGTGTTGGAGAGCTAATTTTCAAAATTCCGAGTGCTAGACATGATGAACAGATGGTTTGGGAGAGTGTGTTGTTTTGATAAAGAAAAACGATATTTCTTCAAGTGATTTATCAAAGATTAACATTGTAAAATCATTCTTTGATTGTATAATTCCTGCAAGTGGTTCATCAGAGAGTGAGAGTTATTTTTACAAGTTATCATCAGTAAATTTATTTTTGGGTAGAGAATGTGCAGGATAAGAGCTAGGTGATCTTGGATAGTTGATAGAGAGCCAGGTTCCGATACCTGAGGATTCTGTGATTTTAACAAGCCAGGCTGCGATCCCAGCATATTGAAAGGGGGAGTCTGAAGACATCTAAAGGAAGGAGTGTGTTGGTGCTGGTGAAAAGAGAAGAGAAATTTGAGGATGCTTACAACGTCAGATACTTCAGAGAGTTCGAGAGGACTGATAAAGACTGAAGATGCGAAGACTCGACACTGAAGACTCGTCAACATTCGAGGGGGAGTCTGTTAGTGCATGCGTCTGTCGACTTCGTCTTGTATCGAGTCTTGTACATAGAATGATAGATATGGGTGCGTTATATGAGAAAATATCAGATTTTAGGGTGTTTAAGTTGTAATTTCGCTTGAAAGAGGAAATTCCGCTTGAAAGTGACATGAGTCATTTCAAGCGAAATCAACTTAAGCTATTTCGCTTGAAATGGAGTGTGTCACTCTCAAGCGAAATCTGGTTGCCTATATATAGGTCATTCCAAGCGAAATCTGAATCATTCATTCTGGTCAGAGCAACGAAGTGCTGCCGAAGTGTCGTCTTGCTGTAAAACGTTTGTTAATCAATACTACGACAGCTTAAAGTGTATATCTTACTGAATTGACCTCAGAATGTCTGTTTCCGCCTTTCATTCTGAGTAAAACTCTTCTGATCGACTCGTTCGGGTCTGAAAACGATCCTACAAGAAGAAACTGCCAAGTATAAGGATAATATATCCCCCTTTTCTGGTTTCATTAAGGCTGGAGTTGAGGATAGGTAATCCTTAAGGGCCATAAGAGCATTCTCATGCTTTTCAGTCCACTCAAATTTTTTATTCTTTCTCAGGATGTCATAGAATTCTTTGCTTTTCTCTGATGACTTTGAGATGAATCTGTTCAAGGTTGCGATCCTTCCTGTCAATCTTTACACATCCTTGGCATTTTCAGGAGACTTAATATTCACAATCGCCATGATTTGTTCTGGACTTGCCTCTATCCCTCTTTTTGTCACCATATAACCTAGGAACTTGCCAGCTTTTACACCAAAGTAGCACTTGGAAGGATTCAATTTCATGTTGTATCTATCAAGGATATCAAATGCTTCTTCCAAATCTCTAAGGTGATCCTCAGCTCTCATGGACTTAACCACCATGTCATCAATATAGACTTCCATTGTGTGTCCAATTTGTTCTTTAAACATCATATTTACTAGTCTTTGGTATGTAGCACCTGCATTTCTTAGTCCAAAAGGCATAGCAATATAACAATAGATACCAGTAGGGGTCATAAAGGTTGTATCCTCTTGATCAGATGGTTCCATCTGAATTTGTTGGAATCCAGATGAAGCATCCATAAAGGTTAACAACTCATGACCTGCTGTAGCATCCACCATGGAGTCAATGTGGGGTAATGGGAAAGGATCCTTGGGACATGCCTTATTTAAATCAATGAAATTGACACATACCCTCCACTTTCCATTTTTCCTTTGAACAACAACCACATTGGCTAACCACCTGGGATACTTTACCTCTCTAATCATACCTGCTCTGAGCAGTTTATCTACCTCCTCTTGGATGACGGCATTTCTCTCAGGTGTAAACTTTCTCCTCTTCTAATGTATGGGTTTGTAGGACATGTCAATGCCAAGTTTATGAGTAATAATATCTTTAGAAATACCTGTCATGTCTTTATGTTTCCAGGCGAAGGTAGCTTTTCTCCATTTTAAGAAGGATACTAAATCCTGTTCAATTGTATTGAGGATACCGGATCCTATAAAGACCTTGGATTCAGGATCCTGAGGATCCATTAGGATGTCTTTAACATCTTGTTCTCTTGCCTCCAGGACATCTCTTGGAGGATACTTTAATTGTTATGCCTCCCTAGGTCTTGAAGTTGGCTTCATTGATGAAGTGTAACAATTCTTGGCTTCTTGTTGATCACTTTCTATCTTCACCACACCCCATGGAGTAGGGAGTTTGACACACTGATGATACGTAGAGGGGACTGCTTTCATATCATGTATCCATGGCAAGAACAGATGATCTTGGGATAATTTCTGATTCAGGAATGTTCATTTTCTTGAGGACATCGAGTTGGATAATGTACACTGAGCTTCCCCCATCTATGAGAATCAAGCGAACAAAATGGTTAGAAATAAACAACGTAATAACGAGACCATCATGATGAGGATCCTGAATATCTACACGGTCATCCTCATCAAAGGATATGACTTTATCCTGTGTAAGGATGGAAGTTCGAATAGGCCTATCCCCATTCTCCATCTTTGTCTCTTTTGTATTCCTCTTAGATGCTGAGAAGGAAGTGCCACATATATCTGATCCACCAGAGATAAAGTTGATAATTTGGGCATCAGCTGGAGGAGCAGGAGCCCTTTCTGGAATTTTTTCAGGATCCTGGATCCTTGACTTCTTTCTTCCAAATAGCTCCTTCAAGTATCCTTTGCTTAACATGTAACCAATCTCTTTCCTGAGTGCTATACATTCATCGGTGAGATGACCAAAATCTTTGTGACAACTGGCACTTTTCCATGAATTCCGTACAATAATAAACAATAATCTGTGCTTTAATGACTGTGTGTGATTGAATTAACAAGACGAATGATTTTCTGATTACTGTCATATACATACAATGGCATTTCATGTTGCAACAATTTTACCATTACTACATGCAACACAGCATGGTACAATTAGTGCACGAAACAAAGTTAGCACAGTTATCGGACAAACTAGAAGTACTGACGGGAGTTCAGTACTTAGACAAACGTGAGGTTAAAAACACAGAATGAGCCCGAAACCAAGAGTTACACTAGAATAGTGTGTAGGAAAGTAGGGATCATAAAACTGCTTACCTGTTGATGATTTAGGTGCCGGAAAGTGCCAGAAACACACTAAAACTACACAATTCTGCAGAAAATAACCAAATTCAGCAATTTTCAGCATTTTAACAACTAAATATAATGCAAAAATGTGGTTTAATGGTCCAGAATACTTTCCTAAGTGTCGGGAATCAAAACTGTCATAAAAGGTAACATAAAGCACACTAAACTGTGCAATTTAGCACCTTAACGAACTGGTAAACAACCGAACAACCGGACACTACCCGAAACATCAAATTTTCACTAGAAGCATTGTTTTAGTCTTACGAAGCTAGTTATGGTCACCGAACATCATAACACATCCTACAACACTATAACACACATAACCCTAACTAAGATCCCTAAAATCTAATTATCTTGCTTAACTAGTAATTAAAACTCAACAAGACCCCCCTCCCCCGACTCTAGGGACGGTTACAAAGTGTTGGTGCATATTTCGTATGTCTGCCACTGTGCGAATAGTTAGATAGAGTGTGTGTTGAATATTGTATAGAATAGAGAAGTTGGACAGGTTTTGTAAATGTCAAGGACCATCTGGACGGATGACCATCCGGTCGGATGGCAATCCGATCGGATGGACACAGAGTGTAGGTGATGTCTATAAATAGGGACTTGGGGTTCCCATTTGGACAAGCTTTTGGTTCCTAGAGGGGAAATGTTGTCCAACTGGTCTCGTGGTGCTGTAAACGTTGAATAATCAATAGAGACCAAATTATAAGTGTCTGCTCGGTGTCGTGTCTATCTTCTACACCTTTCTTAGTCATAATAATCGCACCGAACACGTCGTTTTGAGACCGAGACTCCGTCAAACTCACAGGATCCTGGAATCAGCAGTGGTATCAGAGCTACGGTACCGATTTAATCGATCTAACAGTCGGTTAAATCACCCAAAGGTCATCAATTTTGGGTTAAACGGGAGTTTTGACGTTAAACAGAGAAAATCAACAAAATAAAGGTCAATTCACGGATGGATTTTGGAATTGAAGAGATCATTCAGTTCGGAAATGATTCGCGCACAATCCTGTGAAGTTTCATCATGAAATTCACACAAATAAAGATTCTGGATCGAAAAACGTGATTCGGAGTGTTCTTAAGCTGTTAGAACATATCCGATCGGATGGCAATCCAATCAGATGACCATCCGATCGAACGACCATCTGATCCATATCACTATCTTGCTTGAAGGCCTATTGAAGGTTTATACGCTTTCAATCGGATGACCATCCGATCGGACGACCATCCGATCCATGTCACTATGGGGTGTTTGAAAGATCAGTTGTTTTCAATCGAATGGCAATCTAATCGGATGACCATCCGATCGGAGGGCCATCCGATCCACAAACACATGTTTGCCCACTCTGTCCTTCGATCGAATGACAATCCGATCGGATGACAATCCAATCGGATGACCATCCATCAGCATGTCATTCGACCAGATGATCAAATGCCTAAAAAAGGCATTTTTTATCGCAACGACGAGGAGAGTCTCCAGAAAAAAATTGGTGATTGACAATATTTTTGGGTTTTTAACGACCAAGCTGGGTTGTTCGGGGACACCGTATGGGGCTTAAGTGAATAGATTTGATGATGCGATCACGGATTGTGGAAATTAGTGGGGTAGTCATGATACTGGTGCAGAATGTTTACCATTCAGGGTATCTGACTATTTAAGGGCCAAAAAGAAAAATCCGCAATGATAAAAAACTGACGTTTTGATGAAAATTGTCATATTTTTGGCATAGTCGAGTTTTTCACAGATAAAAGAGGACTGGATTGCCCAGTTTGAGGGGGAATTCAGTAATAGAGACGTCAGAATTTGCAAAAATGAGGGGGAATAAAAATTTCACTATCGTATGTTGAAATTCCGGCATTTTCGAAATTCATGACACTACAACAGTATTCGGGTAGTTTTCGACTTCAGATTGTCAGGGGGAATGTGAATCTGATCGTGAGTGTAAGCTTCCGAGATCAAGATGATCCGAGGTGTTGATATCTGATCAAGGACGAAAGCATCGGATATCTGAGAGTGATTGTGGATGATAGCTTCTGAGATCAAGATTATCCGAGGAGATGAATCTGATTGTGGACGAATGCTTCAGAGATTGGATTACATTACCTGATGATTTGTTTTCCAATGAAGATTTCCTGATTGTGGAGAATACCGTTTACAACGGATCTGTCATTCTTATGGTGCGTTATCGTTGATCACGGTAAACGGGATATCAGATCTTCAGGGGGAATCACGGATTTGAAGTTAATCAGTGGGGTATTTGAAGTTTCTATCAATTACCGGTTGATTTTTTGTACATTCTTAGATCGAGCAAGCGGAATGTGAGATCGTGGTGCTTACATGACATATCAAAAACTGAGCTCGGATGCGGTTAAAAATGAAACAGAGGATGCTGCAGTGATTAGTTTCAAGTTGGTGATTGTTCTTGAATATTGAAGTTTAGCAAATCAGAGGAGAGTCGTAAACTGTGCAAAAGAACTGAGAATTCATTCCAGGGGGAATTAGTGCTTTATACCGAAAAAAGCAAACCCGAATCATCAATCGAGGGGGAATCTATTGTCAGATTTCAAGATACCTGATTGAAGTTGCAGAAAAGTTGAAGATTACAGAATATTCAAACACGGCTCAAGGTTCTCAAAGTTTTAAAGACGATTCGACAGTGACATCCGAGGGGGAATCTGTTGGTGCATATTTTGTACGTCTGCTACTGTGCAAATAGTTAGATAGAACGTGTGTTGAATATTGTATAGAATAGAGAAGTTGGACAGGTTTTGTAAATGTCAAGGACCATCCGGTCGGATGGAAATCCGATCGGATGGCAATCCGATCGGATGGACACATAGTGTAGGTGATGTCTATAAATAGGGACTTGGGGTTCCCATTTAGACAAGCTTTTGGTTCCCAGAGGGGAAATGCTGTCCAACTGGTCTCGTGGTGCTGTAAATGTTGAATAATCAATAGAGACCAGATTATAAGTGTCTGCTTGGTGTCGTGTCTATCTTCTACTCCTTTCTTAGTCGTAATAATCACACCGAACACGTCGTTTCGGGATCGAGGTTCCGTCAAACTCACCGGATCCTGGAATCAGCACAAAGGTGGGCCCCACTTGAGATTTTCTTGCATTATTTTATTTGATATGTTTGTCACTTTTAAAACATTAGAACCTTTAGATAATTGGTTGTTGGAAGAATGTTGTTTATAACCCACAAGACCATCATCCTTCATTATAACACTTGAACAAAAACTTCATCCTCCCTCTTCCTCTCCTTCTTATTCTCAGCCAACAACCACTCACACACATCCTCCATTTTCAATCCATCTCCATTCATTCTAAGGTGATCCAAGAGTGTAAGAAGCATAACTAAGAAGGTGGGAAGCATCAAAAGTGGAAGGACCATTCTCTATAGCTTTTATCCACCTTGTTTATCATCTTCATCATCTTGAGTTCTTCCCTAGCCATTGTGCTAGTAGTAGTTGTACGACACATAGGAGGACCTTTGAATATACGAGACAGCTGGACGCAAACTTGTGAGTTCATGTCCCCCTTTTTCTCTTAACTGTTTTCGGATTTATAACTCTCGGGGGTGAAATACATGTTACATATGTTTCAATGGTATGATTTGGCTATGAAATGAACTATTAGATCATGTGAGCATAGGCTGAAACTGAAATGCCAATAACACTCATAAGAAACATGGACAAAGGTTAGATATAACGGGTACGGCCAAGCCCCACTCATGGTCCTTATGTGACCACTTAGAGTGCTTTAGTGTCCCAGTCGAGGTGATTCGACAACGGTCAAGGGGATTTGACACAATCAAGGTGATTTGATACAGTCAAGGGGATTTGACACAGTCAAGGTGATTTGACATAGTCGAGGGGATTCGACACATTTGAGGGGAATTCGACACCGATAATTGTTTACTCGGGTTGAGTACTCCCTATATCTTCACATACATTAATGTCCTTGCAAAACATTAATTGATCTGTTCATAGATGCTTTTCATACCTGTTTTCAAAGGAGTCTCTGAAATGTTTACAAGATTATCAGTACTCATACAAAATGCATGAACTCGCTCAACTTTTGTTGATGTTTTCAAAATTACATGTATTTCAGGAAACAAGTTGGATCTTGGGCGCTGGTGTTGTTCTGGATGTAAATTTCAAGTTTAGATGTCATCCACTTTTGTTGGTTTGTAACTTAGTCAGAGGTTGTGTTGTCTGAAACTTAAATGACTGGTGTTTGTAATGTTTTAAACCTTATGAATGGATGAACATCATTTTGAACATATAGTTGTTTATTATAATCGAATGCAATGAGAACCGATCAAGTCACACGCATACGCTTCCGTAAAAGTCAGGGTGTGACAGTTTGGTATCAGAGCTTCGATTGTAGTGAACTAGGATTCCTTCTCGAGTCTAGACTACATTCACTAGGACTCTCTCATGAAAAAAAATTACAAAAAGGTTTTTCATTGCATTTACAAAAGCCCCACGATCCGTGAGTCAAACATTTTTCAAACAAAAGACAAGGCAAGGACATTAGTAGGGAGGAGAATACCCCAAATTAAAGTGCCAATTGAGGTATAGACGTATAGTCTACGTGAGATAGACTTGCCAAAGGCAAAATGACCCCCCGCCCTCCGAAAGGACAAACAAGAGTTATATGTGACATGATGCATCTATTTGCCTGTTTATACTAAGTAACATATTTATTTATTCATTAATATATGTGTATAAGTGTACGGAATAATTATTGACGTGAACGAGATACCTTCGACTCCGAATCCTATTATTGTTCTTGACTCACACGATGAGACTATCGACCTCGCGTTTATTGCGAAGCTCATGACTGGAGTGATTACCAAATGAGATCCTGAGCTGGTTTCCGTAGAAGATGGTTGTTCTTCCCTCTCGAATGTGAAGGTGCCTGACTACGGTAATGACGATGAGGCGGAGGAGGCAACCTTGGATAACAGCCTTATCAGCAGGACGAGGTCCCTGTGGCTTTTGTGAAACAAGATTGACGACACTCTCGTCCAGTCAAGGAAGTTGAGGTACTCATCTTGAAGGTGCCCCTCCAACTACTAGGAATTCTCCTTATTCCTATTAAGTCTAATCATCGTGCCCACTCACGCGTAACGATAATGGATGTTAGTGCGTGGACCACCATAATGGTCCTTTCCATGTTGAAGGTATAAGGACCGTAGTGTCCCCTCCTTGGTTGATCATTGGCTTTGAACGAGGGAAAATTGGGGTGACCATTCAAGACGATTTATTATTACGGGGGACCATGTAATAATGACTTGTAGTGCATGGAAATCCTGGTGGACTCTGCGGGTCAAGCCAATGATCACCACCCATTCAAGATTTCTAAGTGTTCACACCTTCATCTAATAGAACAATACCTAGATATGTGACACCTGGGTCACTGCGACCATCAAACAGATACCAAACCAATGAAATATTGTATTTCATACTTGGGATCTGTATAAATATGTGTATCTTTTGCACATATCAAATTTTGTTCGATTTCAAGCTTTAAATCACTTTCTGGAAGGTTATACGCGCACTGATGCGTAAATATAACCAGTTTAATGCAACGAACACTCTGGAATAGTGAAATAGGCTTAACATACCTTAAATAACCTTTACATAACTTAGAAATAAGTTTCGAAGGCTTTGGTATGGCAAAATCAAGTTAAATCGCTTACAGGGACTAAAGTTGACAAACTGCGAAAGTATGCCACTTTGAACTGTAACAGACATTCCAGAACATGGCCATAAGTTAAACATACCATAAATATCCTTTACATAGCTTAGAAATAGGCTTTGAGGAGTTCGGTGTGCTAAAATAAACTTTTGGGTCATTCAGGGACTAAAAGCGTCAAAAAGTGCACAAGTTTGCACTTTCGCGCATAACTTACGTTCTGAATACATCCGGACATCCAAAAATTTATGTAAGCACTAAAATACTTTATTTTAGTGTTTGGCATAAGAAAAATCCATTCGTCACGCAATTTGGATCGTTTTTCACGCTTATGCGCATTCCGTCGTAATTAACCGAACATCGCAACCGTACGGCCAAACGAACCGACATCCGAGATGTTTTCAAGCATATTTCATGTTCCCTATGTCTTAACATCATTGTGGAGCTTGAAATTGGGTTTGACGGGTGTTAGAAGTGTCGTTAAGCAACGTAACAAGGTGCAGGGACATAAACTGTAATTCTGCCAAAGTTAATGGCTTACGGACCGTAAGCCATCACCCTTACGGTCCGTAAGGGATCTCCAGAACCTCAGAAACTTCTAGCCAGCTGTTTACGGCTGTTACCCACTCCCAAATCCTTTGCCACATGTTGATCTCTGATGGTGGGGGGCCAATTTGGGTTCCATAACATTCCAACAAGTGTACGGGTGAGATCAAAGCACGGTATTCGAGAAACGATCCTAACGGTGGTCCAAATCCTATAAATACCCAACACATCACAACTCAAAACCCACTTAATTTCTGAAAACTTCTCTAAGTTGAGGTGTAAGAACGCTTCATACCTGAGAAATATTTGGAAATCAAACCTTTCGGGGACCCTTTGTAAGTGTTCCTTCGTTCTTTTATTCTTTTAGCGTTAAAAGTCAAACTTTGTTTGACTTTCTGTGTTGACCAGTTTATGGTCAATGCAAAGTTCGTTTGAACTTCATAACGTGAGCGTAATCACGATGGTTATAGTCTCTTGTGACTATACCTACTGATTACCACGTTATCTAGGCTCAGTGACGAGTCGTAGTTTCGGCCAGAATGCGCATTTACGCGTATTTTGTAACCAAACTACTCTTGGGTATCAAAACCGTTTGTTTTGATACCAAACCTATTTTCTAAACTTAGATAAGCATGTTTTAACATGCTTAGCTCGTCACTTTTAGTTTAATGCTTATATAGGGTCGTAAGGTAAGCGATCTAAACAATCGCTTATACTTTCGAACCCGACCCGCTTGGTCGATCATTAGGATCCGACCAAACACATTAGGTGGCCATAGTTGTATAGGGAATAACCTTCCGAGGTTATACCTTATGGTCACATCGTTTGACTAGTTGTATGATAAGTAGTATAGATGCCTTAGGTAAATTACCAAAATACCCTTTTTACGCAAAAATTCATTTTAAGCATATATAACATAACTTTTGGTATCTAAACTGATTTGGTAACAATATTAGACATGTTAAGGCATATTTTACTTATCATAGGACTAGTTAGGCGTTCCGAACGCGTTTCACGCGAACGACGCGTTAAAGTAGCATAAGCTACCTAAACGGGTCGTAATGGGTCGTAAGAACTTAGGTTAGGTTTCATTGTAGTATGTAGGCTTAGTTAAACCATGTTACATGAGTTCCCATACTCATTTGGTTTACGAGCCCTCATTCTATCCGATCCTCCGATTTAGGTCTGTTTATTAATGTAGATACCTAAATTAGGTGCCGTTGATATTCGTGACCTTCTAGCTTTGCTTGGTGGATATCTAAAGTCTATTGAGCAATCTCAAGTGAGTACATAGACCCCTCTTTTACTGTTTTTCAAACGTTTTGGGGTGAAACACATGTGCCTACTTGTTACTTTCATGCTTTCCATGTTTTCACATCATATACTTGCTATGTTCATTAGTACATTTATAGTACATGATTTCATTACATTTTATGCTATGTATGTCCATTGTGTGCATACTTAGTACATCGTTTTACATTACATTTCATGCTATGTATGTCCATTGTGTGCATACTTTGTACATCGTTTTACATTACATTTCATGCTATGTATGCCTATTGTCTGCATACTTAGTACATTACTTTACATTTCTGTTATGTATGTTTACTTAGCACACTAGACATTGTTTTACATTGCATTTCCGTTGCATATGCTCATCCAGCATATGAACACATTATATTACATTTTGAACCGTTGTAACCATTTGACTATGTGAACCGTCGTTACCATTTGATTATATGAACTGTTTGTAACTGTTGAATCGTGTGAACCTTTTGTATCTGTTGACATGATTTACATTTGACAATAGACATTAGACTATACATAAACATTTCTACAATTGTTAAACATTACATCTTGGTGGTTTGGTTTGAGTAAGTGACTTAGGTAACGAGGCGTGTGTAATATGATACAAGCATGGTGGATACACCGCTGGTACTTCCTATATATAAGTGTTTGTATGGTATTACATATCGTAGCGTTATTTAAATCATTTCAATTTAAGACATATAACATTTTATACAAATAACATACTTTTCACAAGACATTGTTTTACAAACAAACTCATCTTACATGGTTATTCATTTAACCTTACATTTATTTATACATATCATCTGATCTTATTATTTTTCAAACGATTTACAAAACAAATCAAATTACAAGGTTCATGACTAAACTTTATTAAACATTTTCTTAAACTTACAAGTCATGAATTCTATTTTCACAAAACCTATGTATCTCACAGGCATTTTTATGTTGACGTACCTATTTTCACATGTGTTTTCAGGAGTTGATGCATAGGACTTATCGAGACATACTTAGGCGGACCTGTGCCTTAGTGACTTAAAACGAGACAAGAACTAGTTAATTTTTGTTATGTACTCTTTGTTTCTTGTTTAAAACAATGTAACTCTCTTGTTTTAGTAATAAAATGAAACTTTAATTGCCATGGATTTGAAACAATTAATTCTGTTACAACACTCCCCGACGTTTCCGCCACGTTTCGTTGTCTCACGTGATCGGGGTGTGACAGAAAAGTTGGTATCAGAGCTCGTGGTTATAGGGAATTAGGTTATTAGTAATGCTTTGACCTAGTCTATAACCTTCCTAGGACCCTAACGCGAGTTTACTTGCGTTTAGTCATAAAACAATACCGTCACCTATCCTTAGGCGACGACCACAACAAGAACATAAATTTCAAAACCGCTTTGAAAACTAATCATCTGTTCTAGGATGATTGATTACTAGGTTTTGAACCCTCTGTTATAAGGTTTTGAACCCCCTTTGAATTTTCAAAACTCTCGTCAAAGTTTTGGGTCCTAAATAGTGTGAACACGTGCAAACTGGAAGAGTGAATGCCTGTACCCTGGGTTTTCGGTCTAAGGCTAGAGTGTTCGTACAAATCCACATAATCGGACCAGTCACTCTTACCTGGGAACTCTTGGGGTGAGTGTCCACTTATAGGCGAGCATGTCTTCGCGATACATTATGAGGATCTATTTGCTTTGATTCAGCCTTTGTGTTGTTTGTTTGCTTCGTGGTTCAAACAAATGACCATCACCCATGATTTTGGTCGGTAATTGTAACATCCTATTCTTACCCAATGCCATTTCATTTGTTTTCTCTCTTGTTTCCCCTTTTAGAATGCCTCCACGACGCGAAAATCAGGTATCTATTGAAGAGCTGGCAGCTGTCATTACACAGCAAATGACTGCTGCAATCCCGAACATCGTTGCTCAATGTAACCAAGCCCTCAACAACAATAATGCCCCTTGCAACTTCAAGACGTTCAACTCGGCAAAGCCATCAAAGTTTTCTGGGTCTCAAGGAGCGACTGCACTTCTGCAATGGTTCGAGAGTCTAGAGAGCACCTTCAGGCATGTTCAATGTCCAATCGAGCGAAAGGTAGAATTCGCATCTAGTGTCTTTGAGAAACGAGCCTTGACATGGTGGAATGGTGTGATGAGAGATAGGGGTGCCGATGTGGCACTGGCTCAAACATGGCAAGAACTTCGAGCTCTGATGCTGAAGGAATTCTGTCCTCGTCACGAGATCAGGGCCTTGGAAAGGGAATTCGACGATCTTAAGCAAGACAGCGGTGAACATCGAGCATACACTGATCGATATGAGGAGCTGAGCCTGTTGCGTCCTACCATGGTTACGCCTTTGGATAAGGCAATCGAAAAGTACATTGATGGCCTCCCTGACTCAGTACAAGACATTATAACTGGTAGTAAACCCACTACAGTTAGACAGGCCATTGAGCTATCTGCAACCTTGACTGAAACTCAAATCAGGAAAGGTAAACTTTTTCAAAAAAGTGACAAGAAACCAATTGAGGAATCAAAGACCATGGATGAACAGACTGGATCCCCTAAGAAGTCAAAGAAGCGAAAGGCTTCTCAGAACTTCCCCATCGTTACTCACAATGGTCAAGCCGTCCCCAACCAACCAGCTCAACCCCCTGCTAGGAAGCCATACAATGGAACTGCACCCTTGTGCAACCAATGTAGCCTCCATCATCATGCCAATGTAAAGTGCCGCAAATGCCAAACTTGTGGACTTATAGGCCATACAGCAAGAGTCTGCCCAGCTGCAGCTGCACCAAACCAAGCTGGCAACAATCCCGCTCAAGGTCGTTTTCTACCAGGTTCTTGTTTCAACTGTGGCGAGATGGGTCATTTCCGAAGAAATTGCCCAAAGCTTGCTAATGCAAATCCAGCACAGGGATGAGCATCTGACCGACCAGAAGACAACATCGTTTAGAAATAATCACGTCTTATGTATTATTTTCTTTTGTTGTCAAGGTCCATGAAACAATTGTTATCATTGTTTATAAATAAACCTTTTATTTACATTGCAATGTATTTATGTGGTTGTATGTATAAAGAACATATCCCCTACAATACCGACAAGCAAGGAATCGTATTCCTTGAAAAGCAAACTACCCCCAAAATTTTTCCATCTTATGATCTCTTGCGTTTTCCATGAAATTCCTAAGTACCCGTTTCTTCAAAGGAAACGAAGTACAAGGCGCAAGTTACAACACCGGACGAATACCCAAAGTACCACTATAAATCCTTAATAAGGGTACCTAAGGATATTTCCGTAAATCCTAAAATTGTTGTGTTCCTTAATTCGAATATTACGTTTCTTTGAAAACAAAATCGAATTTTTGGGAGATCATCCAATCTTTTCAGATAGATCCCAGAGGACATTGAAGTCCAGCGACTGGTTTCCTGGTGTACCTTAAATATCCATATTCAATTACTAACAAGTTAATAATAAATTAATAACCGAGTTAAACAACTATGTGATTATGTGCTTATGTGTTCCCTTTTATGTTTTTGGTGTAATCCAAGTTTTTTGTTATCCAAATCCTCGTAGAATCTTCCATATCATTCGTATAAGGGATTCATAGTAGGATACCCAAAGGTACTATCTAAAATCCTTAATGGACTTCTACGTTGTAGTTAAGTCCCTTGGATTATAAAGTACTACTCCATAATTAGACCCCTTGAGTGGTCTAGTTAAACAGATTGATCCAAAAATCTGGTTAGGAACATCATGTGATGAAATAGCTGAAAGGACTCCTTGGTTGCCTAATTAAAAAAGATCATCTGTCGATCTAATTAAAAGGACCCTATGGTAGTCTAGTCACCCTCATCACAGGTTTGATTTTCTTCCCCTAAACATTACAAGACAAACTGTGCGGACTGTGCAAGAAATTACGTAATTATGGATGCATACATAATTATGGAATTTAGGGCACAGAAACCACAACAAGTTTTGTCATGTGCCTAGAGTTAACTCTATTCATTTCCGTTTCTGAGGAAGCACCCGTTGAAAATGACTCCGTTTGTTCATTTTCGTTTCTGAAGATTGTCCGTTGAGGAAATGAATATCCGTTTGATTATCCTTTTCATTTCTGTTTCTGAGGAAGCACCCGTTGAAAATGACTCCGTTTGTTCATTTTCGTTTCTGAAGATTGTCCGTTGAGGAAATGAATATCCGTTTGATTATCCTTTTCATTTTCGTTTCTGAGGAAGCACCCGTTGAAAATGACTCCGTTTGTTCATTTTCGTTTCTGAAGATTTTCCGTTGAGGAAATGAATATCCGTTTTATTATCCTTTTTTTCATTTCCGTTTCTGAGGAAGCACCCGCTGAAAATGACTCCATTTGTTCATTTTCGTTTTCTGAAGATTGTCCGTTGAGGAAATAAATATCCGTTTGATTATCCTTTTTCATTTCCATTTCTGATGAAGCAACCATTGAAAATGACTCCGTTTGTTCATTTTCTTTTCTGAAGATTGTCCGTTGAGGAAATGAATCCCCGTTTGTTTATTCCTTCATTTCCGCCTCTGAAGAATACTCGTTGAGGAAAATGACTCCGTCTGTTCATTTTTGTTTCTGAAGAATGTCCGTTAAGGAAATGACAGGATTATGCCTTGCATATCTCTGGTGGTTATTTGACACAAAGTCACAGATAGACTCCTACGAATAAATTTCGGGACGAAATTTCCTAAAGTAGGGGAGACTGTGACACCTGGGTCACTGCAACCATCAAACAGATACCAAACCAATGAAATATTGTATTTCATACTTGGGATCTGTATAAATATGTGTATCTTTTGCACATATCAAATTTTGTTCGATTTCAAGCTTTAAATCACTTTCTGGAAGGTTATACACGCACTGATGCGTAAATATAACCAGTTTAATGCAACGAACACTCCAGAATAGTGAAATAGGCTTAACATACCTTAAATAAACTTTACATAACTTAGAAATAAGTTTCGAAGGCTTTGGTATGGCAAAATCAAGTTAAATCGCTTACAGGGACTAAAGTTGACAAACTGTGAAAGTATGCCAATTTGAACTATAACAGACATTTCGGAACATGGCCATAATTTAAACATACCATAAATATCCTTTACATATCTTATAAATAGGCTTTGAGGGGTTCGGTGAGCTAAACTAAACTTTTGGGTCATTCAGGGACTAAAAGCGTCAAAAAGTGCACAAGTTTGCACTTTCGCGCATAACTTACGTTCTAAATACATACGGACATCCAAAAATTTATGTAAGCACTAAAATATTTTATTTTAGTGTTTGGCATAAGAAAAATCCATTCGTCACGCAATTTGGATCGTTTTTCGCGCTTATGCGCATTCCGTCGTAATTAACCGAACATCGCAACCGTACGGCCAAACGAACCGACATCTGAGATGTTTTCAAGCATATTTCATGTTCCCTATGTCTTAACATCATTGTGGAGCTTGAAATTGGGTTTGACGGGTGTTAGAAGTGTCGTTACGCAACGAAACAAGGTGCAGGGACTGAAACTGTAATTCTGCCAAAGTTAATGGCTTACGGACCGTAAGCCATCACCCTTACAGTCCGTAAGGGATCTCCAGAACCTCAGAAACTTCCAGCCAGCTGTTTACAGCTGTTACCCACTCCCAAATCCTTTGCCACATGCTGATCTCTAATGGTGGGGGGCCAATTTGGGTTCCATAACATTCCAACAAGTGTACGGGTGAGATCAAAGCACGGTATTCGAAAAACGATCCTAACGGTGGTCCAAATCCTATAAATACCCAACCCATCACAACTCAAAACCCACTTAATTTCTGAAAACTTCTCTAAGTTGAGGTGTAAGAACGCTTCATACCTGAGAAATATTTGGAAATCAAACCTTCCGGGGACCCTTTGTAAGTGTTCCTTCGTTCTTTTATTCTTTTAGCGTTAAAAGTCAAACTTTGTTTGACTTTCTGTGTTGACCAGTTTATGGTCAATGCGAAGTTCGTTTGAACTTCATAACGTGAGCGTAATCACGATGGTTATAGTCTCTTGTGACTATACCTACTGATTACCACGTTATCTAGGCTCAGTGACGAGTCGTAGTTTCGGCCAGAATGCGCATTTACGCGTATTTTGTAACCAAACTACTCTTGGGTATCAAAACTGTTTGTTTTGATACCAAACCTGTTTTCTAAACTTAGATAAGCATGTTTTAACATGCTTAGCTCGTCACTTTTAGTTTAGTGCTTATATAGGGTCGTAAGGTAAGCGATCGAAACAATCGCTTATACTTTCGAACCCGACCCGTTTGGTCGATCATTAGGATCCGACCAAACACATTAGGTGACCATAGTTGTATAGGGAATAACCTTCCGAGGTTATACCTTATGGTCACATCGTTTGAGTAGTTGTATGATAAGTAGTATACATGCCTTAGGTAAATTACCAAAATACCCTTTTTACGCAAAAATTCATTTTAAGCATATATAACATAACTTTTGGTATCTAAACTGATTTGGTAACAATATTAGACATGTTAAGGCATATTTTACTTATCATAGGACTAGTTAGGCGTTCCGAACGCGTTTCACGCGAACGACGCGTTAAAGTAGCATAAGCTACCTAAACGGGTCGTAATGGTTGTAAGCACTTAGGTTAGGTTTCATTGTAGTATGTAGGCTTAGTTAAACCATGTTACATGAGTTCCCATACTCATTTGGTTTATGAGCCCTCATTCTATCCGATCCTCCGATTTAGGTCCGTTTATTAATGTAGATACCTATATTAGGTGCCGTTGATATTCGTGACCTTCTAGCTTTGCTTGGTGGATATCTAAAGTCTATTGAGCAATCTCAAGTGAGTACATAGACCCCTCTTTTACTGTTTTTCAAATGTTTTGTGGTGAAACACATGTGCCTACTTGTTACTTTCATGCTTTCCATGTTTTCACATCATATACTTGCTATGTTCATTAGTACATTTATAGTACATGAGTTCATTACATTTTATGCTATGTATGTCCATTGTGTGCATACTTAGTACATCGTTTTACATTACATTTCATGCTATGTATGTCCATTATGTGCATACTTAGTACATCGTTTTACATTACATTTCATGCTATGTATGTCCATTGTGTGCATACTTAGTACATCGTTTTACATTACATTTTATGCTATGTATGTCCATTGTGTGCATACTTAGTACATTGTTTTACATTACATTTTATGCTATGTATGTCCATTGTGTGCATACTTAGTACATTACTTTACATTTCTGCTATGTATGTTTGCTTAGCACACTAGACATTGTTTTACATTGCATTTCCGTTGCATATGCTCATCCAGCATATGAACACATTATCTTACATTTTGAACCGTTGTAACCATTTGACTATGTGAACCGTCGTAACCATTTGATTATATGAACTGTTTGTAACTGTTGAATCGTGTGAACCTTTTATATCTGTTGACGTGATTTACATTTGACAATAGACATTAGACTATACATAAACATTTCTACAATTGTTAAACATTACATCTTGGTGGTTTGGTTTGAGTAAGTGACTTAGGTAACGAGGCGTGTGTAATATGATACAAGCATGGTTGATACGCCGCTGGTACTTCCTATATATAAGTGTTTGTATGGTATTACATATCGTAGCATTATTTAAATCATTTCAATTTAAGACATATAAAATTTTATACAAATAACATACTTTTCACAAGACATTGTTTTACAAACAAACTCATCTTACATGGTTATTCATTTAACCTTACATTTATTTATACATATCATCTGATCTTATTATTTTTCAAACGGTTTACAAAACAAATCAAATTACAAGGTTCATGACTAAACTTTATTAAACATTTTCTTAAACTTACAAGTCATGAATCCTATTTTCACAAAACCTATGTATCTCACAGGCATTTTTATGCTGACGTACCTATTTTCACATGTGTTTTCAGGAGTTGATGCATAGGACTTATCGAGACATACTTAGGCGGACCTGTGCCTTAGTGACTTAAAACGAGACAAGAACTAGTTTATTTTTGTTATGTACTCTTTGTTTCTTGTTTAAAACAATGTAACTCTCTTGTTTTAGTAATAAAATGAAACTTTAATTGCCATGGATTTGAAACAATTAATTCTGTTACAACACTCCCCGACGTTTCCGCCACGTTTCGTTGTCTCATGTGGTCGGGGTGTGACAAGATAGTTGCTATAGCACTCCACAAAGTAGGAAATCTGTCTTAGCCTACTTCGTGTCCGACACTTCTACCCGTATACGAGTCGTTTGGGAACCGATATCTAAGCATGTGAAGATGGCTAACACTCGGGAAAGATTCAGTAACTTTACACTCTCTATTGTTGGTGCATATGTCTATCCACTTCGTCTTGTATCGAGTCTTGTAATAAATTAGATAGATCAGGGCACGATATACGAGAAATATGAGAAATATGTAAGATGTGACCATTTCGCACGAAATGGTATAGCCATTTCGTAAGAAATGACATTGGTCATTTCGTGTGAGTCTGTTCCGTGCGAAATGGGAGGTCTATATATAGGAGCCTTGGTCATTTCTTTTGTAACATTTGGTTTCCAGTAGCAAAGCTCTGCCAAAATGTCTCCAGCATTGTAAAATGATCTGATATCAATACAAGAGACAGTTTAAGTGAATCTAAGTGCAAATCAGCTGAAATAACTCCGATACGACTGTTTCTGCCTTTCGTATTGGACGAGATCTCTTCTGAACGACTCGTTTGGTCGTGCAAACGATCCTACAAGTGGTATCAGAGCTCAGGAGGAAGAGCTCTTACTGATTTCAGCTGTTTTTCACCGAAAATTATGATTTCTACTCACTTTCTTCACATTTTTCAAAATTAAACAAGATTTTACAGATAAAATGGCTTCATTTTCTCATATAACGTGCGAAACACTATTTTAACAAACCCTTGAAAAAATCAGACTTAAAATCGACCTATAACTTGATCATTTTTTTATAAAAACTCATCAGATCATTCGAGAATGCTTCATTTCGTTTGAATTGGTTTTCCATTTCACACGTATTGGTCCAATCCGTTTGAAATTGCTTCCATTCCGCACGAGCTAAGTCTCCATTTCGCATCAAAGTGCCATTTCGTTTGAAACAACATTCCAATTCGCACGAAGTGGGTAATAAGGTTCATTTCGCTTGAAAGGTTCATTTCGCTTGAAAGGTTCATTTCGCTTGAAAGGTTCATTTCGCTTGTAAGGATCATTTCGTTTGAAGAGGTTCAATTTGTTTGAAAGACTCCAATTCGTGTGAGTCAGTTCGCTTGAAACAATCCCAGATCGTGTGAAACTTCTCCAGATCGTGTGAAACTTCTCCAGTTCGTTTGAAAGAGTTGTAAAATTTGTGAAATCGAATCATGGACAACGAATTCTACAACGCCTTTGCTACTCCGATCACTATAACCCAGAACACGATGTTAGAAAATGAAACGGGTACCACGCAAAAACCGCCTAAGCTTATGAATATTGAGGAGTATAGTGGATGGGCAGAACGTTTTGAGAATTGGGTTCAAGCATATTACTTAGATGCATGGGAATGTACTGAATATCGATATGTTAGACCAGTTAAGGACAACGGAGAGAAGGTTGATATTAAAGATCTAGGTGTTGATGAGAAAAAGAAATACAAAAATGAAAAGATGATGGTTAGTCTCTTGCAGCAAGCTATTAAGGAAGAAATCTTGATTTTACTACAACACAACGGAAGTGCACATTCAATATGGAAAGAACTAAAATCGAAGTTTGTTGGAAGTAAAGAGATGATCAAGAACAAAATGTCACTTTTGAAGAAAGAATTTGATCTATTTCGTGGATTAAAAACTGAAAACACCAAGCAGATTATAGAAAGATATTGCAATTTGGTGATGAACATGAAGAGATTG